>CM031945.1:10574719-11044746 GCA_018749465.1 Paracanthobrama guichenoti
AGTGTCAGTAGGACTGCTGGGCATAGTTTGCAGTTGTCAGTTTGGTTATCTGCCCCACAGCAAAATAACTGTGTGTGCATTCTCTATTCTGTTTGTTAATGCGTGTGTGACATCTTCACACTTTTTCTCAAAATAGTTCCAAAAAACAAACCTAATGATTTTTACCTCAGAAGCACGCAGAGAATGAACGAGCACAAGCAGACACATTCTTTGCTCTTGTTTACTGCATTTTGTCTAAATATATTCCCTCTCATCTGTCACCTGCTCATTTGTTTCTTGCATTCTCACTTTCTGAATTTCAAATGAAGATGAAATGGGATGAGGATTCCTCCTCCTTCATGAGGGAAATGAACTGTCATTAGAACTAAACCTTCGAGATTAACTAAATGTATGCGAGTGGAAAGATGTCGCGTCTGCACCCATATGTGTGAGAGCCCTTCAGATGGCAGAATGAGATGGCGGGTAACGAAACAACATCAGCGCCTGCCAGTGTTGCCTGACATCCTGGTGTGTTTAAGTTTGTTCATAGCCTCATTTTGGTTCAGATGGGCATGTATTAGATCCTCATATGCTGTATGCTCAGTCATTCTCTTACACTTCAGTTACACTTGTTTCTCATTCTCACAGTCTAGTGGGTGTTCATGTGTGTCTGTGGGTCTATTTAGCTATGGTTTGAGAACAAATATCCCTTTGGTGACATAAAGGGACATTTTTAATGGAAAGAATGATCATAAATACAATTATTTATTTATTAACAGAGGTCCTCAGCTGGTTTTGCCACAGGACCCAGATTCCAATGCTACACAGTACAATAAATATCACACAAAAATAACCAAGTATATTCCTAAAATTGAATATTAATATTTTAAGAAAATAATAACGTTATTAATTATTTTACTATGACTTGCACATAAAGAAAAATCTGAGATTTTATAAATATAAGTAATTTGATTTGATAAAAGGCATGGTATAACAATAAGGGCGCGTTTGAAACTATTGAAAACGGGTTTTAAAGTGCAAGTTTATGTATCTGATAAACCGAGAATTTGTGAAAGCTGTGACATCATGCACATGTGTATTACGCGTTCAGTCTACAGGCGCATAATGTTTTTTTTTTTTACAAAGTGATCCAAAGTTAATCGCCGACTACTGGCCTGGCAGCATAATACATCATTTTTTGTTATTTTTGCGTATCCGTGTGAATGGGATCGTTTTAACAACGTTATTGTCTGTACGCCAAAAAATGCAAAAAAAAAAAAAAAAAAAAATCTTGTTTTTTTTAGCATCGTTGTCGTGTACATGTACTCTTATTCACCACACAAAACGCATTGTGGTCGGCACTAACCAAGTTTATTCTCATTGCAAATGACCTTTGTATATGAATGTTTTCTTTTACCTTCCATGATTTTGTTCGTGGTTGCTGACCCTCAGAACAGATTACAGTGGACCTGCAAATATTTTTGGGGTCACGGTCCACCAGTTAAGAAGCACTGCATTACAATATACACATTATAATTAAGCATGTCAGTATAACATATACATTTAGTCCAATAATTGCAATACAGTTTATAGGAAAAAACTGAAATGGGGAGTATGTGTGTACAGCTGGCTGAGCAGAGATACAGCATTGGGAAGTTGTGCTTGATATGGATTTGTTTAAAATGTTTACCAGAGGGAAGCTTTTGGAGCAAGTAATGTACAGGGTGGGAAAGATCTGTGATAATTTTTAATGTACTCGACACTCAGCCATAAATGGAAGCTTGCAGCAATAACTTTTTCACCACACCTGATAATGTACTATAGCGGTTTCTTTCATCAGTGAGCCAGATGATAACAGAAGATTATTTTCTTCAATAATGGTCCAAAAGAACTGTCTGAGAAAAGGTTACGCAATGCTAGCCAGGTGTGTATGCATGTCTATAAGGTGCATCTTTCTGCATGGCATCCAAATTTCAACATTTCTACATTTCCTTCTGAAAATAAGATCAGAAGGAAATATAATCCATGCTCGGATTATATGTTTTTTTTCTGCATTAGCATTTCGTGTGCTGGTATGTGTGAGTATGAGTATAATGCATCCATTTCCATTCTCTGCCACCGTACCCCTGTCGATCATAGTGTGACACCATCCACACTGGCTCATTACCATCCATTCCCTCTCTCTCTGAGTGTGCTTACTCACACAATATCTGATTTATCTGATATTATTCCTGTGTGCACATTGCATAAATCACCTGCTACTGTACCTATCTGGAGCAGACAGCATCTGAGAATTGATTGATAGAGCTCTCTTTCTCTCTGTCACACACACACACACCATTAAGTTTGAGGATCTTTGTGATTTCTCTCTTGTGCATTAGTTCTACATTGCAGTGCCTACAATACATCAGAATGTATGTATTTGTCTTCTACAGTGCATCTGGAAAGTATCCACAGCGCTTCACTTTTTCCACATTTTGTTATGTTACAGCCTTATTCCAAAATTGATTAAATTAATTATTTTCCTTAAAATTATACAAACAATACCCCATAATGACAATGTGAAAGAAATTTGTTTGAAATGTTTGCAAATTTATTAAAAATAAAAAATGAAAAAATGAAAGTATTCACAGCCTTTGCCATGACACTGAAAATTGAGCTCAGGTGCATCCAGTTTCCACTGATCATCCTTGAGATGTTTCTACAACTTGATTGGAGTCAACCTGTGGTAAATTCAGTTTATTGGACATGATTTGGAAAGGCACACACCTTTCTACATAAGGTCCCACAGTTAACAGTGCATGTCAGAGCACAAACCAAGCCATGAAGTCTAAGGAATTGTCTGTAGACCTGAAAGGGTCCAGAAAAATTTCTGCAGCACTGAAGGTCCCAATGAGCAATCTGTAAATGGAAGAATGCACCTGAACAAAATTCTCTGGTCTGATGAAACAAAGATTGAACTCTTTGCCCTGAATGGAATGCGTCATGTCTGGAAGAAACCAGGCACCGCTCATCACCTGGCCAATACCCTACAGTGAAGCATGGTGGTGGCAGCATCATGCTGTGGGGATGTTTTTCAGCGGCAGGAACTGGGAGACTAGTCAGCATCAAGGGAAAGATGATTGCAGCAATGTATATACACATCCTTGATGAAAACCTGCTCCAGAGCGCTCTGGACCTCAGACTGGGGCAAAGGTTCATCTTCCAACAGGACAACGACCCTAAGCACACAGCCAAGATAACAAAGGAGTGGCTACGGGACAACTCTGTGAATCTCTGGAGAGATCTGAAAATGGCTGTACATAAATGCTCCACATCCAACCTGATGGTGCTTGAGAGGTCCTTCAAAGAAGAATGGGAGAAACTGCCCAAAAATAGGTGTGCCAAGCTTGTAGCATCATACTCAAAAAGACCTGAAGCTGTAATTGGTACCAAAGATGCTTCAATAAAGTATTGAGCAAAGGCTGTGAATGCTTATGTACATTATGTACATGTGCATTATGTACATTTTATTTGTTTTTTAACAAAACATAACATAAATTTGCAAATATTTCAAACAAACTTCTTTCACGTTGTCATTATGGGGTATTGTTTGTAGAATTTTGAGGAACATAATGAATTTAATCCATTTTGGAATAAGGCTGTAAAATAACAAAATGTGGAAAAAGTGAAGTGTGAATACTTTCCGGATGCACTGAATGTCCCCTCACAAAACCAATCATGTTCATATTTAGCATTTTTATAGTTTAATACAATTTTCCAATAATGACAGAAGCACTTGAAACTAATGATCATGTTCTCCAGGATAATTTGAGATGATCCAATGAGTATGTTAAGCTTTAATGGAGGAAGAATGTCTGACTGTCTTAAAATGCTGAACATTTTCTTTTAGGAATAGAGTTTTGGTTAGTAATCACAGATTTTAGATTTATGTAAAAGCAATAGAAGTCTATCTTAGAATTTAAATGATGTGCCAGAATGTACCTTGGTTTCATATTGAATCCCATATTTTAAATAGAGTCACAGGCGTTTGTAATATTTCAGTAGTTTAATGATTTGAAATTAACTTTATTACGCCACAGTATTGAGCACAACATTTTATTGTGACCATCATACAATAATTCAAATGCATGTGCATAGAATCTCACACTCTGGCGGGTTTTTGCTGGTGAGTGTTGCAACTAATATAATCCAAACTTGCCAGGAGATAATTGCTTTTCTAAACTCATGAATACACACAAACAACCAGTGGACTCCAGTGCCAATGCCAGGCCGATAAATCAGATTTGGACTGCTTGTAATGAAAAAGCGGCAAAGGATGCTGACACCAGGACTGCATTTCCCAGGGGCCCCGGCAGTTATCACCTTAGCAACAGACACGGCCTGAAGGTCATAGTTCTTAATTGAGTTTTTGTTTGTTGTCATTCTGAGAGACTCTCGGAATGATAAAACATCAGTGAGGAGCTGTGCGAGTATAAAAGAGAGAATATTCCTATTTTATCTGGTCTCAATCTCTATTACACTTTGATAATGTCTTCCTTCCTTTTAACGATTCATGTTGTTTTCTTATCGTGCATGCATTTCCCCCCTCACTCTCCTTCTTTTTCATTACAAATTCATACAAAATACTTTCTGTCTTTTCACTCACTGTATCTCATGAGTTCACAACCTCAGTATGGCCACTGCAGTCAAACTACCCAGAAATTGACTGAAATATGTTCATGCTAATTTTTATGTCCCATGATGCTTTACCCCAGGCATGCATGACCAAGACCTCTTGACATATTTTCCCCTTCAGCATATAGAAAATACTGTTGCTCTATGAACACGATCTGTCATTAGATTTGCTGTTCCACAAATTTTATAGTTCCAGTTTATATTTTCATATCTCTGAGGATTAAGGCATGATATATTCATAAATCATCATAATGTGTCTGTCTTTGCGAGAGGTTGTTATTGAACCATTTCTCAATTCCTGTAACAGAACCCTTTGGTTTCCCAAACATAGATCAAAAAATGGGGGAGACATGAAAGTCAGGTTTAAGGAACATTAATTCTGATGTCTTCTCAGCTTGAAGAACTTAACTGCAAAAGGAAGGGTTTTTTGGGATGGAAGACGTCTGATGAAAGGAGGCTTATCACCTTCATCCACAGCTCACTCTGTTCTGAATATCTCTCTCTCTCTCTCTCTCTCTCTCTCTCTCTCTCTCTCTCTCTCTCTCTCTCTCTCTCTCTCTCTCTCTCTCTAAAGGCTTATGGGGCTTCAGCACACATACATCCCTCAGGGAGACTTGTGTAACTGTGTTTGCCTCTCATCTCTGTTGAGATGAGGAGACACTTGAGTGGCATTTCAGAAACTCTCTGAAACAGACTCTGGATTTAAACAACTGACACTTTTGTATCTAGACCTTTCTTTCTTTCTGTCTTTCTTTCTTTCTCTTTCTTTCTTTCTTTCTCTTTCTTTCTTTCTTTCTTTCTTTCTTTCTTTCTTTCTTTCTTTCTTTCTTTCTTTCTTTCTTTCTTTCTTTCTTTCTTTCTTTCATTTGAAAGGTTCAGCTGATGTTCATACATCAGAAGAACTGTGATCTTTGATTGTAGAAGAATAGTTGGTTTGAGTCGTTTACGTACATTTTACATGATTTAATAGTAATATCGTATTATGAATTTTACTGTGAAATCAAAGCAGACTAGGCCATTTTTGTAATAAAAATTACTGTAAAAATATGCATATTATGCTGCATCGTGGGATGTTGTAAAAATAGTTATGTTTAAAGTCACCATCAATTATGATTTCGTTTTCTCTTTGTTTGGGAACTTGGACCTTATTTAGTTTAAATCAGTTTGTCACAGAAATTAATATCTCACAGCCTGTGTAATACTGTTCACTGTAAAAATATCCTGTTAAGTTTATAGTAAATTAGATGGTGCGTGTAGTGATGCATATAAAATAGAACACAAAAGACACTATTGTACATTAATGATAACAAAAATAAGACATAAAACTATTTAAATTTAATTTAAAATATGTCACGTGTGAACTTCTACACTGTAAAAAAAGTCAGTAAAAAAATAGGGCACAATGCACTGTATAAATATGAAGGAAGTTTCTGTATTGTTTTTGTTAACATATGTTTTACCTGTATTTTGAATTACGTATCACATTATTGTGTTTTAAGGGTTAATGGAAAAATCTGTAAAAATGACTGGATAATGTCCTGGCAGAAAATTACCAGTACATTGTACCAGGTCTATTTTGTGTGTTTTTTTTTGTTGTTTTTTTGTCCTTCTACTGAATGTTCACTGTAAATTATATGGTCATTCATAGTTTTCACTTGTAAAACCCATACATTTCTTGAGTATTTTACAGTAAAATTACATATAATGTGACATTCAAACATTACCATATATGATATGATGTTTGTAATGCTGTTGTAGTGAGCCGAGTGCCTCTAGTGATTATTTAGTTTGAGTTATCAATCAGGCACACACTTAGAAAGTCAACACTTAGCATACTCATCTTTTTAGATGAAAATTGAAAATTAGAATGCAATCTTAAAGTGGTATCAAAAACAACAACAGAAATGTTTTAATCAGTGGAACTGCGTAATTTGTTTAACTGCAATTAATTTGACATTAACTGTCACCGCAAAACAAGTGACAGTTAATGTGTAAATACTAGGTGTGTGATGAGACAATTATCTCACGAGACGAGACGAGACACGAGATTGGGTTCACGAGAACGAGATGAGATTTTTACATAGTATTTTTAAGAACTCCTCAATGATGAAATACATGACTAGAAAAATTGTTTGCAGGAGCATTTGAAATGTTTTAACTCATCATCTTGTAATGAATGTCATTTCAGTTCTACTTTCTGAGTATTAATTATCATAGGCACTGAAAGACAACAATACTCAAGCACTGTAAAGCTTTTGCCAAAAACTCAACTGACTGGCTTCTTTCCTGTATGATTGTCTCTTCAGGCCTTAGAACTGCACATAAGCTTCTTTTGACCTCCTAACTGAACTTCTTCCCACAAATTGATCATAGATATTAAAGGGATACTTCGGCGATTAGCATTAAGCTTTGTATCAGTAGAAATCCAGTAGTATATTCAAATGATCGTGCTTCCCCCCCCTCATATCCCCCTGAGACGAGAGAATTATGCATTTTATTTCTGGAAAAAATCCTCCGATGATGCAAATATCGTCATTTAAGCTAAAGACTACAGCCAATAGAGGGAGCTAGTTCCGCATGTTATCAACCCGCCCATGGGTGGGATCGCATCACACTCACAGCACTCGGCTCGGCAGCTGCGGGCATTCATGTAAACGCAGCGGTGCGGAGCAAAGTGAGTGTTTCAACTTTTCAAATGAATTCCTATGAAAGTTAAGCTTCCATAGGCATGATCTGAACATGCGCCGTGAATGTATGCCGCGCCCGCGCTTACCTCAGCTCTTCATCTCGTGATGAATGTAATCGGACTCCTGCTGCGTTTGTGCCGTGACACTCGCTCGGCTCACTCACATTATATTGAACAGGCACGTTCAGTTTTTAATTGTAGTGTGTTCTCTAACTGAACTAAATTATTTTATTATTATAAAACAACGGTAGGGGCGGTGCCGCGGTGGGCAAGTGATCCAGTGAACCAGTACCAGTGGCTTTGGGAGTGGCCTCGTAGGGCAGTGAAGCAAGTGCATTCTGGGAGTTGTTGTCTTTCATCCACATGAGCCAAAAATACATTTTCTGGCTTTTGTCGCTCTATGTACGACTCAAACTCATTCTAGATGAGCTGATGGACGAGCAACTGTTATCCACCTGAATTAAATAGTTTTTATTTCTATAAAAAGCAAAACTAGAGTGGAGGCGTAATGTAAATGTTGCATTGGCATATTCTATCATATTCTAAGACAGCTTGACGCAAATCTCGTCACAGTTTAGTCTCGCGAGATCTTGTGGCACGAGATCTCGTCCCACCACTAGTAAATACACAGGCGCTTACTGTAATGCAGACAATCACTGTGATTTTACAGCACATCCTGCAAACTTATACATTTCCTTCTCCTTGTTATTAAGTCACACTGTAAATTATACAACTATAAAAAGTTATACTGTAAATGATTCAACTACTATGCAACAGGTAGCCAGTAATATACTGTACATTCACACTAAGAAGTTTAAAATGTTGGATTTCCATGCACAGCAGCCTCTAGAGTTCACATAGAATGACTGGAAAAACAACAACAACAACAGCAGAGCGTGTCAGTTTGAGTGCAAAGGGCTTGTTATGAGAGAGTTCACAGGAGATCAGCCAGACTGGTTCAAGCTGTCAGGAAGGCGACAGTAACTGAAATAATCACGCAATTGTACAGTGACATGCAGAACAACATCCCTGAACGTACATCACATCAAACCATGAAGGGGACGGGCTATAGCGGCAGAAGACCACACTGGCTTCTTCTTCTCATTTCAGCTCAGAAGAAAAAAAATGAGTCTAGTGGACACAGTTGGAATTGGACAGTATGTCACCTGGTCAAACTTTGACATTAACAGCATGCATCCATGTATCTTTACTGCCTTGTTTCAATGCTTTAGGCAGCTGGTGGTGTAATGGTGTGGGAAATATTCTTTTTCATCATACATTAGGATGCTTAACAGCAGTTCAGCATTATTTATGTCACAGTCTACCTGAGTTGTTGCTGACCATGTACCACAGTGTACCTGCTGAAAAAATCTATTTGTCAGTTACCCCCATAGTGACCTGATGTCAACACAATTGAGCACATTTGCAGTGTTGTAGAATGGCAATTTCACAGCATAAATTTTCAACCAATATCTGGAGCAATGTGTCATGCTATCATGCCAAAGTGCTTCAGCATATTGTTGAATTCATTGCATGGATAGCAGCACAACTGTTTTCAACATAGATCATATTAAATGATTTCTGAAGGATCATGTGACACTGAAGGCTGGAGTAATGATGTTGAAAATCTTTTAAATTGTAATAATATTTCACAATTACTGTTTTGAGTGTATTTTTGATCAAATAAATGCAGCGTTGCTAAGCATAAGAGACTTCTTACAAAAACATCTTATTGAGTCTAAACTTTTGACCAGCAGTGTGTGTATATATTGTACGTCATGTTTGTTTATGGTCAGAACAGAACCCTCTGAGAATTAATTTAATCGATTTAAACACTGGTGTGACATTTTTCTTTCCATTCAACCCATGAATCCAGTGCATTGTTTGTTTAGAATCATGATAAACTGCACTAGAAGGGGCTCTTTTGTATATAAATGTGTATGTGTGTTTTTTGAATACAAAATGGCGCCGCTGTGTTTGGTCGCCGTTCAGGTCGCTCCGCGAAGACTGTGCTTTTATTTACTATTTTACTTTCTTTTACTCTCAGTTTTTACAAACTTATCATCTGCATTGATCTACTACGACAGCAAAACTCTTTTGGACATTGGTTACCTCTACACTGGACTGTTTCAGGACACTTTCGCCGATCCTCTGTGGCCATCTGAGATTCTTCGGAACGCCGAGTTGAACAATGGACAGAGCCAGCGGCGTAGAACAAAGAAACACCGTGGGAAACGTGCTGGTATCCGTAACAGACTGAGGAAAAGGGCATTCAGCCCTCCTCTCCCGAGCATTCTTCTAGCAAATGTTCAATCCTTGGATAATAAGATGGACGATCTTAGAGCCAGGATAAGTTTTCAACGGGACATGAGAGACTGTAATATCTATTGTTTGTCTGAAACATGGCTCACGCCCAGCGGTCCCGACACCGCTGTGACGCCGCCGGAGAACTTCTCTGTTTTTCGGATGGACAGAACAGCCGAGGCCGTAAATCCAAAGGCGGTGGAGTGTGTTTCATGATCAACAAGAAATGGTGCGATCCCAGGAACATCACCATTCTCTCGCGGTCCTGCTCGCCTCATCTGGAACATTTAACAATCATCTGCCGCCCATTCTATCTGCTGCCTAGGGAGTTTTCTGCGGTTGTCGCGACCGCCGTTTACATCCCACCGCAGGCAGACACAGCGCTGGCTTTATCTGGCCTTCATGATGTTGCCAGCGGCGTCATAAACCAACATCCCGACGCGGCATTCATTGTCGCGGGCGATTTTAACAAAGCAAACCTAAAGAAAGTCCTGCCAAACTTTCACCAGCACGTCTCCTGCCCCACACGAGGAGCAAACACACTGGATCACTGCTACTCTCCGTTTAAGAACGCCTATAAAGCGCGGTCACTTCCAGCGTTTGGCAAATCGGATCATGCCGCCATTTTCCTCACTCCCGAATACAAACAAAAGCTCCTCCAGGAACCCCCGGTGAGGCGGGAAGTTAAGCGCTGGTCACCCCACTCAGAGACCGCGCTACAGGCAGCTCTGGGCGATGTGGATTGGGACATGTTCCGAGCGAGTTCAGCTGACGTAAGCGAGTTCACAGACGTGGCGCTTTGCTTCATCAACACGCTTACAGAGCAAGCCACGCAAACAATAACAATAACGTCCTTCTCAAATCAGAAACCGTGGGTGGACAATTCAATCCGCGCGCAGTGAACGCACGCGACTGCTGCTTACAACGCCGGTCTCCATTCAGGGAATATGAATGAATACAGATCGTCCTGCTATGCTCTCAGACGAGCAGTTAAAGCCGCAAAACTCCGTTATAAAGACCGAGTGGAGTCTCATTTCCAACTCAACGACTCGCGGCGCATGTGGCTGGGTCTGAGGTCCATCTGCTCCTTTGGATCTAAATCCTCTGCAGAGGTGAACGCTGATCCGTTGCTCGTGAACGAGTTAAACTCTTTCTATGCTCGCTTTGACTGTAACCGCGGCAACGCGACTCCGTTAGAGGAAATTACTCAGAGCAGCAACAATCACGTGATCTCTGTCTCGGAGGATGAAGTTCGGAGAGCACTCAAGCGCAGTGGACGCCAGGAAAGCTGCTGGGCCGGATGGTATTTCAGGTCGTGTGTTCTGCGGTCCTGTGCTGATCAGCTCACCGGGTTGTTTACATCTATCTTTAATGAGTCCTCGCTACATCTGTGGTCCCCACCTCCTTCAAAAATCCACCATCATCCCTGTCCCTAAGAACAGTAAACCCTCTTGCCTAAATGACTATCGTCCAGTGGCTCTCACGTCTATAGTCATGAAGGTCTTTGAGAGACTCATTAAAAACACCATTTGCGCCTTCATTCCTGACACTTTGGACCCTCTTCAGTTTGCCTATCGTCCCAATAGATCGACTGAAGATGCCATCTCTCATGTCCTCCACTCCTCCCTCACTCACATCGACAGCAAAAGTGGGAACTACGTAAGACTGCTATTTATTGACTATAGCTCAGCCTTTAACACCATAGTTCCCACCAAGCTAACCTCCAAACTCCTGGATCTCGGCCTGAATCCTTCTCTGCCACTGGATTGAGGACTTCCTCACTGGCAGGCCTCAGGTGGTGAGAATAGGCCAGTCCACCTCCACCTCCATCACCCTGAGTGTGGGAGCTCCACAGGGCTGTGTCCTGAGCCCCCTGCTCTACTCTCTCTACACGCATGACTGTTTGTCCACACACAGCTCCACCTCTATCATCAAATTTGCTGATGATACTGTTGTCCTGGGCCTCATTTCCAACAACAATGAGACGGCATACTTGGACGAGGTGGAGCATCTAACATCATGGTGCCAGGACAACTGTCTCTCTCTGAATGTTGGCAAGACCAAAGAAATGATTGTGGACTTCAGGAAGAGACAGCAACGGACATACTCCCCCTCATGATCAGCGGGTCACCAGTAGAGAGAGTGAGCAGCTTCAAGTACCTGGGAGTAAACATCTCCGAGGACCTGACCTGGACTGCTCACATTCAGACACAGGTGAAAAAGCCAGGCAAAGACTGTACCACCTGCGCCAGCTGAGGAAATTCAGGGTTTCACCAGCTATCCTGAAAACTTTCTATTTAGGGGCGATAGAAAGTGTTTTAACTCAGTGCATCACAGCGTGGTATGGGAACAGCACCAGTCATGACCGCAAAGCCCTGCAAAGAGTAGTGCGCTTATCCGAGCGTATCTCAGGGTCAGCTCTCCCGCCTCTGCAGGACGCTACACCAAACGCTGCAAAGGTAGAGCTACCAAGATCATCAAGGACTCTAATCACCCTGCAAACCCTCATTTCACGCTGCTACCATCTGGTAAGCGCTCAAGCCTGATGGCCAAAACTGAGAGACTCAGGAGGAGCTTCTTCCCCAGGCCATCAGACTCCTGAACTCAGTCACTTAACATCACGTGACTTCACTTCAGGATAAACATCGATACACTGTCATTGCACTGCACTTTCTGTTCTCGTTGTTACTGTGTAACAACCTGTCATAAACCTGTTTGCACATTATACTCTTTATACATTTGTTAACCACATATTTATAAGTCTACAGTTTACTCACTGCAAAGTCTACTTCAATTATTTTATTCCACTTTATCCTTATTTGTTACCTTTTTTCTCTTGACTTGATTATTTATAATTCTACAGATATAGACATATATATATATATATATATATATATATAGAGAGTACTTTTTTTATATCCTATTTCTATTATAATTTCTTCCTTGTGTTTTTAACTGTGAATTTGCACTGTCCATGGAGCGGACCTGTTTACATTTCACTGCCGGTTGTATATTCTGTATATAACTGTGTATGTGACAAATAAAACTCTTGAATCTCTTGAATCTCTTGTTTGTTTGTTGCTTGTTCATTTTATATTCATTATTGGCCATTGGATCTTCAGCTCTTTTGTATAAGTGCAGTCTTTTTATTGCCTTTACAGTGTAATTGGCAGCGCTCCCAGGTAGCACATACGCATACCCACAGGCATGCACATACACCCACACATAAGCAAACAGCCAACCAGCTGAATGTTATGGGTTTAATTGTGCACAATGTTAATTCATAATTGAATTCATTATGGGCACAGGACGCCAGATCACCTACAATTCCCCAGTTAATCAGCGAAGAGGACAAGTTCAGTCCTTGTGGAACACAAACATGCACACATGCCAAATGTAGACACACACACTTTCTTGTACAGTGGCAAGCAGATGCCATGGGCTGTAATTAATGACTAATCATACATGCCTTTGTATAAATGGTGTGTGTGTGTGTGTGTGTGTGTGTGTGTGTGTGTGTGTGTGTGTGTGTGTGTGTGTGTGTGCGTGCGTGTGTGTGTGTGTGTGTGTGTGTGTGTGTGTGTGTGTGTTTTTGTACAGGATGATGGATTGCAACATTATATGCCAATAAATCCACACACAAAAACAAACACAAACTGATCTTCAATTCTCCACTTTCATGTGCCTCTAGTCTGAGAGCCTTCAGGATCACAGTCATGAATATTTAATCCAGATATTTTATCCATATATCTCTTTTACTAAAAAAAAAAAAAAAAAAAAAAAAAAAAAAAAAATTAAACATCCTTTATTAACATGGATAATTTCACATTACTATAGAAATTCATTTAGTATAGTATTAATCACAGTCTATACTAAGTGTCACTTCATCACAGCAGTGACAGCTGTAGAAGTAAACAAGCTGCACTCAATGAACCAAAATGCTTCTGAACAACCATATTTTATTGAGTTACTCTGTAATTTGGCAACTGGAAAAGTCATTTGTATCTTGAATGCTTCATTTTAAGAGCCAAGTGCTCCTTGTCATATTTTATCTGGAGCCCTGCCTTGTAAATATTTGAAGCATATCCTTATCCTATGTGCAGACAAATGACATTTTGATATTGCTGTACCGATAAATGTTACCTATAACATTAACAATATAGTGATAATTTAGCAAATGTAGTCACATTTCTTCCCACAGATGTATTCTGGTGTTATTTGTTTTTATTAACATTATTAATAATTCTATGGCTGTTTTTAATTTTAGTAATAGGTTTCGTAATTTTAGTATTTTAACAAACTCATTTATTTTAGTTAGTTGCTAAGGCAACATTTAAGCTTTTCGTGTAATATTATTAAATATTTTATTTAATTTTAGCTTTATTTCAGTTACCGAAATCGTGTTTCAATCTATGCATTAGAGAAACAAGCACGCATTCATTTTTAGAATTTTGTGTTAGAACTTCCATTTTGCGGTAGCTCTGCATATTTCAATGGAATCGTGGTCGAAGAGTAATTAGCTGGTGAAGTAGATTTATTTATTGTGGAGTAAATGAATGTTATCATGAGCATTGCAATGCTGTGGCAATACAAACTGGAAGACAGAACACAACAAGTGCAGTGCTGAAAAAGGGGCGGGGCTAAATAAAGTCTATTAGTTTTTGATAACAATAACAACACTGATACTATCATCATGCTGTCAATGTCAGGCCCTGTTTACACCTGGTATTAGGATGTGTTTTGGTCGATCGTATCACAAGTAGACAAGGCAGACACATTCCCATTTATACCTGATGTTTGGTCTCTTTTGTCCACGTTCAACCACTTCTGTCCTGATTTCTTTGAGGGGAGGGTCTATGGGCAGGTAAATGTCTGGGTTTTTTCAGATCTTTCAATCTATTGGACAAAATAAACTTGCGCAATTTACAAGTGGATGCGACTGGAGACGATGTAAAAACATATGGAAAGCAGCAGCTTTCGGTTTTTCTCTGATAGCCGCAAAACCATGTTGAATGCTATGAGTGCATGTTAAAAATCAGGAAGGAGAACATTGTGCTTGGATCAGTTTGTACGTTTTTTTTTTCTTCTTTTCTTCTTGGGTCTCCAGCCAAAATTTAAATCCTGTCTGGTTAGCGCACTTCCTATAATGTTTCCACATAATCAGTAGGCAGAGAGTAGACAGTCTTCTTTTGGCTGTTTGAACACATTCGACCACATGAGCATCTACACTACAAAAGCAGTCTGATACCTCTGAACATGGTTGAAAATGGACAAGCTCAAAACATTCTATACCCCGTTTACACCTGTATTAAATGCACCTTGCGATTAAAAACTTTGGAGTTTTTAATATTTTATAATATAATAATTTCACAGTTACTCTCCAAATTAATTTAGAAACAACTTAAAGACAGTATATTTTAAATAGTTGTTGTAAGGTCAGGATCACTGATACTAACAGTGTTGGGCAGTAACTAGTTGCATGTGACTAGATTGTAAGAGTGGGTCGCCTACAGTGGTTCTGACTGCAGGGTTGCCAAATGACTAAAGAAACGTTATCAGCAAGATGACAGAAAACTGTACATTTCTCGTCTTTACCACCCACTGCAGCTTATACCAACGACGGAAATAAGCGCAGTTACAATAGCAAAATATGTGAGATGGGAGAGCGTTGCTATAATGTGACTATATTGTATTGCAATAGGTAACACTTCAAAGTCAATACCAAATCAAAACTAGTTAGCAAATCATTTGTAATTGAAAGATCTAGTTATGGTTACACTTAAAATAGTTACAAAATAAATGTATGAGATGATAAAAACTTAACCATTAATACCATTAATCGTACCCAGCATGAATGTTACCTGAGGGATAGAAAGAGGGGGGAGAGAGAGACAAAGAAGAGAAGAGAGCAAAGAAGAGAAGAGCCAAAGAGAAGGCCCCCAAGAAGAGAGAGCCAGAGAATCAAAGAGCCAGAGCAACAGTTACAATCTTCTTTTTATCTCTTCCTTGACCATGTGACTGAAACCCTAATGTGAGACATTCAAACTGACCAATCAGACCAAACTTCCCCCACTGTACTACAGGTGTGACAGCTGGCCTACAGGCCTTCAGCATTTCTTTGTCTTTAGGAATTCCAAATGGCCCTTCTTGTAAGAAAAATGGGGATTGAAAACAGTAAAGCAAATGTCTTTGTTCATTTTCAAAAATCAAATATCTTTTGATTATTTTCAATCCTTTCAAGATTACGTAATTTAATTACAAAATAAATGTAACTGTAATCAGTTACAGTTACTGAGAAAAAATGTGTAATTAAATTACAGTTACTTATGAAAATGTTAATGATTGCAAAGGTGGTTACATCTGAATATTTTCTGTAAAAAGCTATATTTTGAATAATATTAATTTGTTGCTTTGCCTGTTTTTGATGTGCACAATGCCTCCTGCCATTTAAAAGCTGTTTAGTAAAGCAGTGCTATTCTGATGATTTTGATTGGTTCTTGTTTGAATTTGCAGAGCACCACGTCTGCCAATAACATTAATCCACATTGACGCTGAAAGCTTTAGGCTTCAACCTGTATTAGAGTTGCCATGGCGAGTAATAAAAAAAGCGTTTCAATGCTGGAAATTAGAAAAGTAATCAAATGTAATCAGTGACATTACTTTAATAAAGTAATTGAAATAGTTACACTACTTATTACAGTTTAAATAGGGTAACTTGTAATCTGTAACCTATTACATTTCCAAAGTAACCTTCCCAACACTAATACTATACTGACATCTCTATAAAATATATATTTTTAAAACATTAATTATAGACATTCATCATTACAGTATAATTGAAATGTATCAATTTCAACATGTATTAGGCTTTAAAAATAACAACTTTATTTAAAAATAACAACTTTAAAATAACAAATTTAAGTGAACTTAAAACAATCTTCACATAAACCCATTATAATAATTGTCATTTACCTGTGGGCTTTCTACCTGTTAGACATATACAGAAATTGAATAAAGTTAACAAACTGCATAAATTATAAATTAAATATAGATGAATCCTCATTAAAGCTACAATTTTGGCATAATTCTGTGTGCTATTGTTTGTACAATCAGGAAAGTGAACTGGATACTGGCGCACGTCTTTCTGTGCACACGAGTCGTGTGTGTCACATAGACAGTGCATTCACAGACAGTGAGTCTGAATGGTTTAAAAGCATTCGCGTGAATAAGAGTGTGATCATATAATGTAACGCTAGCCAAAGGATGACAGAAAAAACGGATACAGCATTAATTGCGTAAAATATTTTTAACTCATCAAACTGAACAAATGAATCGCATGCGTTAACAAGTTAATTTTGACAGCACTAATACCAGGTGTAAACAGGGTTTTACAGTCTAATCCCAAACAATGACTACTGTAGTGCAAATGAAACCACCTTTGACAGATGTCTGTGTGAAGATGGCAAAAGTGAGTGAGGATCCACGAGATGTGGAAAGAGATGGCGCCGTTATGCTACAGAAGGGGAGGTCAATTTAACATTCATTTGATGTGCACTGCTCAGGACTCGGTCAGAGGAGCAGGGCACTGGGTTGTGTTTGTATTTTCATTGTGGGCAAGGCAGCATTTCCACACTGCTATGCTTTTAATATGTGAAATGAGAGATAGCGGGAAGGAGAAGCACACAGCCAGGGATCAAGAGGTGTTTCAGAACGAAACAGGAAGGAAAATATTTAGGATTAGGAGGGGAAGTATTACGGTTGTGAAGTTAGAAAGTTAGTATGTGTGAGGGATGTTGAAGGAAATGAACTAAGATACAAGAAAGGAAATTACCCAGAAATGAAATCGGGAAAGGGGAAAAGAGAGAGGGAGAGTTTTAGAATTATCTTTATAGAACGAAGTTGCTAAGCAACCCCCTCCTTCAGATCGAATTTGGATGGATGTTGCATTTAGAAAAAGAAATAAGAGGACTTGTAAACTGGGAGAAAGAGGGAGGAAATAGGAAGAGGGGAGCAAAGGCACATTATGAGACATTATCATTTAGGGAGATTCTTTTTCAAACTGAGTGAGCAATGGGGGTGAGATACACATCACTATGAATACACACACACACACACACACACACACACACACACACACACACACACACACACACACACACACACACACACACACACACACACACACACACACACACACACACACACACATTTAATTCAGTCCCTTTCTGCATCATATTCCCAGACTTTAGTCCCACCAGTGTGCAGTGCTATTTTTAACTGACCTAGCTAACACAAACACAAAAAGGACCAACTCCCTTCAACTGCTGGAGAATGTTCTTCAACCGTGTTACTGAAGTGCTTCTAATTATTCAGTCAGGTGTTTAACATAGTTATAATTATGGTTTGGGAAACGGTGCATATTTAAATGTTGCATTGCTTTCTAGCACTTTCATGAAGCCTGTTCCTTTTAAAATATATTCTTATTTCCTTATAGTACATATTCTGCTATTTTATTTCTTCAGTAATTGCATCTACTGTTATAACCTATTCATGGTTACACATTTAAAGAGTGTAATGTATTAAACATGATGACACATGATTGTAAAGCATGAATGTGCTGGTGATAATGTGTTTTCCTCATAGTCTTTAAAGGTATAGCCAGGAGTAGTTAAGTATTATAATTAATCAAGAATACATTTAAAATAAATTACTTAGAGTGAAGTCAGGTAAATTGGGTCACATTTTGACAAATTATCTAGAGCAGCATTAAAAAGGACCTATTATGTTTTTTTTTTCTTTTTTCTATTTGTTTTTTTTTAGATCTTCAGTTTTCTTTAGCATGAAAAAGGTCTGCAAAGTTAAAAAGCACAAAGTCCGCTCCAAAGGAAATTACTTTCTGTATCAGTAAGCATCGTTTATGAATTCTCTCAAACACCTCGATTGTTGTTTTGAGTTCCCTTTCAAGGGAACTTGCGCTGCGTCACCGCTTTGGGAATGCCTCTGCGTGATTGCGTCGTGAAGCACGTATGTCATCAGTCCAAAAGAGAGACGGAACGTCATAGGCGGGTGACGTCATAGACCCGGAAACTATAAAGCACACCGGCAAACACATGCCGTTAGCTTCTGTTGCCTTCAACAAGCACTCTGTGTCATCTGTCTATCTCTCTGTGTTGTGTCTGAGTTCAGACTTTTGTTATTTTCAGAAAAAGAAAATACACATATAAAGAGAGTAATAGAGATTATGGCGAGCGAGCAGCGTTTCAGAAAGTGTGTTTCTCCCTGTCCACGCTTCATTACGGATGGGGATACACACCCGATGTGTGTTGCTTGATTGGGACAGCAGCACACGCAGTCGGCGCTCGAGGGTGCCGGCTGCGAGCACTGTGAGGCTCTGCCTCTTCGCGTGCTGCGATCCCGCCAGGCGCTCTTTGAGGAGAGCGTCCCGGCTCGCGTTCCCTGCGGCATGGGCCCTGCTGCCGCCGAGACTCGGCAGATGGATCTGTTGGAGGGGCCGGAGGCGGGATCTGCCCTAGCTCTGCCTTCACCCGTCAGATCCAGCGCCGCCTCTCTGGGTTCAGGAGCCCGCACTGCGGATTCTCCCGCCCGGTCGGTCGAAGAGACGCTTGCGAGCTATCTCTCGCCCGAATCCGCTTCTGCCATAAAGGCTCCATCTTTGCCCACTAAGCCCTTTAAATTCACCTCCTCCTTAGTGGGCAAAGCATTCTCGGCAGCGGGTCAGGCCGCCGCATGTCTGCACACTATGTCAATCGAGATCGGAGCTGATGCTGTTAATGAGCTCCAATCGACAGCAGATCTTGCTCTCCGGGCCACCAAAGAGACGGCCAGATGTGTTGGCCATTCTATGGCAGCCTTGGTGGCTACGGAGAGGCATTTGTGGCTTAATCTTATGGAGATAAAGGAACGTGATAAGAGCTTTTTGCTTGATGCGCCACTGTCTCCGGGGGGCCTGTTCGGTGACGCTGTCAGCTCTGTTACCGACAGGTTCCTGGAGGCAAAGAAACAATCTGCGGCGCTCAGGCAGTTCCTTCCCCGTAAGCCCCAGGTCTCGTCTGCTGCTGGGCGGGAGCAGCAGACCCTGAGTATGAGCTCCTCCCATAGGGCGCAGCAAAAATGGTCGCCACTCGCACACCCCCGCAGGTGTTTAGTAAAGTGTCGCCACTCGCACACCCCCGCAGAAAGGGTCGTCGGGTGCGCGGTACTCTCTGGCGCAGCCCTCCAAGGCCAAAACTGATCTGAGGACAGTCATTGTGTCAAGGAGAGCTGTGTCCAAAAAGTCTGGACGCCTTCGGGCCCAGGACAGTGAGGGTGATCCCCTTCGCGAGCGGACGGTGCTTACCGCAGCATACGGTCCACCAACCCCGCCCAAGTACCGGGGCGTGGAGAGCCCTCGCGAGTCATCCAAGGAGGGAGTTAGCACTGCTGAGCCAGTTGTTCCCTGCCGGTTCGCCGCTTCAGGGCACTGTGCTCACAGTGCGGAGCACATCAGAGGCCAGTCTCGAGAGGCTGGTTCCCTTAGTAGATTTTGTGACAGAGTGGGAGAATCTGCCACATATTTCCCGTTGGGTCCTGCAGTGCATAAGAATTGGGTACGCCATTCAGTTCAGATGCTGTCCTCCCAGTTTCAACGGGGTCCTCTCCACTGTAGTGGGCCCCGAGCAGGCTCTGGTGATGACTCAGGAAGTACAGACTCTGCTGCAAAAGGGGGCTATAGAGAGGGTCCCCCCCCCCAGACAGGGAGTCAGGCTTTTATAGCCGGTACTTCATAGTGCCAAAGAAGGATGGAGGGCTGCACCCCATCTTAGATCTTCGCGTCCTGAACCGAGCAGTGGCAAAGCTCAAGTTCAGGATGCTAACACTCAAACAGATCGTGTCTCAGATCAGGTCCAAGGACTGGTTTGTCATAATAGATCTCAAAGATGCATTTTTTCATATCTCCATCCTTCCACAGCTCAGGAAGTACCTGAGGTTCGCTTTCAGGGGAGAAGCGGACCAATATCTGGTGCTTCCCTTCGGTCTAGCTCTTTCGCCCTGCACATTCACGAAGTGCATGGACACTGCTCCTGATATATCCAGATATAATCCTGATATATATATCCTGATATAATATCCATTATATCCAGCGGTGATATAATGGCGCCGCTGTGTTCGGTCGCCGTTCAGGTCGCTCCGCGAAGACTGTGCTTTTATTTACTATTTTACTTTCTTTTACTCTCAGTTTTTACAAACTTATCATCTGCATTGATCTACTACGACAGCAAAACTCTTTTGGACATTGGTTACCTCTACACTGGACTGTTTCAGGACACTTTCGCCGATCCTCTGTGGCCATCTGAGATTCTTCGCAACGCCGAGTTGAACAATGGTCAGAGCCAGCGGCGTAGAACAAAGAAACACCGTGGGAAACGCGCTGGTATCCGTAACAGACTGAGGAAAAGGGCATTCAGACCTCCTCTCCCGAGCATTCTTCTAGCAAATGTTCAATCCTTGGATAATAAGATGGACGATCTTAGAGCCAGGATAAGTTTTCAACGGGACATGAGAGACTGTAATATCTATTGTTTGTCTGAAACATGGCTCATGCCCGCGGTCCCGGACACAGCTGTGACGCCGTCGGAGAACTTCTCTGTTTTTCGGATGGACAGAACAGCCGAGGCCGGTAAATCCAAAGGCGGTGGAGTGTGTTTCATGATCAACAAGAAATGGTGCGATCCCAGGAACATCACCATTCTCTCGCGGTCCTGCTCGCCTCATCTGGAACATTTAACAATCATCTGCCGCCCATTCTATCTGCCTAGGGAGTTTTCTGCGGTTGTCGCGACCGCCGTTTACATCCCACCGCAGGCAGACACAGCGCTGGCTTTATCTGGCCTTCATGATGTTGCCAGCGGCGCCATAAACCAACATCCCGGCGCGGCATTCATTGTCGCGGGCGATTTTAACAAAGCAAACCTAAAGAAAGTCCTGCCAAACTTTCACCAGCACGTCTCCTGCCCCACACGAGGATCAAACACACTGGATCACTGCTACTCTCCGTTTAAGAATGCCTATAAAGCGCGGTCACTTCCAGCGCTTTGGCAAATCGGATCATGCCGCCATTTTCCTCACTCCCGAATACAAACAAAAGCTCCTCCAGGAACCCCGGTGAGGCGGGAAGTTAAGCGTTGGTCACCCCACTCAGAGACCGCGCTACAGGCAGCTCTGGGCGATGTGGATTGGGACATGTTCGGCGAGTTCAGCTGACGTCAGTGAGTTCACAGACGTGGCGCTTTGCTTCATCAACACGCTTACAGAGCAAGCCACGCAAACAATAACAATAACGCCTTCTCAAATCAGAAACCGTGGGTGGACAATTCAATCCACTGCGCAGTGAACGCACGCACTGCTGCTTACAAACGCCGGTCTCCATTCAGGGAATATGAATGAATACAGATCGTCCTGCTATGCTCTCAGACGAGCAGTTAAAGCCGCAAAACTCCGTTATAAAGACCGAGTGGAGTCTCATTTCCAACTCAACGACTCGCGGGCGCATGTGGCAAGGTCTGAGGTCCATCTGCTCCTTTGGATCTAAATCCTCTGCAGAGGCAAGCGTTGATCCGTTGCTCGTGAACGAGTTAAACTCTTTCTATGCTCGCTTTGACTGTAACCGCGGCAACGCGACTCCGCCAAGTGGCGCGTTAGAGGAAATTACTCAGAGCAGCAACAATCACGTGATCTCTGTCTCGGAGGATGAAGTTCGGAGGGCACTCAAGCGTGTGGACGTCAGGAAAGCTGCTGGGCGGATGGTATTTCAGGTCGTGTTCTGCGGTCCTGTGCTGATCAGCTCGCCGGGTTGTTTACATCTATCTTTAATGAGTCCCTCGCTACATCTGTGGTCCCCACCTCCTTCAAAAAATCCACCATCATCCCTGTCCCTAAGAACAGTAAACCCTCTTGCCTAAATGACTATCGTCCAGTGGCTCTCACGTCTATAGTCATGAAGGTCTTTGAGAGACTCATTAAAAACACCATTTGCGCCTTCATTCCTGACACTTTGGACCCTCTTCAGTTTGCCTATTGTCCCAATAGATCGACTGAAGATGCCATCTCTCATGTCCTCCACTCCTCCCTCACTCACATCGACAGCAAAAGTGGGAACTACGTAAGACTGCTATTTATTGACTATAACTCAGCCTTTAACACCATAGTTCCCACCAAGCTAACCTCCAAACTCCTGGATCTCGGCCTGAATCCTTCTCTCTGCCACTGGATTGAGGACTTCCTCACTGGCAGGCCTCAGGTGGTGAGAATAGGCCAGTCCACCTCCACCTCCATCACCCTGAGTGTGGGAGCTCCACAGGGCTGTGTCCTGAGCCCCCTGCTCTACTCTCTCTACACGCATGACTGTTTGTCCACACACAGCTCCACCTCTATCATCAAATTTGCTGATGATACTGTTGTCCTGGGCCTCATTTCCAACAACAATGAGACGGCATACTTGGACGAGGTGGAGCATCTAACATCATGGTGCCAGGACAACTGTCTCTCTCTGAATGTTGGCAAGACCAAAGAAATGATTGTGGACTTCAGGAAGAGACAGCAACGGACATACTCCCCCTCATGATCAGCGGGTCACCAGTAGAGAGAGTGAGCAGCTTCAAGTACCTGGGAGTAAACATCTCCGAGGACCTGACCTGGACTGCTCACATTCAGACACAGGTGAAAAAGCCAGGCAAAGACTGTACCACCTGCGCCAGCTGAGGAAATTCAGGTTTCACCAGCTATCCTGAAAACTTTCTATTTAGGGGCGATAGAAAGTGTTTTAACTCAGTGCATCACAGCGTGGTATGGGAACAGCACCAGTCATGACCGCAAAGCCCTGCAAAGAGTAGTGCGCTTATCCGAGCGTATCTCAGGGTCAGCTCTCCGTCTCTGCAGGACGCCTACACCAAACGCTGCAAAGGTAGAGCTACCAAGATCATCAAGGACTCTAATCACCCTGCAAACCCTCATTTCACGCTGCTACCATCTGGTAAGCGCTTCCGGCCTGATGGCCAAAACTGAGAGACTCAGGAGGAGCTTCTTCCCCAGGCCATCAGACTCCTGAACTCAGTCACTTAACATCACGTGACTTCACGTCAGGATAAACATCGATACACTGACATTGCACTGCACTTTCTGTTCTCGTTGTTACTGTGTAACAACCTGTCATAAACCTGTTTGCACATTATACTCTTTATACATTTGTTAACCACATATTTATAAGTCTACAGTTTACTCACTGCAAAGTCTACTTCAATTATTTTATTCCACTTTATCCTTATTTGTTACCTTTTTTTCTCTTGACTTGATTATTTATAATTCTACAGATACAGATATAGACATATATATATATATATATATATATATATATATATATATATATATATATATATATATATATATATATATAGATAGTACTTTTTTTTATATCCTATTTCTATTATAATTTCTTCCTTGTGTTTTTAACTGTGAATTTGCACTGTCCATGGAGCGGACCTGTTTACATTTCACTGCAGGTTGTATATTCTGTATATAACTGTGTATGTGACAAATAAAACTCTTGAATCTTGAATCCCCTTGTGTATGCAGTGGATTCGTGTGCTCTATTACATCAACGACTGGCTGATCCTAGCACAGTCAGCTCGTCTCGCGGTCCAACATCGAGATGTTGTTTTCGCGCATATGAGGAGGTTGGGGCTGAGGCTCAACTCCAAGAAGAGCGTCCTTTCTCCTGTGCAGAAAATCACTTATCTGGGTGTGAGTTGGAATTCGGTCTCTATGCAGGCCCGTCTGTCAGAGCCGTCATTCCTTCGGGTCTGCTGTACATGAGGCCTCTGCAGTGGTGGCTCAAAACCAAGGGCTTTTCCCTTAGGGGAAACCCCTTTCGCATGATCAAGGTTTTGCGGCGGTGTCTCCGCACCTTAGTTATGTGGAAGGATCCTTGGTTTCTGGCCCAAGGCCCGTCCCTGGGGGCACCGTGTCAGCGTGCGTCTCTGACCACGGATGCCTCCCTGACGGGTTGCGGGGCGACCATGAGTGGTCGCTCTGCCCAGGGCCTGTGGCAGGAGCACAATCATTCGTGGCACATAAATTGCCTGGAAATGTTGGCAGTGTTTCAGGCTCTCAGGCATTTCCTGCCACATCTCAGGGGCCATCATGTGCTTGTGCGCACAGACAGCACATCGGTGGTCTCCTATATAAACCATCAGGGAGGTTTAAGGTCCTGTCGCTTATACAAGTTGGCGCGCCTTATCCTCCTCTGGGCTCAGGGGAAATTGCTGTCAGTCAGGGCAATGTACATCCCAGGGAGCCAGAATGTGGAAGCAGACATCCTGCCGAGGCAGGGGCCGAGGCCCGGGGAGTGGAGACTCCACACCGAGGTGGTGGAGCTCCTTTGGGAGAAGTTTGGCAGGGCTCATGTGGACCTGTTTGCCACTCACGAGAACACTCATTGTCGTCTGTGGTTCTCCCTGTCGCCCCCAGCTCCACTCGGGCTGGACACGATGGTACAGGAGTGGCCGAGGCTGCCCCTGTACATTTTCCCCCCGATTGCTCTGCTTCTGGGAGTTCTACAGAGAGTGCGCCAGGATGGGGCCCGTCTTCTGCTAGTAGCCCCATTCTGGCCAGGCCGAGTATGGTTCTCGGACCTTGTGTCTCTCCTCGACGGCTCTCCCCTGGAGATTCCGCTCAGGAGGGACCTTCTCTCTCAGGCAGGCGGTGTCTTCGTACACCCTCGCCCGGAGTTGTGGAAACTGTGGGCCTGGCCTCTGAGGGGGGCCCAGCTCATAAGTTCTGGTCTCTCAACCGAGGTTGTTGAGACCATTCTACACTCCAGAGCTCCCTCCACAAGGAAACTTTACACCCTAAAGTGGAGACTCTTCACCTTGTGGTGTAGAGATCGCCTGTGGGATCCAGTTAACTGCCCTGCGAGCGCGGTGCTGGAGTTCCTGCAGGAAAGGTTCTCCGCTGGGTTAGCTCCCTCCACACTAAAGGTGTATGTGGCGGCCATAGCAGCTTACCACAATCCTTTGAGTGGTGTTTCTCTGGGGCGACACCCACTAGTAACTCGTTTCCTCTGTGGAACCCTGAGGCTAAGGCCTGTGACATGCACCAGGGTGTCGGCCTGGGACCTATTCATCGTCCTGCAGGGCCTTTCTGAGGCTCCCTTCGAGCCGCTCGAGGAATTTTCTGAGAAGTTTCTCACTTTAAAAACTATAGTCCTGCTTGCTATTTCTTCCTTGAAGAGAATAGGAGATTTACAAGCCCTCTCTGTTGCACCCTCGTGCTTGGAATTTGCCCCGGGTATGGCCAAGGCCTTCCTCGCTCCGAGGCCCGGGTATATTCCTAAGGTTCTCACTAATCCTGTGATACCTATTGTCCTCCAGGCCTTCTGTCCTCCTCCTTTCTCGACGTCAGACCAGGAAAAATTGAATCTGCTTTGCCCGGTTCGTGCTTTAGACACATATGTCCACAGAGCTACCCTCTGGAGGAGAACCAATCAGTTGTTTCTCTGTTTCGGGCCACCCTCGGGGGCAGTTTCAAAGCAGAGAATGAGCAAGTGGGTGGTTGAGGCCATCTCACTTGCTTATGTGGCGGCCGGACAGCCTTCTCCTTTGGCTGTTTGGTCCCACTCCACTAGGAGTATGGCCGCCTCTCTGGCACTTTCGGCAGGGGCCTCCCTGCAGGATATTTGTGATGCGGCAGGTTGGTCCTCTCCGCACACCTTTTATTAGATTCTATGAACTTGACGTTAATGCTACTCTGGGGTCTCAGGTGCTCGCCTCTTAACTCCATGCTACAGCCTCGTATGGGGACGTGGGTATTCTCGTTCCCAAAGCAGTGACACAGCGCGAGTTCCCTTGAAAGGGAACGTCTCGGTTATGACTGTAACCTTAGTTAACGAGACGCTGCGTCACCCTGCCATACTCCTCGCATGCCCACAAGTGCCTTGTTTCAGGCCTTTTCCAGAAGCTAACAGCGTGTGTTTGCCGGTGTGCTTTATAGTTTCCGGGTCTATGACGTCACCCGCCTATGACGTTCCGTCTCTCTATTGGACTGATGACATACGTGCTTCACGACACAATCACGCAGAGGCGTTCCCAAAGAGGTGACGCAGCGTCTCGTTCCCTATTCAGGGAACTAAGGTTACAGTCGTAACTGAGACGTTTTCTTCTGGGAATGTACACATCAATATCACAATATTCCTCATTTAAATAATATCTGCGGAAAACGCATAAGCGAAAACAAAAGGGGGGCGAGGCCTGGTTGAGTTAGTATTGAGTTGAAACTCTCGGTTATGATAAGGGGTGTGGCATTTCCAAAGAATGGTGTTACAAACAACACACTGGTCCAGCCGACCAATCAAAGCATTGGGCTTCATAGAGACTGGAACTAAACAGAGCGTTACTGACAGACTGGGAAGAGAGGTGCTGCAATAACGTTAAATATGTGAACAATTATGTTTTTTTTTTAACATTCAAGCATGAAATTATACAAAAACAAAATCAAGACTTTGTAAAAGGTCATAAAATGCCCTGTTTAAAATATTCCATAATGCTCAGTTTCCAGAAGTGCTCTTGTCTGTCATTTTGTCAAAAATAGGCTGTGTTTTTGGTTAAAATGAGCAAGTGAAGCTGCAAAAACAACATTGTAATCAGCAGTGATTACATCACTGCTGGGGCATCTTGTGCTATAAAAGTACAAAATAAATAGAATACTGAAAAAATAAAACTTGTGTAGAGATTAGTTTTCTTTGAGCGTGAGAGTTCATTGACATGCAGTGACAATGGTGGACTGTTGGTGCAGTGACAAAGTGCACTTTTACAAGAAATCACAGAAAGATGAGCGTGAAGGAGAAAAAGTGCCATTTCCACCTGAGCCTACTTCACCTTTCCGCTGGACTGTAGTAGTGAGACACAAATGGAATGATTTTGTCTCATAACAGCGGAAACAATTTAAAATACTAATTTGTATGGCATAAATTTTGGTCATCGATAAGAGTAAGACATAATTCGAAAACTGGATGCTGCTTTCTGCCGTTTTCAGAAAACTGTTCAGGTATTTGTGGCATGTTCGTTTAAGCAAATGTAGACATTTTTAGAACATCTTTGTCATAAAATTTGTTACTGCTGGCTATTTTTTTAATCATTTCTCTGAATAAGAGAGTGTCTATAAAATCATAGTCAATTGTTAGTGAAATATGAGATGATTAGTGAGATGTGAGGTTTAGTTTGCAGTTGGCTGATCTCAGATAAGTCATTTGGATGAGAGTGAGTCTTCATGATCCTGCATGAGTGATTTACAGCTCTGGTCATACTGGACAGAATAACTAGTTTCTCTCTCATTGAACTTGTTAAATTACTACAGTAAATTACTGTAACTTTCAACTAGGCTATGTGAAGAAGGTGCTCGCCCTGGAGCATGTTTTGAGGCATTTTGGTTGTGTGTGTTGTAATATGTAAAGAAACCAATGTATGTAGGGTTTATATTATGGGGACACATTTTATGAAAACTTTCGGGATGTTTTCATATCTAAAAGGGGGTCCGTGGCTGTGGCTGTGTCCGAAATTGCCCCTAAACCCTTACATAGGGCTTTATTTGAGGAGACAGCCATTTGTAGTGGTGTTTTGTATGCACTCATTCAATCCCACAATGCACCACAATAACGAGTTTACAACCGATGTACACTCAATGGCTAGAACATATCCATAATGCATCGCACACATCTGATCAGAAGATCAGCAGCTGAATCATCCATCCATCCATTTTCCAAACCGCTGGTCCAATGGCAGCTCCAGTAGTAGTGAACAAATGTATCTTGAACTCTGTCATGGAAACTGTATAGTTTCCATGACAGAGTTCAAGATACATTTGTTCACTACTACTGGAGCTGCCAGATTTCTAAGTGTCAAATGATTTTTAAACAGCAAGCACAAACTACACAGAAGCAACAGCCCTTCCAGCACAATCAATATCCAAATACACTCACTCGTTTTCATTCACTCCCTCAAGTAAACTATATTAGTGGACTAATGTAGGGAATAGTGAATGAGTGTTTAGGGGCAATTTTAGACATAGCCCTTCGCAGCAATGCAGGTGGTCCGGAAATTATTGCTTGAACAAGTTTTTATGAAAAAATATGTGAAAATAGTATTAAGTTAATGCACAATTAAATCAAAAGTTAAGAACTTAAGCTTCAGCTAAATGCTTCATTGATCTTCCAGCATTAAAATATTTTATTGTATTTATATCGAATAATTTACTATATTATTAATTATATTTTTAATCAATTAACTGTTATTAAATATAATAATACGTTTTAATACATTTTCATGTTGTTATTATACAGGTGAAGCAAATATCGTTTATCATCTCTTAACTGGGTCATATATTGAGGCCTGGGTTGATTAGATGGTAAGCAGACAATCAGTTCTCGTAATCAACGTGTTGAATGCAGGAGAAATGGGCAGGAATAAAGATCTGCGACTTTGAAAAGGGCCATATTGTTATGGCAGGGCGTCTGGGTCAGAGTATCACTGAGAGCGTTTTTTTTGCTGTGATCCGAGCATGATTGTTCTGGGCACCCCCCGCAGCGTTGGTCTGGTTTCACACTCAATTTGATTCTATGGAACCCCGGTACACTTACGTGCATCTTATGTCATCACAAACGTGCATGGCGCATGATAGAAAACAGAACACGAAAAAACATATTGTTTTTTAATTTTTTATTAATTTAAATCTCATAAACAATTACTTTTATTAATAATCTCAGTTAACTAATCATCATATAATGTAATAAGATGTAGACAGCCCTACTTTGTCTATAAAACTATTGAAGTCTATCCTTTCAATTTAGGTAAACTTGTGTTTGTGTGGCTGATGTTGTCTTAGTGCCTAACTGTTTCTGACAGGGCTGATTTTTTCTAGGACATTGCTTGTTTTTCTGGGACACACAGCAATGCTTTCTCACCTGCAGATGAATTCTACAGCCACTCTTTCTTGTACAGGAGAGATAATGGTGCTGTGAAACAACATCTTCACATGGAACACTGATGGTGCTCATTAACACTTTCACATCCTCTACAAGCCCAACTCCCCTGCATGACCACTTGCTCTCGAAGCCTCTACTCCCACTCCCTGAGTATCCTGTATGCATGATTAAGCTGAAATAACCTTGCCCTAGATTGTATGGAAACTTAAGACTAAAAAAACAAGCAGTTTGAGCTTGCTAGCTGCATTTTTTTGCAAGTCAAATATATTCTTTTACAGATTTAGCCCTCATTGTCCTCTGGAGAGTGATTGGATCACCAATGTGTTCATACTGCATACATCACAATTCCTCTTTAGCAAGCCAACACGCAAACTGCCGCAAATGAAACTGAAAGTAAGTCACAGATGTTAAAAACACAATAATCTTCATTAAAAGTAGTGAGACTAAAATGATCTTACCAGTGCTGATTTCGCTCTTTCTCCTAGTGCAGCTAATATCTGTTGCTGTTGTTGACGTGAACTCCGTTAAATGTGCACATAGTGCGGGAATTTAAGATTAGATTTATCCATATATCTGTTTTATGGAGACACTTGAAGTGGCGTGAAGGTATGGCCATGTACTGTATGGTAACCTATACTCAGAAATTGTCATTTCGTTCCTTTCAGCAGAATATAATTAAAATGTTACATGTTAAAATTTCCAACACATTTAGTACTTTTGGAATAAAGAATAAACTATAAGCTAATGCAGCCATGGCCAAACTTTGAGAAATAAATTATTAATTAGTTGCTTAGCTGGGTCTTCAGGCTATGTATGCAGTCTGTTAGTTCACCAAATCCCTGGAAAGATTAGTAACGTTACACCTCTCGTGTCTTTGGGTTTGAGTCCTTAGTTCCTTCATCAGTGTCTGATCTGGGCCGTGACAGCCCCATATGCAACGCATGCAGTCCGGAAACAGAACTGATTAGTTCACCTCTCGAGTCTTCAGGTTCGAGTCCCAGCCCCATAGGCAATATTTATGCAGTCTGTACCGGAAACAGAAAAGATTAGTTAATCTCTCGAGTCTTCGGGTTCAAGTCGTTCGTTCAAGTCCCCATAGGCTGAATGCAGAAACAGAAATGATTAGTTAATCTCTCGAGTCTTTGGGTACGAGTCTCGTTCTTTTGTCACGTGACCGCTTCCTGGTTCAATGTCTCACAACATATACAACATTACATTCGTACTATTGACTGCATGTTGTAATATATTTATTATTATAAAGTTATCAGAAGATATCTGCAATAAACATTTATGTTATGCCTATCCTTTCTGACCAACCCAATGTGTCCAGTCTTCATAGGAAAATCAATTATTATACTAGCTAAAGAACTGAACTAAACAAAACAAAAGCTTGTAAGGAAGGTTGTGAATGAACTCATTTCAGTATCCAACACGGCTGTCACGTGACAAAAGAACGAACGACTCGAACCCGAAGACTCGAGAGATGAATGAATCTTTTCTGTTTCCGATGACTGCATAGCCTTGCCTATGGGGCTGGGACTTGATGAACGAATGACTTGAACCAGAAGACTCGAGAGATGAACTAATCAATTCTGTTTCTTGTACAGGACATATGGGATGTTGCGCATGCGTGGTCAACACAAAATGAACGAATCGCTCTCTGAGACAACTCGTTGTTCATCTTAAAGATTCGTTCAAAATGAACAAATTGTTCATAACACATCACTTCTCCTTACTCTCGGCTGGGGATGTGGGGGGAGTACTCTGGTTTTGGGCTAGAGCTTGAAGCCTCCCCTTGGACAGCGCTTATTTGACTCTTTTTTACTCTGTTCGATCATTTGTAAGTGTGAACTTGTGAAAACAACTGCCACAAGTAATCTGAAAATATTTGTTTTCTTTTTTCTTTATTCTTAATTATTTTTATATTCTTATTTTTGGCATTTTTACCTTTTTATTATGATAGGACAGTGACAGGAAGCGAAGTGGGAGAGAGAAAGGAGGGGATGGGATAGGGAAAGGTCCATGAGCCGGAACTCGATCTCGGGTCACCCGAGCTGCCCACAAGGCTATCAGCACCAACGATAGGACATTATTTTCAACTTGACCACAATGTTTTATTCTCCATCATTCAATTAATTTGCCTGTACATAAATGAGCCTTTAAGTTATGTCATCGCAGGATAAAATCTATAAATCAAAATATTTATTGCATTTATGAAGAAAAGGCTCAGCCTGTTGCCTCAATAATGTACAGTGTCTTTAAGCAGATTGCCAGAAACAGCCATTTTAGGATTGTTTGTGATTTGGTAGTGACTTAGAAGTCCTCTTGACTACCCCTAACTTTTTACAGATTTAGGAGCTGGTTTTAGCGCTAAAATGCTTTGTGAAATGCTCCTAAAAGCAAAAATTCCTAAAATTAGGACTGACATGCAGAGTTTCTCCTATCGGCAAGTTAGGAGCTACTTTTAGCTTTTAGATGTTTTGTGAATACAGCCCCAGATAGCCATCTGATCAGTAAAAAATGTAAAATGGCCCTATGTTTGATTCACTTACTCTGCCATCGTCCCTCAGAGCTAAAGGTCATCTGAGGTTGTCTTTCACTCAGTGAAATGTGGAGGTCTGTGATTTGATGTTCCAGTTAATTTTTTTTAAATTTTTTTTTTTTTTTTTTTTTTTTTTTATGATTAAAATGTGCTCAAGTGTATTCATGGTGAATGGAAAATATTTTAATAATTTTTGCTTTTACTTTAAAATTTTATCAAAATATATTTTTTAATCCATGAAGCTAACATGAATGCTAAGATTGCTTTTTAAAGAAGATATTAAAATAAATTAAACTAGATTTTTAAATGATAATTTCTCATCATTTCAGACATCCTCATATTTCATTGACCCTGACACCTCTGCCATGAAAGTGAGCCCAAGTGATTCTCTAAAATTCATCTAAAAATTGGTGGTGGGCTGCTTCAGGTATAGTCATGGATAGAGATGAGCTGGTCTTTATGGGTAAGAGCTCTTTAGATGATTGATGCTAGAACGCTCACAGCACCTGAGACTCTGATGAAAGGGCTTTGCTGATTAGACGTCCTGATTGGATGGCATTCAGTTGGATGAATATTATTGATTTGTGAGCACTCACTCTAGATTGTGGGATGCAGCGATTAAAAAAACTCTTCCTCTACTGATAGCTCTTCATGCATTTGAGATTACAAAAGAAACCCAATGTTCACATGAAGCCTTACCTAAATATTTCTCTCCCTCATTACCGTGTTGCTTTGTCTGTGCATAATTTTTCCTGCATGTTCTATTTCCAGATTGTTCTGGTAAAGTTGCACAGGTACTTACTTATCTCCTCTCTATGAAATCCTGCTGTAATCCCTCATTATCATAGAGAATGTTCCAGGTGCATACATTAGCTGCAGCCAAACACTATTCTGCTCTCTTAATTAAACATGCTATTAATCTCTTTCTGCTGTAACACTGATTAGTCCATAGTCCATACATTCATTCACAGCATTGCTAATGAGAACAGGGAAGATGACATTCACTTTAGTTTATGGATCTAAAACAGTGACAAAGCTATACATGTGTTTCTGGAGGAAGTCATCACATGGGCCAGATTCAAATCCCCCTGACCACATGAGCTCCACAGCTCAATGTTTATGAAGTGTGTGTGCGAAAACACCAGAGGCAGTGTAATGCTGCGTATTACACCGAACGCCAATTGAGTGTCAAATTCGCTTCTATCGCATCTAGTTGGATGCTCAAACATTTTGAATCCACTCAGGGAATTAGACGCGGCAAGGTGAAATTCGCTTCTTGTGGGAGGGGCAAGTGCTAGGCGGTTGTCTGTATGCAAGATAGCTGATGCTGATCGAGCATTCCTTGAGAGAGTTACCGTTCTGTATTTGCTCTGGAGAGCAGAACAGCGGCGTAGAAGTCATCGTCACCGTACTTGGGTCCACCAGACCCTCCGGAGGCGTATCCAGTTTGGAGAGTTTCACCACTCGCTCCAGGAGCTGTGCCTGGATGATGGCTGGTTTCAGCGGAATTGAACACAGCATAAGGAAGGAGGAGGCAGCTCATTGATAGAGAAATTAATGACATTGCATTGATCAAAATTGGTATTTTATAAATATTAAATTTTTTTTCTAAAACAGACATGAGCATTACCTGGATATTTTGATTTCTATTAAAAAAGTTTTGGTTTGGTAAGATTTTTTAAAATGTTTTTGAAAGAAGGACTTCAACCTGAATGTCCCCACAAAGCAAACCTGACATATGTGTGTGTGTTTGTGAGTGTATGTGCAAGCCCATGTGCAAGCAACTTTATCCAATTCTCTATTCCAAATCTATTCTGACTCTGACAGCTTCTCAGGATAGTTTTAGCTCCAGGCTCCTTTGTGCCTTTAACTTTTGTGTTTGGGGCAGCCCAGTATTGGAGAAGGGTGACCTCATTGCTGTTGCTTAGAGGGATTGATGTAATAGCCGAAATGTCAGCCTGAACCACCTGTGTTTTCATTACTGCATGGGCCAATGACCACAAGATCAAATTGCTCCTATATTTTTGATATATGTGCTTGAAGTAAAGACACAGTTTTATCAAATCTTCAAATCCAATCTCCACTTATGAAATCTGCTGGGGTTATCGACTCTTACCACCAGTTTGCAGACTTCACAGAAGATCAAATGTTTATACTGAGGCTACAAAGCAACTGCTAACCAAAAAGTAGATCTGAGACTTGTTAAAATGCATCTAACTAATGACAGCTTTGACAAATCATGCTTTTAATGTTACCGCACATACTTTTACTGTTCAGAGCAGGGAAGATGTAGAAGACGAGGATCTTTTGCTGCAGTTTTAATTAAATAAACAAGATAATCCAACAGGCAAGAGAACAGAAATGCAACACAAACATCAAGTCAAAATAATAAGGAAACTGAGGAGTATGAATACACATGAATAATGAAGTAAACACGAAACAGGTGGATAACATAAGTAACAATAAAAACAGATTGGAACATACTTAGAAACCAAGGCATTCTTCCATACTATATAGTTGGTGAAAAAAGTATGTGACGAGTAGTCTGAATTCACAGTACTTAAATGATTAGGCATAAAGTACCCAGGTGATCTACTACTTCCGGAAGTGTGCATATGATGTACACTTTACTATCCCATGAGGCCACGGGAGAGGATTTACGAATGGCAGTGAAGCAACACAACGTGATGATTACAACGTGGTGAATGTAGAACGTTCAAATTTCAGAGGTCGAAAAGCTCATGTGGTCGAATGAGTTTGAGCAGCCACAAAAGACCACCTACTCTCTGCCTACTGATTATGCAGAAACGTTATGGGAAGCGAGCTAGCCAGATGGGATTTAAACTTTGGCTGGAGACCCAAGATTGGTTTGAAGATGAAAAACATACCAAGCACAATGTTCGCTGACCATTCCTGATTTTTAACACGGGTTCGGCGTGGTCTTGCGGCTAGAGCAGAAACGAAAGCTGATGAATATGTTTTTCCATCATCTCCAGTCGCTTTCATGTGTAATATGTGTGCAAACTTATTTTGTCCATTAGATTGAAAGACCTGAAAAACAAAACAAAACAAAAAAAAACATACATTTACCTGCCCATAGACCCTCCCATCAAAGAAATCAGGACAGAAGTGGTTGAAAGTGGACAAAAGAGACCAAACACCAGGTGTAAATGGGTATGTGTCTGCCTCATCTACTTGTGATACGATCGACCAAAACACATCCTAATACCAGGTGTAAACAGAGCCAGAAGGCAGACCATAATATGTTATGTGAAAATCATCCTTTGAAAGAAACTCTGAAAATTAAAACATTTCTAAATACATATTATATACACTAACCTAAAGGATTATTAGGAACACCTGTTCAATTTCTCATTAATGCAATTATCTAATCAACCAATCACATGGCAGTTGCTTCAATGCATTTAGGGGTGTGGTCCTGGTCAAGACAATCTCCTGAACTCCAAACTGAATGTCAGAATGGGAAAGAAAGGTGATTTAAGCAATTTTGAGCATGGCATGGTTGTTGGTACCAGGCGGGCCGGTCTGAGTATTTCACAATCTGCTCTGTTACTGGGATTTTCACGCACAACCATTTCTAGGGTTTACAAAGAATGGTGTGGAAAGGGAAAAACATCCAGTATGTGGCAGTCCTGTAGGCGAAAATGCCTTGTTGATGCTAGAGGTCAGAGGAGAATGGGCCGACTGATTCAAGCTGATAGAAGAGCAACTTTGACTGAAATAACCACTCGTTACAACCGAGGTATGCAGCAAAGCATTTGTGAAGCCACAACACGCACAACCTTGAGGCGGATGGGCTACAACAGCAGAAGACCCCACCGGGTACCACTCATCTCCACTACAAATAGGAAAAAGAGGCTACAATTTGCACGAGCTCACCAAAATTGGACAGTTGAAGACTGGAAAATTGTTCCCTGGTCTGATGAGTCTCGATTTCTGTTGAGACATTCAGATGGTAGTGTCAGAATTTGGCGTAAACAGAATGAGAACATGGATCCATCATGCCTTGTTACCACTGTGCAGGCTGGTGGTGGTGGTGTAACGGTGTGGGGGATGTTGTCTTGGCACACTTTAGGCCCCTTAGTGCCAATTGGGCATCGTTTAAATGCCACGGCCTACCTGAGCATTGTTTCTGACCATGTCCATCCCTTTATGACCACCATGTACCCATTCTCTGATGGTTACTTCCAGCAGGAAAATGCACCATGTCACAAAGCTCAAATCATTTCAAATTGGTTTCTTGAACATGACAATGAGTTCACTGTACTAAAATGGCCCCTACAGTCACCAGATCTCAACCCAATAGAGCATCTTTGGGATGTGGTGGAACGGGAGCTTCGTGCCCTGGATGTGCATCCCACAAATCTCCATCAACTGCAAGATGCTATCCTATCAATATGGGCCAACATTTCTAAAGAATGCCTTCAGCTCCTTGTTGAATCAATGCCACATAGAATTAAGGCAGTTCTGAAGGCGAAAGGGGGTCAAACACAGTATTAGTATGGTGTTCCTAATAATCCTTTAGGTGAGTGTATATATATATATATATATATATATATATATATATATATATATATATATATATATATATATTTATACACAAAAGCCATTTGTCATGGTGCAGAATATAATGTTATTGTCAGTATTACAAGTATGTATCTGAAGTACATTATAAGATCTCTCTCTCTCTCTCTCTGTTCTTCCCCTCTCTGTGTACAAATTTTGAGATCAGTGTTAGCACACACACGCACACACATTATAATTCTAGTGTCTCGGAGAGCTGTACAATTACACTGCTGTCTAATGTGAGATGTGTTGGATGACACTTGTCTGTCACTGATGTCTAATATTGAATATAAATAAGACTGCAAGCTGATTTACAGAAGTCAAACACTTCATAATTCTGGGGATTAACAGATGTGATGCAGTTTAAAGTTTTTTTTTTTGTTGTTGTTTATTAAAAGTGTGTGTATATAAGTAATTTGTGTAAAATTGAAAAAAGGAGAAAGGAGTTTTTCTCAGAATCTAAGATAGCTCTATTGTATGAGCCAGCTGTTTTGTGCATTTTTCATGTGTTTTTATTTTGTGTTGATATTGAATGTGTTTGCATATTTCTTTGTACTAGAGTACAAAGCTTTTTGGTTAGTAAAGCTTGGGGTTGCATACAAAACACATTGGTGAAAGTTACATAGAGAATGAACTAATTACAAAAACAAAAACTAAATGAATCGATTGAATGAATGAATGAATGAATGAATGAATGAATGAATGAATGAATGAATCAATGAATCAATCAATCAATCAATCAATCAATCAATCAATCAATCAATCAATCAACAAATAAAATACTAAATAAACAAATTCCCCAATTTTAATGTATTTACATTTTCATGCAAATCTTTTTCTTTCTTTCTTTCTTTCTTTCTTTCTTTCTTTCTTTCTTTCTTTCTTTCTTTCTTTCTTTCTTTCTTTCTTTCTTTCTTTCTTTCTTTCTTTCTTTTCTTTCTTTCTTTCTTTCTTTCTTTGAGTTTGAGTCATATTTTATTAGTCAGTGTTGTTTTAATTTCCTCTTTACCCCATGTATGTTGGATTCCAAGTCTTTAGGCATACTAATGCCCATTACCCACAGTGCTCCGGGCTGAGATTTCAACCCAGCCTGTTACCATGCTCCACAAAACATGCAGCGATTTGCAGAACCTTGACATTAATTTAGTGTTTGTTTCTAGGGTTTGGCAGGAAATGTTGATGGCACAAAATAAAAGGGAGAGATAGAAAGAGAGAACGAAAAATAATGAGAATGAGATAAAGCTGAGTGTTAGTTCGTGGGATACTTGGAGGCTGGAAATGTAGCACATAATTCCAGAATGCTACAAAGAGCCAAATGTAATTAGAGAGCAAAGCTGGAGGCTGCGATGTTACACTGTGTCATTAATGACTTCCTCCCCCTCCTCCTCGCTCTTGCTCCCTCTTTTTGTCCCTGGCACCTTTCTTCATGTATCCTCCTTCTGTTCTCCTACAGTCATTCTGATAAGCTCAAACACTGCCGTATGCCCTTTGCATTGAATAATGACATATAATTGGCTTTGCATTGGAGTTTTGAGGATGAGAATTCCTTCATTCTGAGGCTTGTGGGGTGTGTGTGAGGAGATGCTCAGTTTTAACTGCGGCTTTAAGTGGACTGGGAGTGAAAGGAAGATTGTTAGAGAAGTTGCGAAACACTTGGAGAGAGAGAAAAGGAGTGTATCAAGAAAGATGAAAAGGAATAATGAGCCAAAGATGAGCATTTCATGGTTTGAGGTTGAGAAAGAAAAAAAAATGGACAGAAATTTGAGCTTTTTCGTGAAGAGGAACTCTTGTGGGTCGCATCAGTTTAATTTGTTTTGAACACTTGATAAAGGCAATTTTCATTTTTTCTCATTCTAAACCACTTTTATTTCTTTCTCATTTTGTTCTACCTTCGCTTTCCCAATACAACTCAAATACTGAAAAGAACATCTTGAAGCTGCCTATTCAATCAGTGACTGGTGTTTCTTTCCCTGAAGATCCACATGGAGAAATCACTGTGAAATCTGTTTTTGGTCTTGAAGATAAAGATGTAGATGTACTGCTTTCTAAAGAAAAAAAAAGCAGCACTCTTTAAATCTTATCTACTGAATATGCCATCATGATATATAGTATAAGATTTTACTTATTTTAAACAGATCAGCCACTTAATTAATTTTTAAATGTGCAATTGTTTACTGTTACTTTTTGAAAGTATAACTATAGCTAATATAACTCACCCATCTCGTCACTGTCGTGCGTAAACCTTGTATGCCCAAAAGTGTTATTTTTCAGGAAATGAAAACTGTATTTTTTTAAATAATGTGATTGTGTAGTGCGCATTTAATTGTGTTTTATTTGTAGTAGACAAATGCAGCTACCGTGTATCAACATGTTACTACCATCCCTGGTCTCGCCCTATGTGTTTTTTTCCGTCAATGGAATAGCCACAACTGAGCCAGTAAGTGCATTTCATTGCGTTTTCATCAACTTACATGTTATAAAGTGTATTGTAGGTATTTGGGTGCTTATTTTTTTCTGTAATGTGTGTATACACTCACCTAAAGGATTATTAGGAACACCTGTTCAATTTCTCATTAATGCAGTTATCTAATCAACCAATCACATGGCAGTTGCTTCAATGCATTTAGGGGTGTGGTCCTGGTCAAGACAATTTCCTGAACTCCAAACTGAATGTCAGAATGGGAAAGAAAGGTGATTTAAGCAATTTTGAGCGTGGCATGGTTGTTGGTGCCAGACGGGCCGGTCTGAGTATCTCACAATCTGCTCATTACGGGATTTTCACGCACAACCATTTCTAGGGTTTACAAAGAATGGTGTGAAAAGGGAAAAACATCCAGTATGCGGCAGTTCTGTGTGTGAAAATGCCTTGTTGATGCTAGAGGTCAGAGGAGAATGGGCCGACTGATTCAAGCTGATAGAAGAGCAACTTTGACTGAAATAACCACTCGTTACAACCGAGGTATGCAGCAAAGCATTTGTGAAGCCACAACACGCACAACCTTGAGGCGGATGGGCTACAACAGCAGAAGACCCCACTGGGTACCACTCATCTCCACTGCAAATAGGAAAAAGAGGCTACAATTTGCACAAGCTCACCAAAATTGGACAGTTGAAGACTGGAAAAATGTTGCCTGGTCTGATGAGTCTCGATTTCTGTTGAGACATTCAGATGGTAGAGTCAGAATTTGGCGTAAACAGAATGAGAACATGGATCCATCATGCCTTGTTACCACTGTGCAGGCTGGTGGTGGTGGTGTAATGGTGTGGGGGATGTTTTCTTGGCACACTTTAGGCCCCTTAGTGTCAATTGGGCATTGTTTAAATGCCACGGCCTACCTGAGCATTGTTTCTGACCATGTCCATCCCTTTATGACCACCATGTACCCATTCTCTGATGGCTACTTCCACCATGTCACAAAGCTCGAATCATTTCAAATTGGTTTCTTGAACATGACAATGAGTTCACTGTATTCTCACCAGATCTCAACCCAATAGAGCATCTTTGGGATGTGGTGGAACGGGAGCTTCGTGCCCTGGATGTGCATCCCACAAATCTCCATCAACTGCAAGATGCTATCCTATCAATATGGGCCAACATTTCTAAAGAATGCTTTCAGCACCTTGTTGAATCAATTAAGCCACATAGAATTAAGGCAGTTCTGAATTAAGTACAGTATTAGTATGGTGTTCCTAATTATAAGTGTATAACATTTATCTCATGCTATAAAAGACGAAATGCAATGCACAGGCTATTTAATACAGTATTTGCTATGACTCAACGACAAATGCTAGACTATGGTCTGGTTTCACAGACAGGGCTATATATATATATATATATAGATCAGGCACTACATTATAACCACCTTCCTAATATTATCCTCATTTTTCCTGCTTCTAACACATCAACTTTGAGGACAAAATGTTCACTTACTGCCTAATAGATCCCACCCACTAATAGGTGCCATTATGAAGAGATAATCAGTGTTATTCACTTCACCTGTTGGTGGTCATAATGTTATGCCTGATCAGTGAGGCGTGACAGCAATTACATAGCTAGCTGTATGTCACTGAGGTGAAGGTGGGAAACATTCATTTGTATCTTCATTCCGTAAACTTTTTTTAATGCCTAAATAAGGCCTATTGAGCTCTGCAGCCACTACATAGAGCACTGTGGTGCTCCATCTTAGCTGGTCATCTCACTCCAGTTCAAAGATGGCTTTGGCACATCTGTGGACATCGGAGGTGGCAAGTGCACATGGGGGCGGATGCCTGTTGAGCCTACGGGAGTTCTTTACGGTCTACTTTCTTTTCTCTGACTCACTTTCCAGCTTGTCATCGAAGGAGCCAACAACATATGTGTCACCCCACTCATCCCAGCGTTCACAGCAGAAGATCTTATACAGTGGGCACATCGCAGCTTTCTTGGGTCCATTCTCTGACTGGCTCTCCAGCTTTCTAGCACTCAACTTAGCTTTATGTATTTATATAGCACCACTAAAAACAACAATTGTTGAATTGGTGCTGTACACTATATCAAATATCATCAACATTTAACACCATGCACAACATGAATTACAGAACACAGAACAGACCAGACACAGCACAAATTACAACTACAATTAAAAGCCAAAGAAAAAAGATAGGTTTTGAGTTTTGCTTTAAACTCATGCAGTGTAGAGGCAGTTCTAAAATGTTCGGTGCAGCAACGGCAAATGCTCAAAGTCCTCTCGATTTTAGTCAGAGTAACATTTAACAGAGTCTGGTTGGATGACCTAAGAGCCCTTCTAGGATTGTGATTGGATAATAAATCAGAAATTTATACAGGAGCTAATTCATTCAAGGATTTAAAAACCAGTAATGTGCGGAGTAATGTGAGAAAGAATGGAGTAATGTGCTCTTGTTTACGCACACCAGTAGGGAGCCTAGCAGCTGCATTTTGTACCATTTGCAGACGGTTAAGAGATGCTTGGTTAATACCCATATAAAGGTAATTACAATAGTCAAGCCTTTTTTAAATGAAAGCATAAATCACCCAAGTCCTTAAAATAAATAAATGATTTTACTTTAGCTAGGACTCTGAGATAAAAAATAATAATAATAATAAAAATAAACAAAAAACATTCATGCCATTCATGCCATTCATGTACTCTATTTGACATCCTCATCCCATATAATAGTAGACTGAGAAGACTTTTCATTGCTGGCAAAGAGAAAGCCATTCTGGCAATATCTGGTATGCACGGTTCTTGTACTTTCAAAGAGCTACTCCTAGCAGAATGCCGGATCAACCTTACAAAGCTCCTTTGCTCCTGAAATTTGTTCTCTTGGGTTGGCCTTTCTCCAGACCCCAGTCTATTCATTTGTCCTTGTTGTTCAACGGCATCCAGACGAGAACTTCTTAACAGTATCAAATACTAGCTTCACAACTTTACAGCTGCACAACTCAGACATACATCATAAAGAAAAATGAATGATCTGACCAGAGCAGTAATTGTGCTCAATTTATCCACCTAATGTTTTAACATAAGAGTGGATGTGGCCATTTGTGACTTGAATTTGCCCATTATGCTGCTTAATATTACAAAATGGTATTTTTCATCATATTATTTTTATTTATTCTCATATTCATAAACACTCTGGTTGTTGTGCAAATAGTTTACCTTTTACTGCACTTTGTTATTCTTCTAATTATTTACCTATACTGGCTGATGAATCAAAAGTCCCGTACATTCACAGAAAAGCAGCTCAATTCCACGTTTCAAAACAAGGCGGAGAGTGTTCTGTGGAATCCAGACCACCAGCTTTCACTGGCCACTGTGACATTAGCATGAATGCAATATAAGATTCATTTACAAAACGTCATTCTAATCATGTTGTAAACCTTTTCTGTGTAAAATTTAAAGGATTTACACTTCAAGCAGGTTCACTTTTTCAGGTTATGTATTGTATGTTTTACATCTAAACGTCATCTACTTGAATTTGTAGCAGCCAAATATGAGAATATTACTGTACTTACATTTTAAAATATAGTACAGTTAAATAAAACTTTTATTGTGTCTAATTTCAATATGCAATTGTGTCAATTTATGCAGAAGACATTGACATAGAGGTTATAGGTGAATGCAGAATGGTTGTATTCTTTACATATTATAAGGATAAAATATTCCCAACATGATTAAGCACTAAAAGGTAAAGTGACTCTAGCTGCAGTGTGTACGTGCCCCAGATACTTAAGACTAATGACTTAAAGGGATAGTTTACCCAAAAAGGAAAAAAGAATTAATAAAGATCTTTTTGATGAAATCTGAGAGCTTTCTGTCCCTCGATTGGCAACTATGCAACTACCACTTTAATGCGTCAAAAAGTTCTTAAAATTAGTTTTATGATCTCTTTATGAACTTTTTGAAGCGTCAAAGTGGTAGTTGCGTAGACTGTCAATGGAGGGACAAAAATCTCTTCATTTGTGTTCCGAAGATGAATGAAAGCCTTGCAGGTTTGGAACAACATGAGAGTGAGCTAGACAGAATTTTCATTTTTGGGTGAACTAACCATTTTTCTATAGTCTTCTGTGTAATCTTGAAACTGAATTGTAGAAAACCTGCTTAAAATATGCTACAGGCGAGAGTGGAATATTGCTGCTGAATAAATGCTATATAGGACAGCACAGTTTGTTTAGCATTCAGAAGGGGCAATTACCATTTCCTGTGAGTGGGCAGGTTTTTCTGTTTGCTGCCTGAGTTTGATTAGTAGCAGCATAGACTTTCTGTGAAGTCAGGGCTCTTTTATTTGTCCCTCTATGGAAATGTACCGAAATATAGATTCAAAGTAGAACCATCACATGAGAGTTCTACCAAGAAACCTGTCAGAGCACTGATTTGATTATTTCAATTTTTTGGTCCTATTGTTTAGGTGTTTCATTATTGATATATGTAAATGACAGAAAAAGGGAAAAGAAATGTGAAATGCAAGTGTTTTTTGTGTGTTCTAATTTGCCTTTCTGAATTCAAAATTATAAAACTGATTCATGTCATAAAAGATTTATGTGGTGGCAACTTAAAGACATACTTTTTACTCCTGTTCTGTGTAGCTCTTCTCTTTGATTCTACATTAAAAACATACCGTGATTACTTTTACAAGAATGTAAAATGAATGTACACTACCGTTCAATAGTTTGTGGTTGGTTTATTTAAACAAAAATGCAATAAAACAGAAATACTCAGAAATATTTATGAACTTATTTTTTCTAATATTATTTTCACACCATTAAACTGCTTTTGGGATTGACAATACAACATATGGATGCTAATTACAGGCCTTTATGAATCATTTTGCTGTTAGTGAAGTGACCACTAGCAACAATATTTGATACTAGCAATATTTGACACTAGCAATAATATTGAGTTTTTAGTTTGTGTGTTAAACAAATTAATTCCACTTCCACAGCAACACTTTTTACACTTTCTCCATGGTGAAGCTGTCAAGCCATCACTTCTGATGAGGCATACATCACTGAGGTCTGTCTCGATACTTCTGTGCAATGGGTACTTCACATTCTCTAAAATGTCACCCAGGCATGGAAGAGTCCCACGCATGATTTTGTGTTTACTTGCACAACTGCTTGAGCCAGATTCTATATGTTAGCATGTGGGAGTGCAGATCTGAGTTTTACTCCAGGTGAGAATGAGCTAGAGGTGTTCAGGACCTTGCTGTAATTACTGCATGTTTTTAAAGCCTGGAGTGATGTCTGTGTGATCTCTCATTAAATGAACACCTTTGTTCTTGCAAAAAAAAAAAAAAACTTTAATTGCTAAAGGTCAGTTACACGCTGGACTTTGCCTATAAATAAAATAGTGGCATAATGTTGAAGAATATTTGAACTAAATGTGATTTTAAGTAAAAGAAGAAAAAAAAAAATGCTTGAGGTGAATCAAGTTATCTTAACTCATCTCCCTGGTTCATTAGTGAGCATTGTTTTAAAACTAGTAATTAGGTCTTCTACATGCTAAACATAATAAAAGAAGCTTTCTGATTCCAAGTAACAACTAGATACACTATATTGCCTAACAGTTTTGGGACTTTACATGCACATAAACTTTAATGACATCCCATTCTTAATTCGTAGGGTTTAGTATGGAGTTGGCCCACCATTTGCAGCTATAACAGCTTACACTCCTCTGGGAAGGCTTTCCACAAGGTTTAGGAGTGTGTTTATGGGAATTTTTGACCATTCTTCTAGAAGCGCATTTGTGAGGTCAGGCACTGATGTTGGACGAGAAGGCCTGGCTCGCAGTCTCCGCTGTAATTCATCCCGAAGTTTTCTGTTGGGTTGAGGTCAGGACTCTGTGTAGGCCAGTCAAGTTCCTCCACACCAAACTCACTCATCCATGTCTTTATGGACCTTGCTTTGTGCACTGGTGCGCAGTCATGTTGGAACAGGAAGGTGCCATCCCCAAAACTGTTCCCACAATTTGGGAGCATGAAATTGTCCAAAATGTCTTGGTATGCTGAAGCATTAAGAGTTCCTTTCACTGGAACTAAGGGGACAAGCGCAACCCCTGAAAACCAACCCCACACCATAATCCCCCCTCCACCAAACTTTATACTTGGCACAATTCAGTCAGGCAAGTACTGTTCTCTTGGAAACTGCCAAACCCAGACTCGTCCATTGGATTGCCAGACAGAGAAGCGTGATTCGTCACTCCAGAGAACACGTCTCCACTGCTCTAGAGTCCAGTGGTGGTGTGCTTTACACCACTGCATCCCACAGTTTGCATTGTATTTGGGGATGTAACTTGGTTTGATGAGGCTGCTTGGCCATGGAAATTCCATGAAGCTCTCTACACACTGTTCTTGAGCTAATCTGAAGGCCACACAAAGTTTGGAGGTCTAGCTATTGACTCTGCAGAAAGTTGGCAACTTCTGCGTACTGTGTGCCTCAGCATGTGCTGACCCCACTCTGTGAGTTTAAGTGGCCTACCACTTCATGGCTGAGTTGCTGTTGTTCTCAATTGCTTTCACTTTGTTATAATACAAAGTGGGAAATAGGAAATTTCACGACTGGACTTATTGCACAGGTGGCAACCTATCACGGTACCACGCTTGAATTCACTGAGCTCCTGAAAGCGGCCCATTCTTTCACAAATGTTTGTAGAAGCGTCTGCATGCCTAGGTGCTTGATTGATTGAAACTTTGTCGACTGAAGACCCAAGTTTGGTTTGAAGATGTACCAAGCTCAATGTTCTCTTACCATTCCTGATTTCAGTCTTGCAGTTGTCTAAGCAGAAATGAAAGCTGATGCTTTCCAAGTGTTTTTTTTCTGTCATCTCTGTGCACATTCATATGTAAATTGCGCAAGTTTATTTTGTCCTTTAGATCGAAAGATCTGAAAAAAAAAACCAACAAAAAAAAAAAAAAACATACATTTACCTGCCCATTGTGATCGAATGTGGATTTTGGTCATATAATGAGGCAGAAATATATTATTTTTAGCTTTTTATAATAAGCTAATCGCTACATCTGCTTAGAATTTCTCATGTAAACAGCTTTTATTCTAATAAATATAACCCAAATCACATAAGATTCGTACAAACTGTACAAATTGTGAATAAAAAAGGAATGCAATAATTTACAAATCTCATAAACTTATATTTTATTTACAATAGTATATAGATAACATATCAAATGTTGAAAGTGAGACATTTTGAAATGTCATGCCAAATATTGGCTCATTTTGGATTTCATGAGAGTTACACATTCCAAAAAAGTTGGGACAGGTAGCAACAAGAGGCCGGAAAAGTTAAATGTACATATAAGGAACAGCTGGAGGACCAATTTGCAACTTATTAGGTCAATTGGCAACATGATTGGGTATAAAAAGAGCCTCTCAGTCAAGATGGGCTGAGGATCACCAATTCCCCCAATGCTGCGGCCAAAAATAGTGGAGCAATATCAGAAAGGAGTTTCTCAGAGAAAAATTGCAAAGAGTTTGAAGTTATCATCATCTACAGTGCATAACTCCAAGATGGCGCCGCCGTGTTCGGTCGCCGTTCAGGTCGCTCCGCGAAGACTGTGCTTTTATTTACTATTTTACTTTCTTTTGCTCTCAATTTTTACAAACTTATCAACTGCATTGATCTGCTATGACAGCAAAACTCTTTTGGACATTGGTTACCTCTACACTGGACTGTTTCAGGACACTTTCACCGATCCTCTGTGGCCATCTGAGATTCGTTGGAACGCCGAGTTGAACAATGGCCAGAGTCAAAGGCGAAGAATCAAGAAACACCGTGGGAAACGCACGGGGATCCGCAACAGACTGAGGAAAAGGGCATTCAGCCCTCCTCTCCCGAGCATTCTGCTCGCAAATGTTCAATCCCTGGAGAATAAGATGGACGATCTTAGAGCCAGGATAAGTTTTCAACGGGACATGAGAGACTGTAACGGTGGAGTATGCTTCATGATCAACAAGAAATGGTGCGACCCCAGGAACATCACCATTCTCTCGCGGTCCTGCTCGCCTCATCTGGAACATTTAACAATCATCTGCCGCCCATTCTATCTGCCGAGGGAGTTTTCTTCTGTCGTCGCGACCGCCGTTTACATTCCACCACAGGCAGACACAGGGCTGGCTTTATCTGGCCTTCATGATGTTACCAGCGGCTTCATAAACAAACACCCCAATGCTGCGTTCATCGTCGCGGGCGATTTTAACACAGCAAACCTAAAGAAAGTCTTGCCAAACTTTCACCAGCACGTCTCCTGTCCTACACGAGGAGCAAACACACTGGATCATTGCTACTCTCCGTTTAAGAACGCCTATAAAGCGTGGTCACTTCCAGCTTTTGGCAAATCGGATCACGCCGCCATTTTCCTCACACCTGAATACAAACAAAGGCTCGTTCAGGAACCCCCGGTGAGGCGGGAAGTTAAACGCTGGTCACCCCATTCAGAGACCGTGCTACAGGCAACTCTGGATGACGTTGACTGGGACATGTTCCGGGCGAGTTCATCTGACGTCAGCGAGTTCACGGATGTGGCGCTTTGCTTCATCAACACGCTTACAGAGCAAGCCACGCAAACAATAACAATAACGTCCTTCTCAAATCAGAAACTGTGGATGGACAATTCAATCCGTGCTGCAGTGAACACATGCACTGCCGCTTACAACGCCGGTCTCCTATCGGGGAACATAACTGAATACAGATCGTCCTGCTATGCTCTGCGGCGTGCAGTTAAAGCCGCAAAGCTCCGTTATAGGGACCGAGTGGAGTCTCATTTCCAACTCAACGACTTGCGGTGTATGTGGCAGGGTCTGAGGTCCATCTGCTCTTTTGGATCTAAATCCTCTGCAGAGGTGAGAGCTGATCCGTCGCTTGTGAATGAGTTAAACTCTTTCTACGCTCGCTTTGATTTTAATCGCGGCAGCACGACTCCGCCAAGTGGCGCGTCAGAGGGAATTACTCAGAGCAGCAACAACCACGTGATCTCTGTCTCGGAGGATGAAGTTCGGAGGGCACTCAAGCATGTGGACGTCAGGAAAGCTGCTGGGCCGGATGGTATTTCAGGCCGTGTTCTGCGGTCCTGTGCTGATCAGCTCGCCGGGATGTTTACATCTATCTTTAATGAGTCCCTCGCTACATCTGTGGTCCCCACCTCCTTCAAAAAATCCACCATCATCCCTGTCCCTAAGAACAGTAAACCCTCTTGCCTAAATGACTATCGTCCAGTGGCTCTCACGTCTATAGTCATGAAGGTCTTTGAGAGACTCATTAAAAACATCATTCCTGACACTTTGGACCCTCTTCAGTTTGCCTATCGTCCCAATAGATCGACTGAAGATGCCATCTCTCATGTCCTCCACTCCTCCCTCACTCACATCGACAGCAAAAGTGGGATCTACGTAAGGCTGCTATTTATTGACTATAGCTCAGCCTTTAACACCATAGTTCCCATTAAGCTAACCGCCAAACTCCTGGATCTCGGCCTGAATCCTTCTCTCTGCCACTGGATTGAGGACTTCCTCACTGGCAGGCCTCAGGTTGTGAGAGTAGGCCAGTCCACCTCCACCTCCATCACCCTGAGTGTGGGAGCTCCACAGGGCTGTGTCCTGAGTCCCCTGCTCTACTCTCTCTACACACATGACTGTTTGTCCACACACAGCTCCACCTCTATCATCAAATTTGCTGATGATACTGTTGTCCTGGGCCTCATTTCCAACAACAATGAGATGGCATACTTGGAAGAGGTGGAGCATCTAACATCATGGTGCCAGGACAACTGTCTCTCTCTGAATGTTGGCAAGACCAAAGAAATGATTGTGGACTTCAGGAAGAGACAGCAACGGACATACTCCCCCCTCATGATCAGCGGGTCACCAGTAGAGAGAGTGAGCAGCTTCAAGTACCTGGGTGTAAACATCTCCGAGGACCTGACTTGGATTGCTCACATTCAGACACAGGTGAAAAAAGCCAGGCAAAGACTGTACCACCTGCGCCAGCTGAGGAAATTCAGGGTTTCACCAGCTATCCTGAAAACTTTCTATTTAGGGGCGATAGAAAGTGTATTAACTCAGTGCATCACAGCGTGGTATGGGAACAGCACCAGTCATGACTGCAAAGCCCTGCAAAGAGTCGTACGCTTATCCGAGCGTATCTCAGGGTCAGCTCTCCCGTCTCTGCAGGACGTCTACACCAAACGCTGCAAAGGCAGAGCTACTAAAATCATCAAGGACTTTAATCACCCTGCAAACCCTCATTTCACGCTGCTGCCATCTGGTAAGCGCTTCCGAAGCCTGATGGCCAAAACTGAGAGACTCAGGAGGAGCTTCTTCCCCCAGGCCATCAGACTCCTGAACTCAGTCACTTAACATCATGTGACCATCGATATACTGTCATTGCACTGCACTTTCTGTTCTGTTCTCGTTGTTACTGTGTACAAACCTGTTATAAACCTGTTTGCACATTATACTCTTTGTACATTTGTTAACCACATATTTATAAGTCTACAGTTTACTCACTGCACAGTTTACTTCTACATATATTCTGTATATAACTGTGTATGTGACAAATAAAACTCTTGAATCTTGAATCTAATATGATCCAAAGATTCAGAGAATCTGGAACAATCTCTGTGCATAAGGGTCAAGGCTGGAAAACCATACTGGATGCCCGTGATCTTCGGGCCCTTAGACGGCACTGCATCACATACAGGAATGCTATTGTAATGGAAATCACAACATGGGCTCAGGAATACTTTCAGAAAACATTGTCGGTGAACACAATCCACCGTGCCATTCGCCGTTGCCGGCTAAAACTCTATAGGTCAAAAAAGAAGCCATATCTAAACATGATCCAGAAGCGCAGGTGTTTTCTCTGGGCCAAGGCTCATTTAAAATGGACTGTGGTAAAGTGGAAAACTGTTCTGTTGTCAGACGATTCAAAATGTGAAGTTCTTTTTGGAAAACTGCCATGTCATCCGGACTAAAGAGGACAAGGACAACCCAAGTTGTTCTCAGCGCTCAGTTCAGAAGCCTGCATCTCTGATGGTATGGGGTTGCATGAGTGTGTTGGCATGGGCAGCTTACATATCTGGAAAGGCACCATCAATGCTGAAAGGTATATCCAAGTTCTAGAACAACATATGCTCCCATCCAGACATCGTCTCTTTCAGGGAAGACCTTGCATTTTCCAACATGACAATGCCAGACCACATCCTGCATCAATTACAACATCATGGCTGCGTAGAAGAAGGATCCGGGTACTGAAATGGCCAGCCTGCAGTCCAGATCTTTCACCCATAGAAAACATTTGGCCTCATAAAGAGGAAGATGCGACAAAGAAGACCTAAGACAGTTGAGCAACTAGAAGCCTGTATTAGACAAAAATGGGACAACATTCCTATTCCTAAACTTGAGCAACTTGTCTCCTCAGTCCCCAGACATTTGCAGACTGTTATAAAAAGAAGAGGGGATGCCACACAGTGGGAAACATGGCCTTGTCCCAACTTTTTTGAGATGTGTTGATGCCATGAAATTTAAAATACAACTTATTTTTCCCTTAAAATTATAAATTTTCTCAGTTTAAACATTTGATGTGTCATCTATGTTGTATTCTGAATAAAATATTGAAATTTGAAACTTCCACATCATTGCATTCTGTTTTTATTCACATTTTGTACAGTGTCCCAACTTTTTTGGACACGGGTTTGTACTTAGCAAGCAATTAACATGCTGGTCTGGGAAACAGTTATTACTCCATCATAAAGTAATGTACAATAAAAGATGCAGAGTGTCTATTTACACTAAGTGCAAATAGCCCGACCTTTTGGCAGAGTTGGGCCAGACAAAATTACGGAAGACGTTTAATTATCAATAGTAGCAATAGTGTAGGGGTAATGCACATGGCAGAAAGTTTTGATGCAAATTGACCAGAGTTCGAATCCACCTCTATCCAAACTTGCTCTACTCCATTTTCCCATCACATATCCGATCGGAAAGGCATTTATTTTCAATAACAATGAAGAACATATTCGAAAAGTGGAAATAAAGTGTCTAACGTGTGTTTAATAATAAAGTGTTTATCGTTTAGGGGTAGATGTAGGGAGGGCTTTATTTTCCCAGTAATGTGGCATCCATTTAATAATTTTAATAAATATAATCATTTACACTGTTATTATTGCATACCATTTCATGTACAACAACACTGAAGTGCAAATAGTTTCCGCTACTATTTATAAGTATAAATAGCATCTAACTACTATTTACACTTATTGCAAAGAAAATACTGCTATTTTTACATAGTGTAAATAGAATCTATCGCTCTCTCTTTTCATTTAGTGTAAATAGAATCTAGTTGCAATTTGCACTTACAGTAAATACAGTAGCATGTATCGCTGTTTGCACTGCCTAAAAGATGGGTGATCTTAAGAGCATGATGCAATGCTATGGAAAACCCATACAATTAATATTCATTCTAACACGATGATTTGCTGCTCAAGAAACATATCTTATTATCAATGTTGAAAACAGTTGTGCAGTGCTGCTTAATATTTTTGTGGAAACCTTTTTTTTTTTTTTTTTTTTTTTTTTTTCATAATTCTTTGATGAATAGAAAGAACAGCATTTATTTAAAAGTGAGCACACAGGTAGCTTAACTCCTCATGCCAGAGCACCATAATGAATATGAAGAAATAAGCCAGTCGTTGCTGTAGAGTTAACAGATTTATGCAGAACTGAGGAAACTGCTGACAGGCAAAATGTAATTTAGAAAGAATTTACTTTTTTTAAAAATGTTTTTATTTTTTTATTTTATTTTTTTATAAACATCACAGTATTGTTAGAAAGAGGAAAGGCTACTGGCTTAATGACATTTTTTTTTTTTTTTTTTTTTTGCTGTTATATGATTAAACACATTCAATGGAAGTCAGTGGTCCTGTAACATTAAACATTAAACATTTACATTTACAGTGGTCCTGTAACATTAAAATCCTGTAACATTTTGCGTTCATTCTTCATTTATAACACACACTGAAACGTTTATACACATGAAACATGAAGCTATTAAACATATAATTACAACATTATACAAACCCGATTTCAAAAAAGTTGGGACACTGTACAAATTGTGAATAAAAACAGAATGCAATGATGTGGAAGTTTCAAATTTCAATATTTTATTCAGAATACAACATAGATGACACATCAAATGTTTAAACTGAGAAAATTTATAATTTTAAGGGGAAAATAAGTTGTATTTTAAATTTCATGGCATCAACACATCTCAAAAAAGTTGGGACAAGGCCATGTTTACCACTGTGTGGCATCCCCTCTTCTTTTTATAACAGTCTGCAAATGTCTGGGGACTGAGGAGACAAGTTGCTCAAGTTTAGGAATAGGAATGTTGTCCCATTCTTGTCTAATACAGGCTTCTAGTTGCTCAACTGTCTTAGGTCTTCTTTGTGGCATCTTCCTCTTTATGATGCGCCAAATGTTTTCTATGGGTGAAAGATCTGGACTGCAGGCTGGCCATTTCAGTACCCGGATCCTTCTTCTACGCAGCCATGATGTTGTAATTGATGCAGGATGTGGTCTGGCATTGTCATGCTGGAAAATGCAAGGTCTTCCCTGAAAGAGACGACATCTGGATGGGAGCATTTGTTGTTCTAGAACTTGGATATACCTTTCAGCATTGATGGTGCCTTTCCAGATGTGTAAGCTGCCCATGCCACACGCACTCATGCAACCCCATACCATCAGAGATGCAGGCTTCTGAACTGAGCGCTGATAACAACTTGGGTTGTCCTTGTCCTCTTTAGTCCGAATGACATGGCGTCCCAGTTTTCCAAAAAGAACTTCAAATTTTGATTCGTCTGACCACAGAACAGTTTTCCACTTTGCCACAGTCCATTTTAAATGAGCCTTGGCCCAGAGAAAACGCCTGCGCTTCTGGATCATGTTTAGATATGGCTTCTTTTTTGACCTATAGAGTTTTAGTTGGCAACGGCGAATGGCACGGTGGATTGTGTTCACCGACAATGTTTTCTGGAAGTATTCCTGAGCCCATGTTGTGATTTCCATTACAGTAGCATTCCTGTATGTGATGCAGTGCCGTCTAAGGGCCCGAAGATCACGGGTATCCAGTATGGTTTTCCGGCCTTGACCCTTACGCACAGAGATTGTTCCAGATTCTCTGAATCTTTGGATGATAGTATGCACTGTAGATGATAATAACTTCAAACTCTTTGCAATTTTTCTCTGAGAAACTCCTTTCTGATATTGCTCCACTATTTTTGGCCGCAGCATTGGGGGAATTGGTGATCCTCTGCCCATCTTGACTTCTGAGAGACACTGCCACTCTGAGAGGCTCTTTTTATACCCAATCATGTTGCCAATTGGCCTAATAAGTTGCAAAGTCCTCCAGCTGTTCCTTATATATACATTTAACTTTTCCGGCCTCTTATTGCTACCTGTCCCAACTCATCCAAAATGAGCCAATATTTGGCATGACATTTCAAAATGTCTCACTTTCAACATTTGATATGTTATCTATATAGTTTATGAGAGTTGTAAATTATTGCATTCCTTTTTTATTCACAATTTGTACAGTGTCCCAACTTTTTAGGAATCGGGTTTGTAAATATTTTATACGCTTGTACTGTACATTGTCTATGTTAGAGTTAAACTTTTTCTTCTAACATATAGTAGGCCACATTTAAATGAGCATTTGGTGCCAATTTAATGTGTATTTCTTGAGGTGATTGTGGTCAAGTGTTGCTGATGTCTAACAGTTTAGAAGGTGAATTTTAAAGAGATTACGATCAGTTGACATTATTTTCTTGGTATTTAAAAGCAATGTTCTGTATTTGAAAATATCACGAGTATCTGTATTGAGTGCAGGACATTTCCTGAATGATCCAATAGAATTACATAATGTATAAAAACTGTTCATAATCATATTAAGTAGCATTTTACAAGCTTTTTGAGCCAGAATAGTGTTTCTTTTAATAATCTTTAATTATAATGTATAAAATATAACTTTATTACAGCGCCATTGACTTATCAAGCCTATAATTAGCTAAATTATAATTATATCATATAAAAAAAAATGGAATGTCCATCCAACCAATTAGACACTGGTAATTGGACTTTGGTGGGTGTGTGTGTGTGTGTGTGTGTGTGTGTGCGTGCGTGTGTGTGCGTGCGTGTGCGTGCGTGCGTGCGTGCGCTCAAGTGCATTTCTTGATCTGTTCAATATCCCACATGTCGACATCCAAAAGCCATTGCTCTGTACTTGATCTCTAAACCTATTCATATGCAGAAGTGGGGAACCATTGCAATTCCACATTCCCTTCATATCTCAATCACAGCTGAGCTCATTCAGTGGGTGGAAGAAGAATATTCAACCCTATGCAATGAGCGATATTCGTATCAATGCAAAGGCTGTCTCTTTATTAACTCGACTGCTTTTGTGCAGGCCGCTCCTGACTTTGCCTTTAGAGTGAATACAGAAGGTTGCTCTGTTTTAACGAGGGTCTGACCGGCTGCCTGGTATATTGTTGCTGTACAATAAAAAATATTGGGGACGTGACTTGGCTCGCAAGGTCAATCGGGGGAAATATTATTCTACATATTCAAGTGCACTTCTACAAAATTACAATGCAGATACCAGGTTGGGAGAAGGCAATCACGGTGGCAGAGAAACCAATTTAAAGGTGCACTGTGTAAAGTTTAGCGCCATCTAGCAGTCAGGTTGTGAATTGCAATCGCCCACCGCCCAGCGCGCTATAGAGAATTTTGTCCTTTTAGGGCTACTGTAGAAACATGATGGCTGGGGTGTAATGATATTCAAACCAAACCGAAAAAACGCGATACACCACCCACGGTACTAACTGCGATACTCTCCTGTCGAACCGAACGTGCCCCGGCCCAGCTCTCACTTAACCTTATGCCACACAATTATTTTTTTCTTCCTTAACATTTGTAGCGAATATCTAGCCCCAGGGGAAATGGTGCGGGATTTATGCATGCGTTTAATCGTGTTACGATCAAACATGCACAGATCCGCACAGAGGGGAATTTTGATATTAACAATTGATTAAAACGGATTAAAACAATTATTAATATCTAGGGCTTAATTCAACTTTTAGAAATTTCTTAAATTCTAGAATTGAGTTCAAAGGACGGATAATTGTCCACCAAATATCTTCCTTTTAATAACTCTTAAACACGTTTCTTCACGGACTTCACGGCGCCGGTCTTGCTTGAGTCATTATAAATAATCAAAGTATTGGTCCGTTGATCATTTATGAGCACCGTCCATACGCTACACATTTAATTAAATAGTAATTAGTACACTTTTAACTAATAAGAGCTGTATTTTTACTAAATATTATTATAATAATATTATTTACTAAATATAGTTACTTGCATTGATTCATTTGTATTTTTTTCCAAACTTAAAGTGCAGGGATAATCCTGTGGGAACCAAGAAAATGGTTGAGCATCAGACATCAGCCAGGCTGTTAAAAATGAAAGAAAATGGTGAGACAAGTGGAAATAATTAAGCAGATAGATAAGTCCTCAATCTCATCTGTTTTCTCTGAAGTCAATGCAATCCATGAGTGAGGTGCAAGTCACTTCACTTCAAATCACGCAGACGGTATTCAGTGATTGAATAGTAAGAGGTAATGGCAGGGCAACATGTCTGATATTGCCTGCACTTGTGTTCTTTGGAGAAAGAGCCAGGTGGTGAGATCCAGGCTCTGAAAACGCATGTGCTCACTATGTTTTGATGTTATGGATGTTTTTTCTTTCTTCTTTGTAGTGGTATAGGACGTAGAGATCACTAAATCATACAATTATTAGGCGTTTCAGAAAGAGTTTATCTCCAATAATGGGTTCTCTGTTGGGCATTGACTTTCGCTGGGTCGCTCGATAGTGTTGAAGTCACATTCCAGCATGGCTTTTCATTCAAGCAGTGGCAGCTGAAGGTGATAAAGGGGAAAGAACCCTATTTGTTTCCCCTCAGTTTCCATTGTTTTCGTTCAGAAATGTTTTTGGCCCAATAGACAGATGTGAATACTGGAGAAATGGTGGGATAGTATGTTGATCTGCTCCTATCTTATACACCATAAAACATGATCCTTAGATCAAGTAAATTATGCATAAGCAAATATTTTCTTGATATTTGGAATAATGCACTTTTTAGTTGAAAATTACTGTGACAACATTTTAGTCTTCTTGATATGGATATTTCTTATACAGTTTGCCTAGAAGTTGACAAAACGTAAAAATCTTCTCAAGGAATCTATAGGTAATTGCTACAATAATTGTGGCTTTTAAATCTTGACAACTTGACATGTTAAGTTCCATCAACACATTTAAAGTGAGTAGTTAAACCAAGCAAATGTATTTTAACCGTGTTTTTTTCTTTTTTTTTTTTTTTCTCTTTAAACACTCTATTCTTACAGCATGGGCTTACTGAAATTGTATATTTTTTTAAATGACACAGAGTCATATTGTATAAATAGCCAGAGGAAAGAGATTCAATGCAGATCCAAATCTATATTTTAAATGTATTCTTATCATTTCTAATTTGATTCTAATTCACTTCATAATATAATTGTTGCATTATTTTTCTTGTTTTGTAAGATTTCAAAACCTATAATCCGACAATGCAAGCTGTAATAAACAACAACATAGTAACCATATCATTACCACAGACAACTACCATTGAATATGTAGGTAAATATAACATATATTTGAGAGTTATGAAATATAATATGAGTTTGATGTGATGTGAGAAATAGCCTTTGCGTGATTTCTTCAGGGCACTGGTACATGGTGTATGTAGTAAACATGTTGTGTTTTCAAGTACAGCAGATGCCTGAAAGCTGTGATTTTTTTTTTTAAAAACTTTTATCAAATCTGATATTATGTTTTTCTTCCTTCCATCACCCCAAACCAAACTGTTTCTGTCTTTATTTTTAATTTTTTTAATTCTTTTCACCATAGCAACAAAACTGTCAAGAACACAACACAATCAATACCAACCTGGGGAGAGAGGGGAAAGAACAGACTGGGCAGAGGAAATTATGAAAAAGAAGAATAGCATTGACGTTTACAGTAAATGGCTCATTGAACAGTAACACACATATGCATTCAATATCTTTTTGTTTCTCCTCCATTTCACTCATTGCTGTTACTTTGTAATATTTCTCTCTATGGTTCATTTTCAAACGTGGACGTGAACTTTTTTCTTAACATCTTGATTTTAGGTTAAAGAATAGTAAATTCCCATTCAAACCAAGTTCAAGTTCCGTTTATTTATAAAGCACTTATAAAACAGCCACACGACTGACCAAAGTGCTGTATAAAGGGTCAGACGAAAAATATAAAAATTCAAAATTCAAATAAATAAATATATAAATATGTGCAATGAACACAGCTAAAACACAATAAAAAAAGTCAGACCCCAATTTATACACAACTAAATTAATATGTAGAATAAAACCAAAGAAAACAAGGTAAAGACATTAAAACATAAAAGCACAACAAGAAAACCAAGGATGACAACTATAACATTTTAATAATTATTCTAATTCTGTGAGAATAGGGATTCCCGACCTCAACTATAACAATAACAACTCAGAGATACTATATCTTTGGAATCACTTTCAAAATGTTTTTTTTTTTTTTTTTTGATGAATGATAAAAACATTGACAGCCAATCAGAATCATCCCGGTTTACAGATCTCAGGCATTTCAAAGGCACACGACAAAACTGCAGCGTGCACATAACCACTTATATTGAGATGTTATTGTGCATTTGTGTGGATGCTATCGTAGTTATCGTTTCTCTGGAAGTTTCAGCCCTTCATATTTAATTCTCTGTAGACTTTAGTTTTCAGCGTCCTTCTGTCTATAGTGTAGATAGTCCAGCTTCAATCCTCAGAGACCATGTTTCACTAAATAAATAATACTAACAGTACATGTAAGAGCAGTTCAAACTCTGAAATGTATCTTAGCAACAAGTTTGGCAGAAAAAAAAAAAAAAAAAAATTCATAATTCCAGTCTCCAGCATGCCAAAATCAACCAACATAGTTGTTTTAGGTCAAATTTAGCAATCTTTCGAGTAAGCATTTGACCTGTAATCTTTTTATCAACATATTGTATTTATTGTATTGTATGGCAACATTTCCCCACAAAAAATAAATATGAGTTTGCAGATATGCAGCACTAGGTCACAGTGGTCAACAACTTGTAGTTTATTCGTGAAACAGATCCTGTTCGGTAAATATTTAATAAACTAAAATGTTTTTTTTGACTTGATCAAGTGTTACGAGGCTTAGTAATGCTCTGAGATTAACGTACTGAGGTTTCAGCCTTCAAGCGTACTGTGAAGTACATTGACCTTTTATAAAGGTCAACTCAACTGTATTGTAGTTCTGTAAATGTGAATTTTCAGGCATTTACAGGGAGGCCAGAGATGTGCAGGAATGTTTCAGCATCATGAAACTTTAGAGTGTGCATGAGAGCTGCTCTGACACAGACATACTGAGGTTTCGGCCTTTAAGACTCTTCATAAAGGTCAAAGCATCTGTGCTTTGGGCCTCTCAATGTGCATTTCTGAGGGTCAGTGAGGAGCTCGGATCGTGAGACTTAAATTTAAGTTATTGACAAGTAGCTTCTTAAAAACATGTTAAAAGTGGAAATAATCATCAAAATCAATGCTAAAGTCTCTGAGGGATAATACAACTATTAATGAGTTTTTGAGATTCAGAGAGTGCCTCATAAAATCACTGAGATGATTAAATGTCATTCTTCGTTTCTGAATGTGTCCTGCTTCTTAATTGCACTCACTTTTTCTGTCCCCTGTTCTTCCTTCCTTTATCTGTCATGTTCTCTGCACTCCCTGTCCTTCTTTTCTCAGGATCAGGCAGTTAGTAACAATAGGACTGCTGTAAGATATCATTGTTTGTCTCTCAGTGAACCATCTTTATTACACTGGAAATGCTCACTCTAATATCCTCTCTTCTCTCTTCTACCTTCTCTTATTATTTTGTTTTTGTTGACAATGCTGATTTTGAAACAGCCACACATATATTACAATGCCATTTCTTGATGTAACTGAATGTTGTTCAGGTCTTATTAAACAAATTAGAACATGACTGTGTATGCATTTATGGTTATTCTATATTATCCTTATAAAACATATAATAATGTTTGTGTTAGAAACAGTTGCTTGATTTAGTCTCACATATAAAATATTATCATGTTATTGGACTTTTGACTCTAAACCTTATAGTTTCTGAAATACAGTAGAGCTTCTGTGACAACTAGATCCACTCTCCCTTATACCAAACCTTTGATTCCCACACTAGCTACTTTATAGTGGCAGTAATCGTGCGTATAATTCAGTAGCGTTAGTGTGGATTATCCACCTCACACACAAAATGACTGTGTTGGAGTTAAATCGCATGATTGTATTTGTTTACACGCCCTGAGGGCAATTGACTGTAATGAATGCAGCTGAATCTGCTTATTTAAAAAACTAAGAATGACTGTATATTTATACAAACCCGATTCCAAAAAAGTTGGGACACTGTACAAATAGTGAATAAAAAAGGAATGCAATAATTTACAAATTTACAAACTTCTGAGAGACACTGCCACTCTGAGAGGCTCTTTTTATACCCAATCATGTTGCCAATTGACCTAATAAGTTGCAAATTGGTCCTCCAGCTGTTCCTTATATGTACATTTAACTTTTCCGGCCTCTTATTGCTACCTGTCCCAACTTTTTTGGAATGTGTAGCTCTCATGAAATCCAAAATAAGCCAATATTTGGCATGACATTTCAAAATGTCTCATTTTCAACATTTGATGTGTTATCTATATTCTATTGTGAATAAAATATAAGTTTATGAGATTTGTAAATTATTGCATTCCTTTTTTATTCACAATTTGTACAGTATCCCAACTTTTTTGGAATCGGGTTTGTATTTTAGGCTCTTTGTTTTGAAGTACCTGAGCTGAGTAGTTGTGAATAGTTGTCTGAGTAGCTGTTTTAAAATTTTATTACAACTTGCCATACTAATGTAACATTATGATACTTTGTATAACCCAATCAGAATATAGACTCAGAATCTGAGTTATATTAGTTTTACAGATTTGTATTATTTTTTTTCTCTATATAAATCTGTTTTGGCATTGATGCCATATACACTCACTGGCCACTTTATTAGATACACCTGTTCAACTGCTCGTTAATGCAAATATCTAATCAGCCAATCACATGGCAGCAACATTTAGGCATGCAGACATGGGGTGTGTCTCAATCAGCTCCCTAGTTCAATAGTCAGGGCACTGATCACCATTTTAGAGGGAATGCTGATCACGCTTTTAGAGGGAAAAGCAGTCCATAACTGCTGGTCTAGGATATTTTTTCTTCGTAATAATAGCATATTTGTCAAAAGATCCAGTATCTGTATTTGCACTCGTCAAATGATTCAATTTACAGCATGTTTATTGATTTCTTGAGCACAATGGCCAATCACAGGTATTGAATTTAGAATCCACTCATCACTCGAGTTTTTGTTCAGTGCTGAGTTCTGCATATGCGCTAAACCTCTATAAGTGTAAATATTGTGTAAATAAGATATTCATTGTGTGGTCAGCTTCACTGATTAGTATAACAGAATTTTTGAGATCACGTTCATTGAATGATTGACAGCTTTTAGTGATTATAAAGGGAGCGCTCTTTGAGCACTGTCTAGGCAATATAAAAAAATAATTAATAGGCCTATAATATATTTAGAATTTGAATAAAACTTTTGTTTTCCATTCTTGACAAGCGGCCACATACACGCTTCAACAATACATAGGCCCATCCACATATACATGTGGGATTCACTCTCAAAACTGTGATAGTATAGAAACTGATAGAAACTGACAGTGATAAATATTTATGTATCGAAATCAGGCTCATATAAATGTCAGGAAAACACGATTCCTGGCTGCATGTCAATATCCATGGACCACTGGATCTTTGCCAAATTGTAAGGAACACAATATCGAGTCCAACCTTTAGATTAAACTGATAACTGTTTGTTACTCGCGTTTTCCCCAATCAACTCCAGTCATGCAGCAGCTTTTCTGCCACTCAGCCCCGGCTGAGGGGGCATGTTCCGGCAGGAAAGTAACGGCGATGCATACCCTCTATAGGGAAGAAAGGTGATTTAAATACAGTGGTGGACAAAGTACACAAATCAAGTACTAGTAAAAGTACAGATACCCTTATAAAACATTACTTGAATAAAAGTACAAAATTACTTGATTTTTAATGTACTTTCACGAGTTCACACTTACATCAAATTAAATAGAGTAAAGTTTATGCGTATTTGGCGTGCTGTCAGGGGGAGGGCTCCGGGCTCGGAATTTTGGCCCGAACCCAGAGTATCCCCTCCGTGATAGAGATAGTCTAGAACTAGACTGTATTGTATTATGGATTGTGTTGACATCTAATAAGTGTTTATTAAATCAAAGTGAGGAGATGGGGTGGTGGAGGGATGCTAAAATAAAAACGGTCAACAAAAGAAGGTAAATCTGTTGTATATATACACCTCTTATCGTTCATTAAATTGATTAGCTTAATGTGCGCCACTCGTGTTTAATTAGGTTCAATTATCTAACGTGCTTCTCCCAAAATGTGTTCATAAAACATCACTAAGTATTAAAAGTAAAAAGTACTGATCAATGAATGTTTAAAAAGTCTGCCCGATATCATGTATTCTTAGGAATCATCAAGTAGCCAGCACTAGTTCACAAACATTCATTGCCTAAATATGATTTTCATTTACAAAAATAAATCCTAAAATTTAGCATTAGTAAACTTGTTTTTTGTGCCATCACTTCACCATCGTGTGCACTCAAGCTCCGAGGATCTCCCGTTCTTGGCTCATTTTGAGTCAGACTTGTGAATTCAGTGAATTGTTAACTGGACACTCGCTCTGACTGGATCATTTGAATCAGCGAGTTGTTGACTCAAGAACAAATGCAGTCCAATTCGTCTCGGAGCAGGTGGTGATATAAATGAGGAATGACATGTTTTTGATATGTAGTGGAGTAAAAAGTATGATATTATGCTTTGGAATGTAGTTAAGTAAAAGTTTCCCAAAATAAGAATACTCTGATAAAGTACAGATACTTGAAAAATGTACTTAAGTAAAAAATTCTTTGTTACTGTCCACCACTGTTTATTTGACTTTGAACGTGGCATGGTTGTTGGTGCCAGACAGGTTAGTCTGAGTATTTCAGAAACTGCTGATCTACTGGGAATTTTATGCACAACCATCTCTAGGGTTTACAGAGAATGCTCCAAAAAAGAGAAAATATCCAGTGTGCAGCAGTTCTGTGGGCGAAAATGCCATGTTGATGCCATGGGTCAGAGGAGAATGGCCAGACTGGTTTGAGCTGATAGAAAGGCAACAGTATCTCACATAATCACTTGTTACAAGCAATTTGTGCAGAAGAGCATCTCTGAACGCACAACATGTTGAACCTTGAAGCCGATGGGCTACAGCAGCAGAAGAACACACCAGGTGCCACTCCTGTCAGCTAAGAACAGAAAAAAAAAACAGGCTGCTGCTGGTGGTGTAATGGTGTGGAGGATATTTTCTTGGCACACTTTGGGCCTCTTAGTACCAATTGATCATTGTTTAGAGTTAAACACCACAGCCAGTATTCTTACTGAGCATGTCAATCCCTCTATGACCACAGTGTACCATCTTCTGATGGCTACAGGATAAAGGCAGTTCTGAAGGCAAAAGGGCATACAGTCCACCCCCGGTACTAGCCAATGTACCTAATAAAGTGGCCGATGAGTGCATGTATGTGTATACTGTAGGCTATATACGGCTTAAAGCAAGTTACTATGGCTTACCACAGTTCGTAACAGTGGTAAAAGTTACTCGCAGAAGAACATTGTTTTGGTATTTTCAGAAGTTTGGCTTCTGCTCAGCTCATAAGCATGGGCGAATATGATGGTTTGAGGCATACTGGAGGAAAACCATGATTACAGGTGATCATTTTACCAGAGCAAATATCATTAATGACGTCAAAACTCGAACTCCTTCTTTTAAAATGCCCCTATTATGGCTTTTGTGAATGTAAACGTTCTGCAAAGTTGTAAAGTCGAAAGTGCACAATAAATAAAGTTATTGTCTTCCAAAAGAAAAAAAATCTACTCTGAACCGCCTTAAAAAGTGTTTTGTTTTCGAATCTTACTGTTACAGTTCTACATCACTAGAAAATATATATGCATAATGCCCATCTATGTTGTACATTGTCCGCCCGCAAACAACTTGACCCGCCCTGAAACACGTCATTTTACTGACGACTGCTTCTCAAATCTTGGAGTTCAATTCGGGATTCGCAAAACGCTTGCTCTTAAAAGATTGGTCAGTACCGGTTTATTTGGACTAGCTTGCTCCTCGGAATCACAACCTGTAAGTATGAATAATTATTGATGGATAGATTTTCTACCGGTTGTTCAAAATACATTGTGTTTTATATTGTGCAAGTTTCCGGCCAACCGGTTAACTCGCGTTATTGCCGTCTTACTGAAATACTACTTCAAGTTAGCTGTGGGCCACTATTACCTAAAACTGTCTATTAATGCAGATTGTCTGTTGTTTTTACTACTTTGAGTAAAGATAAAGGATGGAGAAAGAAAAGTTTAATGTTACATCAGTCATTCAGGTTAGCTGAAGTTTATGGTAATAGGCGTGTGTTTCCAACAAGCGCTGTAAGCAGTAGACCAATCACAACAGACTGGGCCATCTGGCCAATCATAGCAGAGTAGCTCATGATTTAGAGAGACTGATTCATTCATTGAGTTGTTTGAGAATCATTGAAAAATGTGGTAATGTGCAATGTATATTATGAGAAAATGTAAGTGTTTTTTGACCTTTGATGCATGTAAACCTGTTGTAGAAGACCTCCAAAATAAAATCAGGTGCCTTTAAAGTAGCATGGGGCACTTTAAGTAAAGACATAACATTAAAAAAAGTCTTCCACTTTTTTTATATAGAAATAAGTTTTTTTTAAATAAATGTTTAAAATAATTGTAAAATTAAAACATTTTAAAACATTTTAAAGAGGACATATTATGCGCATTTTACAAGATGTAATATACGGCTCAGGTGTTCCCAGAATGTGAAGTTTCAGCTCAAAATACCCTACAGATCATGTTTTATACCATGTTGTAAATGCCCATTTTTGAGTAGAAGCAAAAGTTTTTCTTGCATGTATCTTTAAATGCAATAAGCTGCTGCTCTCCGTCCCCTATCCAGAACAGTGCTGTGCCTTTACAGCTCATGCCTCGGATACTCTGCCACAAAATAACAAAACATCTGTTTGGTTTTGATTATCATCTACAGTGCTCATGCTCATTTGACATTGCAGTTCTTCGTCATCATGAAAGTTATTGTCTGCATGCATTTTAAAGTCATATCAGTCTAAACTTCTGATATATGATTTTATGAGTGCACACATCTGAAGTATGCACACAGAAAGCTGGCTGTCTATATATATATATATATATATATATATATATATATATATATATATATATATATATATATATATATATATACACACACACAAATTTATTTAATATAGTACATTTAATCATTATCGTAATATAAATCTCTGCTAAAAGATTTTGGTCCCTCACCCAGACCATAAAGTCCCAAAGGACACTGGAAGACATTTACCCAGCCTTGCATGGCAAAAGGCAGTCAATCATCTGGCTTTGCATTTATATTCATATCATGAAGCTTTTACAGTATTTGGCATACTTGTCTATGAGAGAAGGTCACAGTTCAAAAGCATTTGAATCACAGGAGGTTGTGCTCATTTGACTTGACTCTTGTAAGAAAGGCATGTGATGCACATGTCATACCCGTGACTGTTGTTTTCAAAGGCCAAGAGACCATGCCCTCCCCAGTTCATGTTGACTTATATACCCGCTGACGGGAAGGATATTATGAGCTCGGGGACAGTGTAGTGTAGTTTGTATGCGTGTGGTTTGTGCCATCAGCCAGCCTAACTGTATTTAAGCATACCAGTGCATGTAAGAGATGTGGCACAGTGCTGAAGATGCTCAAAAGTTGCTCAGCCTGTGTCATCCTGATCACTTTGCTGTCCCTCTACATTCATTACTACTGTCCCAATCTGTAAATTAGCTGTTTGTAGAACTAAATGAAGGCAACAAGAATTCTTGGTTGAATTTTACAAGAATTTTTAGTCAATTCATTTATTATTTAAATGGCAAATGTCTCGACTCAGATAAATTAATTTATTTAACAGTGATAACTAGTCTATGTAGTAACTCTTTTATTTTTCATTTACCTACATAAACAAACATAAATTATTCCATGTTCTTTTATATTCTCTACCATTCAAACATTTGGGGTCAATTTATTTGGTTTCCACAAAACATATTTAGCTCTGCGTGACTTTGCGGATGAATATGGTTATATTCATATGATCTGGTGGAGCAACATTCATATTCCTACTGCTCATAAAACATTCACTACTGGGCTTAAGAGATATAGCATACAGTTTAGATGGAAACTGACTAGCTGAAGACGTTACTGTAGCTTTACCCTTTAATAGACACGGTACTTCCATGAAAATAAATAAATAAAAATAAAGCACTACCATAATGAAGTGATGCTTCACAATAGATAATGCTTTACAATGAACTGTATTAGAGAGCTACATATCTTTTCAATAAAATACCTACTCACCTGTTGAATAATAAAAACACCATCTCTGCATCCATTTTACAACATTTAAAATCCCTCAGTACCCACAGTGCATAGAGAGATTAATGGAATGGGTTTCCATGGCTGAGCAGCTGCAACCAAGCCTTACATCGCCAAGTTTGCAATGCAAAGTGTCGGATGCAGTGGTGTAAAGCACGTCACCACTGGACTCTGGTTCTCTGGAGTGACGAATCACGCTTCTCTGTCTGGCAATCCAATGGATGAGTCTGGGTTTGGCAGTTGCCAGGAGAACGGTACTTGCCTGACTGCATTGTGCCAGGTGTAAAGTTTGGTGGAGGGGGGATTATGGTGTGGGGTTGGTTTTCAGGGGTTGCGCTTGTCCCCTTAGTTCCAGTGAAAGGAACTCTTAATGCTTCAGCATACCAAGACATTTTGGACATTTCATGCTCCCAACTTTGTGGAAACAGTTTGGGAATGGCCCCTTCCTGTTCCAGCATGACTGTGCACCAGTGCACAAAGCAAGGTCCATAAAGACATGGATGAGCGAGTTTGGTGTGGAGGAACTTGACTGGCCTGCACCTGACCTCAACCCGATAGAACACCTTTGGGATGAATTAGAGTGGAGACTGCGAGCCAGGCCTTCTTGTCCAACATAAGTGTAGAAGAATGGTCAAAGATTCCCATAAATACTCTCCTAAACCTTGTGGAAAGCTATTCCAAGAAGAGTTGAAGCTGTTATAGCTGCAGCTGTTATAGCTGCAAAGGGTGGGCCAACTCCATACTAAACCCTACGAATTAAGAATGGGATGTCATTAAAGTTCATGTGCCTGTAAAGGCAGGCTTCCCAAAACTTTTGGTAATATAGTGTGTGTGTGTGTGTGTGTGTGTGTGTGTGTTCAAAGTATGTAGTTTAACTAACTGGAACCTAATACTTCTGCTAAGCAACTGTGGGCCACTACCTAAAACTGTGTCTATTAATGCAGATGTTCTGTCATTCTTACTACTTTGCATTGTTATTGATACAGTTCCTGCATGTGCACCGCAATAAATTAGAAATATACACATCAGTTTGTTGATGGACATACACTGGTTAATGCTGATGGTGAGGAATTACAGTTGCAACATCTCATAATGTACCTCAAAATGAGTAGTGTACTGAGAAATGTCCTGCTCAAGTCTCCCTTGCGACGGAGGTTCGGGTTGAATAACTAGTTCTTTCAATGTTTCATTATCGGACTTGTGTTTGGATTGATATGGTAAAATCAACGTCATCGTTACTGTCTATACAGTGTGTACAATCGCTGAGCTTTAGGAAGCTTCCGGAGCTCAGTTCAGTTATGGGAATGGGCGTTTAAAAAGCGGTAGACCAATCACAACAGACTGAGCCATCTGACCAATCAGAGCAGAGTAAGCTATCGGAAACGGGGGATTTAGAGAGACTGATTCATCAGCTGAGTCGTTTGAGAAACATGGAAAAATGTGGTAATGTGCAATGTATAATATGAGAAAATGAAAGCATTTTTTGACCTTTGATGCATGTAAACCTGTTGTAGGAGACCTCCAAAACTAAATTAAGAACCTTTAAAATAGCGCAATATTGAAACTTTAAATAGTTTAAATAAAGTTTATATTTTTATCTTTGTGAAATGTACAACCAACCATATTAATTATTCATGGTATAAAAGGTATTTAATATAATTATTCAATAGAAAAGCTGCATGGAGATGGACTACTTGTGTTCCTAAAACCTATAAGTTGTTTACAAATATATATATATATATATATATATATATATATATATATATATATATATATATATATATATATATATATAAGAATTATACTTTAAGGTGTATACAGCATGAAAAATAGACCATAAATAAAACAGGATGATGATAGAATTAGAAGATTTGCATTTTCAGAAGAAAATACCAGTTTGCAAGGCAGCAGTAGAATAGTTTTGGCTTGTAAATAAAATGAAATGACAGCATCAGAGCTGTTTTGCTGTTGTCATGATGCTCAGCGTGTGTCTTGTTGTCAGTTGCACTGGACAAAAGGGTCAAAAATGTCACTGTGTAGGTGCAAAGTGGATAAAGAATGAATTTAGAAGTAGGAAGTAGGCCAGAAAGAGAAATGGCTAGTTATACCGTTTTGTTTAAGAATCTGTCTCCTCTCTGAGATGTTCTGCTCTCTCTGTTGGTCTGTCAGCACCACTGATTTTGACTTTAACGCGATTAGACAAGTCTGCAATCTTAGATGGCTTTTCTAATGATGTGACTGGACAAAGCATTGGCAGAGAGGATTTTGTGGATCATTTGATTGGCCAGTGACAAATGCATATTGCAAAAAGTTAGCGAAGGTCGCGTATTGGGCCAGAATTAATAAAGCCGTGTGGATTAGTTTGAACAGTTTGGTACTGGCTCTTGATAATGAGATTTCGTGACTAGAGGAGTTTTGTAATAAGTGTGGAAATTGTGCATGACACTGAGAAATATCTTATCTTCTTATTTTCTTGTTATATAATTGTATGTATATGTTAATCCGGGTATACGTGTAATATATCCAACTCAATATCCCTAATTCTGTGGACCCTTTGAGTTGTCTCTAAGGAAAAAGGTGACCTGATTTTTCATTAGTTTACTCATTTGTTTCCTCTACATCTAACTATTTCTAATTAAAGTGAGGTTGTTTCTATGGCAACGACATGAGATGTATAACCGTTGTCCTTGTTGGTTTGACAAGGGCATCATCAATGATCTAGTGCAGCAGAACTTTTATGAGACTTGTGAACTCCATTGTTGGCAAGCACATACACAAGTGTTACATATTAACAAAAATTATGATTAATGATGGCAGCGTTAGTCATGTATCTCCAATATGGTATCAGTATCATAGTGACTAATCAATGAATTTGTGGCATTCTTTATACTCTAAAAAGCCATTGCCATAATAGCTCCACTTTTTCCTTTTTGATATACACACTTATGATTGGTTTAGTTAATTCATTCACTATTTATGCATGTTTTTATTTATTTATTACATTTTACTTAGCATTGTTATAATGCTTTCAGTATTGATGTTCTGACCTTGACATCACATTCCCAGGTTCATTTTGACTTCAACTTAAACATTCTCGCTTGTTTTTATAAATGTGCACTTTATCAGTTTCTTTACTCTTTTTTTTCTTCTCAGTTTACTTATTTAACAGTTTTGTTGTTTTACATTTCGTTAAGAGACTTCTGTACAAAAGTTTAGAGCTAGATTGTTTTGGAAGAAATGAATGCTTATATTCAGCAAGGCTGCATTACGGTGCTCAAAAGTGACTTTTATTATGTTACTAAAAATGTTTATTTAAAATAAATGTGGTTCTTTTTAACATTTTATTTATCTATAACAATTCTGAAAAAAAAAAAAAAAAAAAAAAAAAAATCACTTGTTCCACTAAAATAGCACAAATAGCATCAAATCATAATATTAGAATGATTATGAAGGATCACTTGACACTGAAGACCGGAGTAATGATGCTATAAATTCAGCTTTGACATCACAGGGATAAATTACATTTTAAAATATATTACATTAGTAGCACAGTTACTTTAAATTGTAATACAATATTACTCTACTGTACTGAATATTACTGTTTTACTGTATTTTTGATCAAATAAATCCAGCCTTTACCAACCCCAAACATTTGAACAGTAGTGTATCTTCATAATATGATTCTATTGCAAGTTATATTTTACAGTTGTACAATTTATTTATACAAACCCGATTCCAAAAAAGTTGGGACACTGTACAAATTGTGAATAAAAACAGAATGCAATGATGTGGAAGTTTCAAATTTCAATATTTTATTCAGAATACAACATAGATGACATATCAAATGTTTAAACTGAGGAAATGTATCATTTTAAGGGAAAAATAAGTTGATTTTAAATTTCATGGCATCAACACATCTCAAAAATGTTGGGACAAGGCCATGTTTCCCACTGTGTGGCATCCCCTCTTCTTTTTATAACAGTCTGCAAATGTCTGGGGACTGAGGAGACAAGTGTCTCAAGTTTAGGAATAGGAATGTATAGGAATAGGAATGCAGCCATGATGTTGTAATTGATGCAGGATGTGGTCTGGCATTGTCTGGCATTGTCATGTTGGAAAATGCAAGGTCTTCCCTGAAAGAGACGACGTCTGGATGGGAGCATTTGTTGTTCTAGAACTTGGATATACCTTTCAGCATTGATGGTGCCTTTCCAGATGTGTAAGCTGCCCATGCCACACACACTCATGCAACCCCATACCATCAGAGATGCAGGCTTCTGAACTGAGCACTGATAACAACTTGGGCTGTCCTTGTCCTCTTTAGTCCGGATGACATGGCGTCCCAGTTTTCCAAAAAGAACTTCAAATTTTGATTCGTCTGACCACAGAACAGTTTTCCACTTTGCCACAGTCCATTTTAAATGAGCCTTGGCCCAGAGAAAACGCCTGCGCTTCTGGATCATGTTTAGATATGGCTTCTTTTTTGACCTATAGAGTTTTAGCTGGCAACGGCGAATGGCACGGTGGATTGTGTTCACCGACAATGTTTTCTGGAAGTATTCCTGAGCCCATGTTGTGATTTCCATTACAGTAGCATTCCTGTATGTGATGCAGTGTCGTCTAAGGGTCCGAAGATCACGGGCATCCAGTATGGTTTTCCGGCCTTGACCCTTACGCACAGAGATTGTTCCAGATTCTCTGAATCTTTGGATGATATTATGCACTGTAGATGATGATAACTTCAAACTCTTTGCAATTTTTCTCTGAGAAACTCCTTTCTGATATTGCTCCACTATTTTTGGCCGCAGCATTGGGGGAATTGGTGATCCTCTGCCCATCTTGACTTCTGAGAGACACTGCCACTCTGAGAGGCTCTTTTTATACCCAATCATGTTGCCAATTGACCTAATAAGTTGCAAATTGGTCCTCCAGCTGTTCCTTATATGTACATTTAACTTTTCCGGCCTCTTATTGCTACCTGTCCCAACTTTTTTGGAATGTGTAGCTCTCATGAAATCCAAAATGAGCCAATATTTGGCATGACATTTCAAAATGTCTCACTTTCAACATTTGATATGTTATCTATATTCTATTGTGAATAAAATATACATTTATGAGATTTGTAAATTATTGCATTCCTTTTTTATTCACAATTTGTACAGTGTCCCAACTTTTTTGGAATCGGGTTTGTACTTTTATGTGTTGTAACCAGAATTGTTTGCATGCACAAATCTCATGAGCATTTGGTCACTTTTTGAGAGTCACTGACTAGAGATCTGACAGGAATGCAAGAGAGCAAACGTGCTGACCTGAGACCTGTCTTGAGATTTAATTAACAACTCGACCCAGCTACTATCTGAAACTGCTGATCCAAGACTTGTTGTAATATAGTATCTTCAGAATGGGGTTTGATTTAATGGAAAAGTATATATTTATAGGGGACATGGGCAGGTTCATCTATATTAATCTGCGCTATTGAGAAATACAATTGCACACACATACACGTGATGAAATGTGACATCCAGGAAGGTTACAGAGATGCACGCGTATTGACCCAATTTATGGGTATCGAAAATAACCTGTCCCTACACACCCTAACAAAACACCCGTTCCCTTTTAATGGTCTATGTTTGTGTATAGCCTTAGGCTGTGGACTTTTACTCCAAGTCTTTGTTTGTTTACTGTTTGTTTGCTTGAGGATCTATTTACTGCTAACAGGCAGCTGTTAAAGTCCATAGATAACATTGCATAAACGTCTTTAATGCTTTATCAATAAATAACATTTCAAGGCTTTTTACAAACATCTTGCTCATTAAGCCTAATCCAAAAATTTAGGGCAGTAAAACTGCACTTGTGATGCAAACAAAGCAAAACTTGGGAGAAACACTTTCAACCAGAGGAAAACTTGATGCAGACAGGATGGCATTAAGGCAAATATTTTGAATCCAGTGTTGGTAAAAAATTATGTCTACCCAGAAATAAATATTGTGTCATTGAATTACCTCTAGAGTTAAATTCAATTTGTTCTAGATCATTAGACATGATGTTATGAAGCTGAAGAAATTTTATTGTCAACAGATTGTAAACTGGAAGAAAATATTGTATCATATCAGATGTGTTATAGTGTTATAGGATTCAAAGCAATACGCCATACAAGGTTGTGTTATAGTGTAGTCACATTAAAGGGGGGGTCTAATGCTATTTCATGTATTCTGACTTATTTGCACTGTTGGGTTCTGACTTATTTGCAGAGTTGGATCTCATGCTAAACATGGCCAACATTTCAAAAAACGAGTTGGACATATGACGGAGTATTTCTGTGCCAAATACACTCCTTCGGGATTCGAACGAGTTTCTGAAAGTTTTTTTTCGAGTATGGCCCTGTATAACATCATAAAGGGCGTAATTCTTTGTACGGGCTCTTCTCCCAGGTGAGTGCGTGCTCACATCAACCAGAGCAAGAGCGCAGCCATCAACGAGCTTCGTTCGGGTTACGGAAGCTTTTACTGTCATTGTGTTTTTAGACCACGAAATCAACAATGTCACTAAAGAAGTGTGTTTTTGGTTGTGAGGGAAAGATAACCTTGTTCAGCTTCCCAAATAACCCAGCGTTAAGGAAACAGTGGATGTAGTTTGTTTTTCCAGTGCAGTGACAGAGTTCTGCAAGTGTGTTTGTTTGTTCCCGGCCATGAGTTAAAACCACAGGCGGTGAGCGAAACTGTATCAAATGTCTGTGTTTTGTTGGCAATCTGTGCATAAGTGCATATATAAAGTTATCCAAGGATAATGGCATGATGTATTTTGTGTGTGTGTGTGTGTGTGTGTGTGTGCTTGTGACTCTTTAGCTCCGCCCACTGTATGCCTCCATGAGTTCAGCTGTTTTCGGAAAGAATCGGTACAGCGTATCTGTCTTTTATAAATATGATAAAACTAAAGACTCTTCAGAGATATGAAGGATGCCATACTACTCTATAAGTACACAACATTTACATGAGACTGGCAGAAACTGTGTGTTATGTACCCTTTAACAAATGTTTGACAAAATTTTGCAGTCAAAAACGGCCATTGCTATTGTCAATTTGTAGCGATGTATGAAACACAGCTTAAGGCTGATTTATACTTCTGCATCGGACCTGCGCCGTAGCCTCTACGCTCTACGATTTTCATATATACTTCTGCATCGTTGTCCGCAGCACCGTGCAGTTACACATGCAGAGGTAGCATGATACCCCTGAGGGAGGGGTTCTGGCAGACCAATCAATGCGCTTGCGTCCCAATCGACGCCTTATTACATTTTTGGAGAGGTGCACGTCAGGGTACGTTGTAGTCTATGCGTGCCACACAAAGCCTACGACGTAGCTATGGCGTACACTCGATGCAGAAGTATAAATTAGGCTTCACACAGAAGTCACTATCAAATCCACTTGACCAGTGTCCTGTGCGCTATCCTGTGTTTTCCTCCTTCTCTTCGCTGGCTATACAACACTTCTTTGTCATTCTCTAATTTCCTCAGTCACTTCCCCTATTATTTTTCTCTTCATCCTGGTGCCCTAGTCTTTTCGACTGTGCTCAGTCATGTCAGGATGACAAAGTAAGTTGTTGCTGCTTTATAATTGCTGGGCTTTTGGAGAAAATGGGGTTGATTTTATTGGCTAGCCTTTTCGTCATCAGCTTGGCCGGCATTCAGTGTCTGGCTCCTGTTCTTTCTATGGATGGAAGGTGGAGAAGTGGTTACGGCCAACCCGACAGAACTGTGCCAAATGCAGCGCTCTATGGACTCTCACACCGTTTAGTTTGGGGTCATTTGTATGTTATTGCTTTCCCTAATAGCTCTAGAACATTATTTGGTTTCATTAATATCATCAGTAAGTTGCAAGATAATATTGTAAAATATAGTAGCCTGAGACACTTTACACAAGCAGTCAGTGATAAAGGAGGAAGGAGAGCATTAAAGTGATATTATTCTACTTTTATTAGTACACTGTCACACATGGTTTTATAAAGAGAACTAAGAACTGTGTAGAGAGAGCTCAAAATGACTCTTGGAGGGCACACATTCGTAATTACTTGAATTTGGAACATTATCATGCAAAGGTCAGTCTCTCAACCTCCTCTACAGTCAACAGCTCGGTTTACTTCCATGTCTTTCAGAACCTATTAGCCTCTTTGTTTTATATGCACATTGCACTTCTACTGAAGACCCCAACAGCCCGATAAAAAGTCATAAAAGCCCTCAGGCAAGAGCGTGACTTTCAGAAAACCACATTCCGACCAAAAACATTGTGTCTTCTTTGAATTATAGCCTAACATTCAATTATGCTTGAATATTTTTTTTCCTCTGTGGAAATCATATTATCAGTGGCTGTGGATTTTGAATATGGAGCATAATCAGATGTATGGTATGACGTTTTATGAAATAAAATATACTTTATTGTCCCTAGTAGGGAAATTTGTAATGGTCTCAGAAGTCAGTATTTGAACAGAACCTGATACATTAAAAAATTATACACATAAGAATAGTTAGATGTTGCTAATCCATATTCAACAGTCTGATTGATACGGGTTACAAAGGAATTTTTAAACCTGTTCCGTTTGTAACGGATAATTCTGTACTTTCTTCCAGAGGGTGAGAGTTCATAACAGGGATAAAGTACATGAGACGGGTCACTTAAAATCCCTTTAGCCTCATTCAATGTGCATTGCTGATACAGTTTGAATACTAGGATAGTCTTTCAACACTATTTATCATTTTATGTTCTGTTTGGAGTTGTGAACTATCATTGTATGAGAAGTGTTGTGATAAAAGTGAAAAATTCTCCTGTGTTCTTTTATGGAAAAAACCCTAACTAAATTATGGTAAATAATGACAATTGTCCTTTTAGTTGAAGTACTTGTATTCTTTTACATAAATAATATACAAGTATGAACAATTTCCGATAGTGTTAGTAAATTACAATATTATTAAATATACATCCTTTCAACAGTGTAATCATTTTTGCTAATGTTTGTTGTTTTGTGCTTATAATGATCAAAATACACTCACCTAAGGGATTATTAGGAACACCTGTTTCTCATTAATGCAATTATCTAATCAACTACTCACATGGCAGTTGCTTCAATGCATTTTAGGGGTGTGGTCCTGGTCAAGACAATCTCCTGAACTCCAAACTGAATGTCAGAATGGGAAAGAAAGGTGATTTAAGCAATTTTGAGCGTGGAATGTTTGTTGGTGCCAGACGGGCCGGTCTGAGTATTTCACAGTCTGCTCAGTTACTGGGATTTTCACGCACAACCATTTCTAGGGTTTACAAAGAATGGTGTGAAAAGGGAAAAACATCCAGTATGCGGCAGTCCTGTGGGCGAAAATGCCTTGTTGATGCTAGAGGTCAGAGGAGAATGGGCCGACTGATTCAAGCTGATAGAAGAGCAACTTTGACTGAAATAACCACTCGTTACAACCGAGGTATGCAGCAAAGCATTTGTGAAGCCACAACACGCACAACCTTGAGGCGGATGGGCTACAACAGCAGAAGACCCCACTGGGTACCACTCATCTCCACTACAAATAGGAAAAAGAGGCTACAATTTGCACGAGCTCACCAAAATTGGACAGGAAAAATGTTGCCTGGTCTGATGAGTCTCAATTTCTGTTGAGACATTCAGATGGTCAGAATTTGGCATAAACAGAATGAGAACATGGATCCATCATGCCTTGTTACCACTGTGCAGGCTGGTGGTGGTGGTGTAATGGTGTGGGGGATGTTTTCTTGGCACACTTTAGGCCCCTTAGTGCCAATTGGGCATCGTTTAAATGCCACGGCCTACCTGAGTATTGTTTCTGATCATGTCCATCCCTTTATGACCACCATGTACCCATTCTCTGATGGCTACTTCCAGCAGGATAATGCACCATGTAACAAAGCTTGAATCATTTCAAATTGGTTTCTTGAACATGACTATGAGTTCACTGTACTAAAATGGCCCCCACAGTCACCAGATCTCAACCCAACAGAGCATCTTTGGGATGTGGTGGAACGGGAGCTTTGTGCCCTGGATGTGCATCCCACAAATCTCCATCAACTGTAAGATGCTATCCTATCAATACGGACCAACATTTCTAAAGAATGCTTTCAGCACCTTGTTGAATCAATGCCACGTAGAATTAAGGCAGTTCTGATGGCGAAAGGAGGTCAAACAGTGTGTGTTCTTAATAATCCTTTAGGTGAGTGTATATACTACTTTGGTATGTAGTTTCATTACACTGGTGCAGGTTTATGAAAAATACTTTTTAAGGTGCTACTAGAGACTTAAAGGGATAGTTCACCCAAAAATTATCCCATAATTTACTCACCCTCAAGTCATCCTTGGTATATATGACTTTCTTCTTTCAGACGAATACAATCGGAGTTATATAAAAAAATGTCCTGGTTCTTCCAAGCTTTATAATGGCAGTGAATGGCAGCCAAAATTTGAAGCTCAAAAAAGTGCATCCTTCCATTATGAAAGTGCTCCACACAGCTCCAGGGGAGTTAACAAAGGCCTTCTGAAGCAAATTGATGGGTTTTTGCAAGAAAAATATTCATATTTAACAAGTTATAAAATAAAATATCTAGCTTCCAGCAGACCGCCTTCCACATTTAACTCACGGTAAAAGCATAACTGGCACAGACTAGACATTGACGTCGGACGTAGTGTAAGCATTTTGAACTGCGAGAGGTGTTACACTCTCTTCTTAAGTTGAATACGGAAGGCGGTCCGCATTCAAAAATTATATTATAAGCCATTATAAAGCTTGGATTAGCCAGGACATTTTTTAATATAACTCTGATTGTATTCGTCTGAAAGAAGAACGTCATATTGACCTAGGATAGCTTGAGGGTGAGTAAATCACGGGGTAATTTATGTTTTTGGGTGATCTATCCCTTCAATGTCAATGCATTGAAAAGAAAATTACTTTAAATAAAATTAAACAAAAAAAACTTATTGTATTGAAGTAAAAATTATAGTTTTGCAGTTTTTTTAGATGGCAGGGTTGAATGGTCATGACTCAGATGTGAGTCACTGACTAGAAAGCATCTGTGCTTTGCGGTACAAGAATTGTAACTACAAATTATGACATTCGTGTGGCTGTCCCTCTGACCCCAGCGCCGTGACCTTAACAAAGCAGAAACCTGCTCACTAAAAAACATAACTGAGCAAGTCAGCACAAAATCGGTAGTTCTCTCTTTCTGTGTGTGTGTGTGTGTGTGTGTGTGTCTCTCTCTCTCTCTCTCTCTGTATAGTTAAATGTTACTATAATGCAGAATTCTGAAAAAAAAAAAAAAAAACGAAATGAAAACATGTTTTCTCTCTCTATTACTTTACTGTCATTCATTCACAGCATTCATTCACAGTCACACAGTCTTTCACGGTGCGTGTCCAGTCTGGCACGTTTTCAGTTCATGTCTATGGAAGCTTAACTTTCATAGGAATTCATTGAAAACACTCGCTTTGCTCCATGCCATTATGAATGCCCGAGCAGCCATGTGCATTTTACTTTCGGTTTAAAATTAGCGATTTGAAAAGCCCCTGCCGGTGATACCGGTTTTATCGGTGTTGTCACACGTCGATTAACCGGTGAGACAATTTCTCACCATCGCATCCCTAATTTTGTGTAAAAAAAAAATAAAAATAAATAAATTTATATATATATATATATATATATATATATATATATATATATATATATATATATATATATATATATATACACACACACACACACACACACACACACACACACGCATCAAACAGCACCTACATCAAGTTGTTTGGGAGGGCTTCAAGAAAAAACCTCTGCTTTCACCTAAAAAAAAACAGCATATTCAGTTGTCAGTCACAACTGGAACTTCAAAAGGACCTGGTTTGTGGTCAGATGAAACTAAAAAAAGCGCTTTTTGACAAGATGGATTTGGTGCCTCCAAACTACCCCATGTGTATGATTAAATATACTGCTAGATTTCTAATGTTGTGGGCCTATTTTTCTGCTGAAGGTCCTGGACATCTTGTTCAGTGGCATGGATTCTATCAAATACCAACAGATAAAAAAATAAAAAATAAAATAACTTGACAGCCTCTGCTAGAAATCTTATATTTGGCTGTGGTTGGATCTTCCATCAGGACAATGATCCAAAACAAACATCAAAATCAACACAAAAATGGGTCACTGAGCACAAAATGAAGCTTCCGCCATGGCTGTCCCAGTCCCCTGACTTGAACCCTACAGAAAACTGAAGAGGAGAGTGTATGAACATGGACTGGCATTTGTTTTACTTCAATTGTTTTACTACTTAGCAAGGACATATTTGCAACAAGCATGTTGCTGTACCAATTTTAAATTCATTGAATAATATCTATTGGGGGAAGCATACACCCCTAACGCAGCAAAATCTGATACAACAAGAATGTTGTAATCACAGAACTAACTTGTAGTCTGTCTGGGAAACCCTGCAGGAACATCTCCAAGTAGCTGAAACGTGCAGCTAGCAATGAAATACAGTGCTTCCTCATTCATGATCATGATTCTGCTCCTGTCGGGGTGATTCCATCAGCTGGAGGAGAAGGTGACAACCCCCGTGACTCCACACTGCCTCATGGGCTCACCAAGCCACGATGTTGTTAGTGTTCAATAAGAGACCTCAGCGGTGAAACGTACCTGCTTTGTGTATTTAAGCACAGCATGTTATTGATACTCTAGATAAGCTAAAGCTATAAGCATGTCGCTAAAATTCGATTGTGCAATATGATTGTGTTCCCAATAGCAACTATAGCTTAAGGCCGGCTACACACTGGCGTGAGCATTTCAGCTGTGTGGCGTGTCCATTTTTATTTCGGCTCCCATGTTAACAGGTTAGAGCTTGTGTGACACGCGCGTCTCAGGTAAAAACGCGTGCATGCTAGAAATAGAACCAGCGCCTATTTTTCACAAGACACGCAAGTGTGTTGGAAGCACTTCCAGGCAAAATAGAATAGGAAAAGCGGTTTATATGTCATTTTGACACAAATACGTATTAATAAATGACATTTTGATGTTTGAAAGTCTAGGTTGACATAAATGCAGATATAGGCCTAATTGTAATAAAAAGAAAGAAAAAATAAATACATTTTGAAATATTGCACCTGTCAGTACAGAAGGAAATATTCTGTAGCCTATTTTGTCATCAAGACTGCCCGACATTGTCTTTGTTGTATCAGTAGGCTATATATTTATGTTTAACATGAAGTATAGGCCTTCCCTGTAAGTCACCTAGCAGCAGCAGCGCCATGTCAGACACGTTTCAAAGACATAGAAATCGCCACACAGCCACCACGCAGCTTCCAATAGCACTGCAGCTTTAAGAACGAGTGCGTTTCCAATAGCACTGCAGGTTTAATAACAAGTGCGTTTCCAATAGCACTGCAGCTTTAAGAACGAGTGCGTTTCCAATAGCACTGCAGCTTTAAGAACGAGTGCATTTCCAATAGCACTGCAGCATTAAGAACGAGTGCGTTTCCAATAGCACTGCAGCTTTAAGAATGAGTGTGTTTCCAATAGCACTGCAGCTTTAAGAACAAGTGTGTTTGCAATAGCACTGCAGCTTTAAGAACTGTTAAAGTTCCCAATCATGTTCCCAATAGCATTAGCTTTGAAGAACACACATTTCCAATATCAACTATACTTTAGGAAGGAACATACAGATAACAGAATCAGAATAAACGCTGAGCTGACTCACTGAACAATAGGGTGGCCATAGGTCCAGATTTTGTCCGGACAGTCTGGATTTTAAGCCCCCTGTCCGGCACAGCCTCAAGCCGGACACTCATTTGTCCTCCTTTTTGGAGTTGCGCTGAATTGGCCTAAAAAATCTGCTCTAGAATCTTTATTGGGACGCAACAGTATAGCGTCTTAATGCCGTAAGATCTCTGGTCAAACAATGATTGGCTGAAAGCGGTGTCAAATAAATATCTGATATATCATTGGTTTAAAACGTAAACAAGTCTCCACGTCCACGTGCTGGCTACGTCATATCATTAAGTTAACATGCCAAAACGTCAGACCTTGTTTAATTCGGAATGGACAAAAGAGCACGAATTAATATCACAAAGCAGTAGAGACGCTTTTCATGGATTTTGCACACAATGGCTGTGTCTCATTTCATTTCATTCCGAAGGCTACGTCCTCCAGAGGACACATCCTGTGAAGGATGCAGTATATGGAGTGTCCTCAATCAGAATTAAACGAGACGTCCTTTGTAGGACACACAGGCAGGAAGTATGACGTTGCTATGCCAACACATTCAGCCTCGTTGTGCTCTCACACCAGTTATATGAATGAAAAATATTTATAACTTGAAAATGACTATGAAATGTTTATTGCCTTGACAGCAAAGTACTGTTCTAAATGTTTAAAAAGTTAAACACTAATAATCCTGTTTACCACAACTATCTATTTGAGGTATTACAGATTAAAAACAAAAACAAGCTTGAAACTACTTACATTTAAACACCACATCTACGGATATCGGGCAGTGGTGCCATTTTTTCAGATAAAATAAAAAAAATATGACCGTTAACGGCGACGCAAAGAATTGTGGGTTATCTGCAGCAGCGAAGGATACACCTCATACACACTCCGAATTCCTATAAAGAAGGGCGCATTCGAAGGTCGCATTTGGAGTGTCGTACTCACTTTTTTTTAAATGAGACAGCCTTATGACGCATGCAGCCTTCGAATGCGACCTCTGGAGGACGCAGCCTTCCGAAATGAGACACAGCTTGTGTCGCTGTGAAATGTTATGTTTTCAGGCTCTGTGCACTTTGCAAGTTCATCTCAGTGGTCAGTTTTCAAAACAGACATCACAATGTCTTGAATAAATACAAATACTGTGAACAAACACTTTTTTGCCTCTTCTATTGCAGAATCACTGTATCATGATAGCATCAATATGATGGACAAAATTATATTGTAGTTGTGAGTACACCAGAGTCCTATGCAATTATTCTTGCCTTACTAAATGCCGTAAGGTGTCCTCCTTTTTGGGGTTATTGAAATGGCCACCCTACTGAACAATGACTGATTACTATTGTCTTTTAAGAGCTGCACCACAGCAGAAATGATTCTGTTTGCACCATGAATGGTTTTCCTGTCGATCACCGCAAGCTGCTTGAATACGTGCAGTAAAGCGAAGAAAACAAACCAAAGCAACCTGACTTGGTTTAATTAAGTCATAGCATGTTGCAGCGACAAGCTAGTTGCCAATGGCAACGCACATTTGCCCATATGATCGCATAGCCTAGCAGCATGAGCATTTACTGAAAATAACTAGAAACCTAAGCAACACAGATGGCCTTAGCAACGAGCCTGTTGCCAATTGCCTACCCTGATAGCTTTTAGCAGAGCATTTTAAAAAGGAACTTAGCTTAGCTTCGTAAAGACATTCAGGGATGATTACGTGGGTGTTACGTGGATGTTTGATCTCTCTTGATATCCTTCATGCAGGTGAGTGCAGATCTCATCAGAATTGCTCTTAGTTCAGTTAGCTGTATTAGTAAACTTCAGCGAGTCCATATCAACAATGCAGCAATGAAAGAAGCAATGCCAACTCAGTCACTTACAGATCAGGCAGTTTACAATCAATGCAGCAAATTGCATGCTCAAGTTCGCAAACTTGAATGAAACTGATTTGAAATCCATGTGGGAAATGAATTCCTAGTGAGATGATGCAATGTCACACTCCGAATTCGCCATTAAATGAGCTCTGGAGAACGTGATAGCTGCTGATGTGTGTGTGTGTGTGTGTGTGTGTGTGTGTGTATGCTGTGATGGACGTCGTATTCCTATAGGTAGACGTGATCAGCTGACAGACGTGACCTGACAGAACTGACACTATACGCTTGATATTTTGTGAATTTGTGAATAAAAGGTCAAAATGGTTAACAATGCAGATTTATTTTCACAGGCTTCTTTCCTCGTATTTACCAAGGCTGCCAATAATTACATATTACTTTCAGTGTAATCTGAAATCTGGGGGTGGGTCAACATGTAAATGAGGGTGCCAATGCCGCCAGGCCCCCTCAAGGCTATGCTACTGGCATGCAGAACTATGGGGCTTGGTCTGTACAGATCACGGATCAACTACGATCGTTTGCACCCCTAGCTCTAAGAACTCTTGAGATCTTTCCAATGGATTTGATGTCTTCTTCAGTGGACATATTTAGGTATTATAATATTTATTCCAAAGTGTCAGATAGAAAATTTTTCATCTGAAAATCACACATGATGGACATAACACAATACTTTTTAAATGGCATATAAAACAGTGCCTGGCAAAATGTTTTCATTGCATGCGTTTGTGTGTGTGTGTGTGTGTGTGAGAGAGAGAGAGAGAGAGAGAGAGAGAGAGAGAGAGAGAGAGAGAGAGAGAGAGAGAGAGAGACAGAGAGACAGAGAGACAGAGAGAGAGATTAAGAGGCATTGTGTTTGAAGGTCCATGTGTCCGTATATTTGTAATACACTAGAATGTGAATAATATAATAAACTATTTTCTCAGGGTTTGCGTTGTAGGTTGTTGTTACATGCAATAACCTGCCAGAGTGAATATCCCAGATTATTCATTTTTATCTAGCCATTGCTTTTTCATGCTTTTTGTTACAATGATTTATGATGATTTTCACTGAATCAGTGTGAAGTAACACAGCTACACAGTAACACAGAATTACTCTTAGGTGTTCTTGTTGTAGCAGCTCCGCACACAATAACTCATACCTCTTCATCTAATGATGTGATGATCAGTTCAGAGGGACAAGTTGTACTTCAGTCCTGCTGTCTGGACACCAGTGTTGGGAGTAACGCGTTACAAAAGTAATGCATTATCGTAACGTATTACTTTTTGCTGTAACGCAGTAGTGTAAGGCATTACTAATCAATTTTCAGTAATATTTTACTCATTACATGTTCAGTAACGCTTGCGTTACAACACACTTTTAGCCCAAAATTTAATTGTTCAACCCTCTGCCCCCCCTCCCCCAATAAAAAAAACAAACAAATAAAACAGCAAGACCGCGAGACATTAACGAATGAAATTCACTTAACATTAACTTAAGCTTAAGGCTTAATGGGTGAAGATGGCAGAAGAAGACTGTACAATTTTTTGTCAGAGTTTGTCAGAGATAAGGACAAGAACGTAATACAAGAACAATGCAAATGCAGTCAAATGCAGCCTTTGTCTAAAACCGAAAGAACTATCGACGTCGCAAAATAGCTCTAGCAGTAAAAAAAAAAAAAAAAAAAAAAACACATCTATTGCACTTGTGCATGACGGTTTTGTGTTGTGAACCGCTTGAATTCAAAGAGAATAAATTAATGACAACAATAACAACAACAACAACAACAAACTTTATTTATAAAGCACTATAAAAAACTACCGAAGTAGACCAAAGTGCTGTACAGAAAGATTAAAAATAATAGAATAAAATAATAATACATGAGAACAAAAATCACAAAATGTCAACTTCAAGTGATAAAAGCCAAGGAAAAAAGGTGGGTTTTTAGAAGAGATTTAAAATGAGACATTGAAGTGGCCTGTCTAATGTGCAGTGGCACATTTTTGGTGCTGCCACCACAAAAGCACGATCCCCTCTTAGTTTTCGCCTTGTTTTGGGCACTTTCAGGAGCAGTTGACCAGCTGACCTGAGAGAACGGGTGGGTGTGTAAGGAACAAGTAGCTCAGATATGTATTGTGGGGCAAGACCATTTAGAGATTTAAAAACAAATAAAAGAATTTTAAAATGAATCCTGAGCTGTACAGGCAACCAGTGTAAGGAGGCTAAGATGGGGGATACATGCTCATATTTATGAGCTCCCGTAACCAGACGAGCTGCAGCATTCTGAACCAGTTGCAGACGGGCAACAGAAGACCCACTGACCCCCACATACAGAGCATTACAGTAATCCAGCCGGGTAGTAACAAAGGCGTGTATCACGGTCTCAAAATGTTGCCTTTGAAGAAATGGCTTTACTTTGAAGAACTGTCTTAATTGGAAAAAACTCGATTTAACCACAGCCATTAACCACAATAAGAAAAGAACAAATGTGCATCTTGTTATGGCATTAGAGTTTACATACAGTTCTGTTGTGTCTAATATGAATAGACCCAAGCTATTCCCAGATATTGCCAGATAATCACTTTACCTCTACCATACTTTTAACAGACTTGGATCGTTTGTGACTCTGTCTGTCATCCTTTCTTGCATTGTCTTGAGCCTTCACTTTGCCAATTAAATGCTATATTTTTAGTAGCCTGGATAGCCCAGCCCATAGTTCTACTAGTAGTAGAACATTTTGTCATTTTAGAATGTTAAATTCTACTTCTGTAGTTATTTTGGTGAAAGTAACTCAAAAGTAATACAGGAGTAATGTAACGCATTCTGACATTTCTGAGACAGTACTATTGTAAGGTAGATAATTTTATTTACCTTTATTTACCTTACAAGGTCTTTAAAATAACAGTAGCAAGTAATCTGTAATGTATTACAGTTTGGAAGTAACTCGTACAACACTGCTGGACTCTTATACATTCTATCTGTGTGAAAGCCACTTGAAAACATAAGCTTAATTGCTGCCTTAAAAAGTAGATTGACTTTGGGTTGTTCATTGTTTCAGTGTTGCTTTGCAAATTGACTGTATTTATTTTCTTTTTTGACTTTTTTATCCTAGAGGATATTTTTTCAACTTCATGCTGGATGTTTTCCAGGATGGATCATTTTATCGGCAATGGTGGCAAATGCTTAAGGGCCTTGACATGGTGAGAGCCCTGACATTCACCATCACAATGATCTGAACGGACCGAGGAGCCAATAAATATAAATATTCTAGACACACATGGATGGTACGTGCTGGGAACTCGAGTAGCCCTACAGCATCTATCAGAGCTGTGTTGTCCTGTGTTGGTGATTCAGTTATTAAATGTCAGCCATCAAACAAACATATCATTAAAGAATAGTTCATAACAAAATTAATATTATGACATCATTTACTCACCTATGTCATTTAAAATTTTTCTTCTATGGAACACAAAAGAACATATTTTTTTTTGTTCATTCAATGAAAGTCAGTGCTGTCTAGCGACTTTCATTGTATAGGAAAAAATTCTGCAGACAAAATAAAGTCATATAGGTTTGAAATGACATGAGGTTGAGTGAATAATGTCAGAATTTCCATATTGGGGGTTTTCTGTCCCTTTAAGACATAATGATCATATGGAAATAAGCTTAATAGTGTTCTTGTTTCTGGCACATTACTTCAGTTTCACACAGCAAACCGCAATGCTGAAGTTAAATTGTACAGCAGAAGTTAAGCATTACGCTTAATCCAACTACATTAAACACAGACACTCTTAAAGTAGAAATGGCAGAAATTATTGTGAAATGAATTAATCAAATGGATAAAAACAAAGATGCTGGTTTACCATTTGGTACTGTGTGTGTGTGTGTGTGTGTGTGTGTGTGTGTGTCTGTGTCTGTGTCTGTGTCTGTGTCTGTGATGGCACTCAGGAGGACACTGTATGAACAGTATGTCTGTGTGGGTGTTCGTTCTGGGAATGTCTCTTAACAGATTGGAGATAGAGTGTGAAGTGTTTTGTTCACAGCTAGACAACAATATGGTGAGTGTGAACTTACTGCCTTTTTTTAGTGGCTTGTACCTGTTAAACAAAAGCCAGGTTGTTAGGACACACTCACACAGCTTTTTTAATATCATTGTACGGAACTCCCATTGACATCTCAAATCAAATCAAATCACCTTTATTTATATAGCACTTTTAACAAGTCCAATTGTTTCAAAGCAGCTTCACATTGTTATCATCATTGTTATATTGATCATCTGTTGATCTTAAATTGAGCTTATTGTAAACCAAACTTTAAGCAGTTTGGCATTTTAGCATCTGAAACTAAACATTATTTAGCCTCATCATAAGGTAGATCCCTACAAAGTTAGTAAAATCTGACACTTATTGTGCTACTGTTGTTCTATAAAGGGTCAAATTTAAATGTATGTTTTAGCTTCACCTTAAGTGTTTGTGTTTCCTCAAGTCACAGTGGCACGCTGCTCTTTGTCTTGCAGCAGCTGTTCCTAATTCCAGTGCGTCTTTAGCATGTCAGTCGATCAAAGCCGGTCCCTCCTCACAAAGCCAGAACAACAAACAGCTTAATTAGAGAGACCTCCTGTCCTTGTGAAATCAGACACATCCATTATGCACAGCACACTTGTGTGTTTTGAAACAAGGTTCTTTGGGTGAAAGCCAGGAACTGTCAAAACCTTCGCTTTAACTTACAATGACTCTTAAAGGGGAGGGTGTAATGCTATTTCATGCATACTGAGCTTTTTACACTGTTAAAGACTTGGATTCCAATGCTAAACATCGACAAAGTTTAAAAAAATAAGTTGGACGTTTGTTGGAGTATTTCTGTGCCAAAAATGTTCTTTCCGGTTTCTCACAAGTTTCTGAAAGTTTTTTTCGAGTATAGGTCTGCGTGACGTCAACAAGGGTGGAATTTCCTTGTATGGGCACTTCTCCCGGAAGGGCGCATGCGCACACTTCGACCAGAGCGAGAGAGCGAAAGCAGCATGCCCAACAACGCACTTTGATTGGCTTTAGGGAAGTCGTTGGCTGCGCTGCACAGGTCACAGGACTTCACGAAATCAACAATGTCACCAAAGAAGTGTGTTTAGACAACCCTGTTCAGTTTGTTCCCTGCATTTCAGCGATGATTGTTTTATAAACAAGGCCCAGTTCAACTCCGGATTTGCTGATCGTCTAATGCTGAAAGATGAAGCGGTCCCAACGATAAAGGTTCACGGTCATGCGTTGGAACCGCAGGCGGTGAGTAAAACTGCTTCAAATGTCTGTGTGCTGTTGGCTATCGGCGCGTAAGTGCACAGCAAGTAAACAACATGATCACGTATAGTTAATTTATCAATGGAGCATGCAATGTGCACTTCCCACATGTACACCTTTTCAAAAAAAATACGATGTACGACGACATAATGAAAGTAGAAATGAGTCATTTACACAAGAAGACCTTTGTCTCAAAATATAATCAATAGTGATTCTCATTTGCTACTTAAATCTACAACATAAAAAAAAAACATGAAATATTAGATCAAATTAGTGCAGAATCAACTTTGCGCTTCACGTCAAGGATCAATGCAGGAGAAATGGGCAGGAATAAAGAGCTGCGGCTTTGAAAAGGGCCAAATTGTTATAGAAAGGCAACTGGGTCAGAGTATCTCTGAATCAGCAAAGCTTGTCGGGTGAGAATTTACCAACATTGGTCTGAGGAGGGATAAACCACAGACCGGCGACTGGGTCTTGGTCATCTGTGGGTTCCATTTTCCTTGGCAAGTTATGGCATCAGGATGCTTTGTGGGATGACGACAAACTGGTGGAGGGAGTGTTATGCCTTGCATGGGCAATGTTCAATCCAATTAAGCATCTTTCAGATAAACAAGTTAGATTTACGGCAGCTCCACCTGGCAACGTACTTAACTTGAAGGACCTGCTGTTAATGTCCTAGTGCCAGATAACACAGCACACCTTGGTGGGTCGGTGCTGTTTTGGTAGCATACGGAGGACCAACAAAATATTAGGCATGTTTTGGCTCATGTGTATATGTATGTATAATCCTACTTCAAGGTGTATATGTATATATAATCCTACTTCAAGAGTTCAGTTGCTTTAATTTAAGTACAACATTTACTAAAATGTAAAAAAAAAAATGTCATTCTAACGGAAAATCAACCATGACAACATATCTTCTTCATTTTAGTAAATATTGTACTTAAATTTGATAACATTTCTAAGAATGATGATTGGATGATGCATTTGTCTCTCATTTGGTTGCACAAACTCAGACCATTTGAGGTGGATCAAAATGTGTGTCACTCCATGCGAACTGTTGCAAATCACTTTTCTTCCTTTAAGTTTGTCCTCTTCAACTGAACACCTCTGGTTTGACACAAATAACGAAGTCAAGTCAAGTCAAGTCACCTTTATTTATATAGTGCTTTTTACAATTCTGATTGTTTCAAAACAGCTTCACAGTGTTAAACAGGAAAATAATGCAACAGAATTTGATTCGGCTGTACAGCCGTTCTTGAGAAAACAGTGATGTCATCCAGCTCATTTCAGTTATCATATATCATATAGTGTCAATGTGGGCAGATCGGTAATATAGTTGAAATTTAGGTGTCCCCAACTGAGCAAGCCAAAAGCCAAAGGCAACGGTGGCAAGGAACCAAAACTCCTTCAGGGCCAGAATGGAGAAAAAAACCTTGGGAGAAACCAGGCTCAGTCGGGGTGCCAGTTCTCCTCTGGCCGACGAACAAACAGTGTATGATTATAATTCTGGCAACATTGCAGGTCAGAAGTCATATTAGATCGAAAGATATTCAAAAGATTATTCGAAAGATTTATTCGAGTCGTCATGGCGGAGACAGCTTCTGCTGTTCATCTTCAAATCGTCAGTGTGCATCATCAACAGCTCAACAGATGTTAACTCATCTCAGAGTGACTCATGATGATTATCTTCATCAGGGGAAAAACAACAGTAATGTTCACACATTTGTGACTTGAACAACCTGTTTTTAAAACAACCTGTTCTTTTGTGTGGTATTATCCATTTATCCCATTACACTACTTGGTTGTGCGTGGCTGAACAACTATACAAACTATACAAATGACCATTCAAATGTTTGGGGTTTGTAAGATTTTACACTGGCCAGAAGTTTGAAATAACAGTAAAACGTGTAATATTTGTAATACCACATCTAATCCTTATAGTGAAATGTAATCATTTAAATGTTAGCACATAAAGCACTTTTAGTTACACTTTATTTTAAGGTGTCATTGGTACAGTGTAATTATATATTTATACTGAGTAATATTAATTAACAACATGAACTTACTATAGAGTTAGGATAGGATTAGGGTTTGGTTGAGGGGTATATAGGCAAAATGTACTGTCATTACTATGGTAAGTGCATGTAACATAGTGTTACCACACTTTTTTTTTTTTTTTGTATACACAATAAAAATATTAATCTAATGATAAAGGTTAACAAAGATAACCTTTAGCACTTCATGTCGTACCATCTAAATTAACTGTTTTGGTTTTAAGTCAAACTTACGTTTCATCACTGAATCATTCTGACTAAATTAGGTTGTACGACAAAGTCATTTGTTAACTGTGAGAGCAGGTAAAATAGCTCCATACCCTACCTGTTACTACATTTTAATGTGCATTTTTATATGCATACAATAGTAAAATGTTTGTTTTAGATCTGAGTAATATAACATCTGTGAGTGTGTGCTTAACAGAATGCATTTCATCTTTACAAACCACAAGCTGTGGCTGCAGGGAGGGGAAAAAAAAATCCCAATCTATGCCATCTAGTGACAACAGAACATGATATTACACTCACACATGGCAAATGTGACATGGCATGTTCAGTGTGCAACTGCTTTGTGTGTCTGCAACCACTGTCTTTATTTGTTCAACAAACAAGCAAATAATGTGTTTGTGCATTTCAGATGTGTAGTGCAGTCATGTTTATGAGATAAAATCCCAAATCAGAGAAGAAGAAAGTGAGTGGTTTTATTGTTTAAAAGAGGTCACTTCACTCTACTGTGTGTTTTGTGAGGGGATCTTGTGTGGATGGTTATTTTGACAGGGTGGGAACAGCTATAATGACTCTGTCTGGAGGTGGCACAATAATTAATGTTTGACACATCAATAATGCACCCTATTTCACACGCTGCTCTCCTCTCCTTGTAATTTCTGCTGTCATTGTCTCAGGCAACCTGAATGAAAAAGTCATTGCGAATGGATAATGATCAGTCAGTAAATCTCACTCCTTTATCAAATCATCTTTTATTTCATCCTCTGACCTAAGGTTTCTGGAGCTGGAGCAGCTGAATCTGAATTGAAAGTGTGAATTGAAAGTGGATTTGAACTGAACCGGAGTGGCTCAGACACAGACTCAACTGATCTCTAATCCTCTTTTCTGTACGGCGTCTGACAGAAACGGTGTTCAGAAAAAGAGCAGATTAAAAAGACAAGCTTGCTTGAGACTCTTGATGTTCTCATGCTTTTGTGTGTGTGAGGTTAGTTTATAACACACTAATGATGGTAGATTGATCAGAAGAATGATTGAGAGGATCATTTAAAAATATATATCCAAAGTGATTTTACCTAGCAATTTTATTATATATTTATCCTGAAAATGAATGTTTATCAAAGTAAAAAAAAGATAAAATTGCTTGGTTGTGTAAGATAAGAAATATTTCTCCTTTTGCTTTTTCTTAATGAGCAGACATGCTGAAAGACAAAAATAGCATGCATATATAATGGTGTCATATCAGTTATAAGCTGTTATTAGAGATGAAGTAAAGTGAAGTGACGTGTGGCCAAGTATGGTGACCCATACTTGGAATTTGTGCTCTGCATTTAACCCATCCAAGTGCACACACACAGTAGTTAACACACGCACACCGTGAAAACACACCCAGAACCGGGGGGAGCCGTATTGCTGCACCGCCTGGGGAACAGTTGGGTGTTCGGGGGGTTGCATTTAACCCATCCAAGTGCACACACAGTAGTTAACACACGCACACCGTGAAAACACACCCAGAACCTGCCGGACCTAAAACTCGAACCCGCAACCATCAGGTTGCAACTACATTTCAACTAGCAGTCATTAGAGTATTAGTAGACCGTCTGCTTAATATCTGCTAACTCTTTATTTTGATGCTCCCTCAACAGACCTTCTACTATAAGTGTAAGGAGCGGTTTTACTGCTAAGACAAAAGCTGCAATAAAACAATAAAACTCACTAGTCTGGAGAGAAGATCTCACAGAAAGACTGTAGGACCCCGCCCAAAACCCTCTCCCTGCTCCCTTTCCCCTGATTCAAGTCACAGAATGCAGATATACTACAGATTATGTATCTTGTGAGCCTTTAATGTCTGGTGTCTTTTTAAAGGTCTCAGTGCGATTGGTAAAATGCACTGCATTCACTGGTTCACTGCAGTCACTGGTAGGATGAGAAAGATTGAAACGTATGAGAATTCTGTTCTCCTTTTTGAGTGGTCTCTGCAAGATATCTAAACCTCTCCCCCGAAACCAGGTGTTTGTGTTGCAAATATTTACAAACCTGTTCTGGTCTGGGTATTTAACAGAGCTGCCATTTGGGAACTTTCTGTAGCCAGAGCCCCCATGCGGTCTGTGTCAGTGTCTTTGAAACACTCACACACACTGTGTGTACTGTGCCAGATATGATGACTCTTTGAAACTATTTTCATATTACTTTGTATGTGTGTTTTATATTTTTATGCTGAATGTTGTGTACCATGGAGTCGTGTTTAATTATTTGAATGTAAATTCTGTCTGGCCCAAATAAATGTTCATCTTGATTTATACTGTATCTTTCTGAAATCATTATTCTAGTAGTGTCGCATGCAAAGCAGAAGTTTCCGCAAATCATTCTGTCAGGGCAGATTCATACCGAGGACCCCATGACCGGAGCATGGCGCACAGCATGAGGGGAAATCTGATTTCTGACTGTCACTGTTATTAACAAGTTGCAGCTCTCGTGACTATTACTAAAATTACACTTTTTGTTATGAGTAAGCGTGTGCGACCACTTAAAGGTAAAATTGTTCACTCTGCAATCCTCTGGAATATCAGAACTGGCTAATTTGTGTCCGTGAGCTAATGTAAAGTCTCTGTGCGACTCCGGGTCCCATGGTGGAACGAATATTTGAAATTAAGAGGTGCTAAGAGAAATCAACAATCTAAATGAACAACAAACTAAACTTATGATCAGCTGTTAAGTTACAAACGTAACAAACTTAACAAAGTCACATAAAATCAGATCAATTAGATCAAATTATTCATGGAGTCATATTTAAAATTGTGAAAGTGAATTTAACAGAAATGCTGAAAAGGCTTACATGCAGAAGTCCTTCAACCAGGCCGTTAGATTTCGCTAACAAGAGCTAACGGATGGACCTTACATAAGTAACTTTGAAAGTACATGTCAACTTATTCTACTCACCCAAACCCTAACCAAACAGTCTACTCTCTAATACTCTGAGAGTTAGTTGACGTGTAGTTACAAATTAATGAGTTAGTTGAAATGTAGTTGCAAAGTTACTTATAGTTGGTAGAATGTCTAAAATCGAAATATGAAAGTGTAAACACAATATTTTATTTTATTTAGCTGTGTCGTTCATTGTTGTATATGTATATTTTATATGTATATTTAACTTTTGGGTTTATTTCATTAAATAAAGGTTAAGCTGAATTTGACATTTATTTTTGGTTTGTGTATTTAAATTAAAAGTTAAAAGTCTGAATTTAAAGTTTTTGATATTCAAATGTGTTGTTAAATGGCTATAGTAGCTTATTGTATCTCCCATCTTTATAACACCTCTGCTGTATTATGAAGCCCTTCTGATTATGTATGTGCACAGGGGCCAGTCATGCATGGAGGAAGACTTCAGTCAGCATCTAAACACAGGTGGATTAGAGCCTTACAATGAACTAATTTGAATTATAATGGTCTAGTCAATACGTTTTTCACTCAGTGTGTGTGAAAGAGAAGAGACAGGAGGTGAGGGAGAGAGCATTCATCTCATGAGAGAGAATAAAAACTTGTTCCCTCCACTTTCTTTCACATCTCTTCTCAGTGGGGAGAAACGTTCTTGCGTTTGCTTTCATCAAGGACGCTGAGATGATACTTGATTAGAGCGAATTCAAAAATGAGACTTCTTTTATATATATATTTCCTCAGCAGTGCCACTGGGTGTCTGTGAGAACAGATTGGTTTGAATTGACGAAGAGCAGAGAAACTCTCTTATGGCGCTGTACTGTTGTTCCTTCTCACTAATGAAAGGTTTCAGTGTATCCTCAAGTGTTGACAGAAAACTAGCAGTACTTGCAGAAAGAACTCTTAAAAGGGTTGTAGTACTCCTAAAAAAGTTTGCTCAGTCTACTGTAAGAGGATTTTCTGTTGTCTGTTGAGAGGATTGGACTCAGTTTGACATGAAAAATATTTTAGAGCTAATTCAACAGTAACCATGTATCAGGACAGAGACAGTGTGTGTATATATATATATATATATATATATATATATATATATATATATATATATATATATATATATATATATATATATATAGATCACAGAAGACTGGGTAACTGTCCCATTATTCAGTTTAAAGAGACAGTCGTCTTACTGGTAAAAGCACATATGCATGATGTATAATTATATATATGGTTGCTTTTTATTTTTGCCATTTAGCGTTGCTTTTTAAATGTAAATAATTTTACTCCAAGAAATAGATTTTTACTCAGCTGACAACCTCTTTTATGGTAAGTTTTTACAGTATTTTATGTACTATAAATCTGCCTTAGAACAATGTTTATTCTTATTATATGTGCATTCCAAATATCTTCCAATTTCTTCAAATGCTAAGTAAAAAAAAAAAAATCATAATCCAGATTAGGGCTGTCACAACATAACATGTGATTACACTAGTATTGTAGCCAAAAGAATTCTCAATAACGATATTATGTATCTATAGAACTTAAACTACAACAACAACAAATTATATCGGCCAAATTTATTTTAAACTTTATTTATTCATTTTCTGTTCTGCACAGAACCTGTACAAAAGCTTTGATCAATCAGACACTCCAATCAGACATATTTACGATATTTTCATGTGTTGTATTATCATTTAAATACTGGTCAATACTGGTATAATACTACGTACTGGTATATTATAACACCCCTAATCCAAATAATTTTATTGTATTGTATTGTATGGTATTTCATCATTACACAGCCACTTCTGAATAGCTGTCAATAGAAAAACTTTTTTTTTTTTTTTTTGCTGCAGAAAGTTGAGGCTAAACATACTAACCAGTCAAACTTTGATCAATTTACTCTAAAGGCAAATTCACATTGCACCAACAGATGCTGAGCTAAGCCGACAGTCACTAGATTACAGTACGTCACTTCTCAAACATTCCAAGACAAACGAGAGCCGACCAACGCAGACAGACGTCGACAGGGGTAACACACTGATCCAACAAAACCCAACGAAGCATCTGTTGCTGTCTGTCAGCGTCTGTCGGTGCAATGTGAATTTGCCTTAACACATCTGTCTGTTATTTTCACGTAACCCCCAAGACCTTGATTAGCTGTTGTGCTTGATTAAAAATAGATGTAGAAGAAACAGGTGGTACTTGCAGCCTAAATTTGTAATACTGTAGTACCAAACTTTAATATGAAATGAAACTTCATTGGTAAAGTTTAGCTTTAATGCTTTGCCAGCAACTTGGCCAATCCATCATCACATACGCCTGAGCAGATGGAACCTCTCCTAAACATACATTTTCTTCAAATTCTCACTAATACCTTGTTCTCTCTGTTTCATTCTACCTCCTTCTGTCTTTTCCTTCTTCCCTATCCTCCCTCTCTCTCTCTCTCTCTCTCTCTCTCTCTCTCTCTCACACACACACACACACACACACACACACACAGAGAGAGAGAGAGAGAGAGAGAGAGAGAGAGAGAGAGAGAGAGAGAGAGAGAGAGAGAGAAAGAGAGAGAGAGGTTGGCAGGTCTCTCCTCCCATGAGAGCTTTTGCTTTCTTATGCAGTTTAGCAGTCTCCTGCCTTCAGAGGAATGGTTAAATCCCTGCTGTCTGACTTCTGAGGGTCTCATGGCATTCTGCTGTAACAAAATGAGACAGAGAGGCCTTTACTGAACCCTACACCTCCAACACACACATAGCTCCACACATTTATATTGTGGATCAGCTATTTGAATCTGTCAGTCATTTTATGAGACGCAAATACATCTTGTCGGACACCCCTCCTACTATCTACTGTAGGTGGGTGGGCTGAAGGGAAAGGAGAGAGTTATCCTTTAGCATTCACATTCATCTCAGTGGCAGCTGCTCAGGTGCTGACAGCACCTTCTGAAGTACACAATATGAAATCAACTTTTTGAGGCAATCACTGAGAAGAATGAAAATGATATCAGACTGATTGACTGATGGTTGCCGTCCTGAGCATCAAAGGCAGCAGACAGACATTTCACACTTTTATGAAAGCTACAAAAAGTTTTGGACACTGGCTATATCTACTATAAAATACTGAATATATACAGTTCCATTCAAAAGTTTGGAGTTGGTAATATGTTTTTAATTTTTATTTATTTATTTATTTATTTTTGTAAGAAGTCTCTTATGCTCACCATATTGATATTACAATTTAAAATAGCTGTTTTGTTTTTGAATATATTTTAAAATGTAATTTACAGTATTCATGTGATCAAAGCTGAATTTTCTGCATCATTACTCCAGTCTTCAGTCACATGATCATTTCTTATCATCACAATGTAAAACATGGTGAGGAAGTAGAATTAAAATGAATTGAAACTGTACTTTTTGTTTGTTTTATTAAATAATACATTTAATATGAATTAATATTGATTGTAAATAATATTATTAAATAATATTAAATTTAGTGTTAGTATAAATTTAGTATATTAAGTGCCCTATTTTAACGATCTAAGTGCATGGTCTGACGTGCATGGCGCAGGTGAACTTTGGGCGTGTCTGAATCCACTTTTCAAAGTTTAACGGCGCATTGTCTAAAAGGGTTGTCCCTATTCTCTTAATGAGTCATGGGTGTGTTTTGGGTGTAACTTGCAATAAACCAATCAGAGTCTCATCTCCCATTCCCTTTAAAAGCCAGTTGTTCCCGCGCGGGTTCGCTATTTACGGAAAAACTGAGCGTTTCTCCAGAGAGGAATCCTTTAATTTTTCATACAGTCAAACCACAATTTATTCAGATACCGTCAACATTTTCTCACATTATCACAGTTTATTCGCTATAGTTTCGAAAATGGTAATACAATATGACAAGAACTGTGTGAGAGTGTCAGAAAAAAATTCATCTTGATAATTTCAGATAACTTTGATAGAAAGGTATAATCAACCAATCAGCTGTTAGCTGTTAAATTTAAGTACACCATTAGATAATACCAATTTAGGTCAACCAATGACCAAGAAATGCTTAATTTTGTTTAGTATGTGGTGCAAAATGTCGCATTAGCTATTAGCAAAAGAAAAACACTTAAGCAAATGTCTGAATAATTTTGGTCCCAAATTTGCATTAATCTTACTGGTAGTCCACTGTATATGAAGTATTTTGGCTATAATATTACTTTATTTTGCTATCCTCACTTACATAAATGAACTATAGTGTCCTGCACCGAATTGGTAAAAAATTATACCTGGTGTCTGAATATATTTTTTGGTTTGGCTGTATTTAAAAGTGTTGCTGTCCCTGTGTGTGTAATAAGCAAAGTGTATGTGCGTTGTAAAGGCACATATTACCAACGTGCTCTTAAAAAAAAAAAAAACAATAATAATAATAATAATAATAATATTCCTGATCCCTGATCTGTCCTTCAATCCGTGCAGACGTGTTTTTCTCTCTGCTCCCGCTGTGCTCTTGCGCTGTTTTGTTTTGTCTAGTGTTTCGTCTCTTCTCTTTCTCTCTGACTGCTGCTTTGCTGGACTCCTGAAAATACTGAAATGGAATTGATTAACTGGTCAATCAGCGCGATCGACAAGATTTTCTCACTAAGGAAGGGTGCCCCGGGAGAACCCACCTGCCCGGACGGGACCTTTGCCTGGAGGCTCTGTCCGTGGAGGATGCGGAAGATTTATACATGATTGGATTATTGATGGCGGGGTTCCTATTCTTTGGCTTTGGGATTGCCCTGACCTATTGGAAGATTGGTAAGACAGCTGCAAGCAAATTCACCCAGCCGCTGTCTGTGGAAATTAAAGAATGCTTCGGGTTGTGTGTGACCGTTTGAAGGAATTAGATCAGAAAGTGATAGGAATTGAGGAACTGAACCGTAATAACGCAGTCCGGACTGCGGATACGCAGGGTAGAGTGGGCTCCATCGGGGGTCAGATCGGTGAACTTTTACGGACTGTAACCGGTCTGGCCATGAGGCTGGACGTAATGTCTAGGGAAACTGCACAGACCGGACGCGAAACGCTGAGGACCAGATCTGATTGATTGATTATGATCCGGACAAATTACCGAAGATCATCAAATGGATTAAAAAATAATAAATTGTATTTGCCTGACCTAATCCTCACTTGGTCCCTATCTCTCGGTTGGGAGTCCAGCCGGGCAGCTGTCTTATCTCCCTTCAAGGACAAACCATAGAACTGAACTCGAAAACATCTGAAGTTATGGCTAACATTCTCACAGACTCACTCGCACCATACACAATACCTAACCTGATCCCACTACAACCGCCTGCCTGTCTTTATCTATCTCTCCCCAGTCCATACAAAAAATCCCATCATGTGACCACGTGTACTGTGTCATGTTTATGTTTATGTTTTGTTGATGTTTTGTTGTGTTTTGCTATGTAATGCTTGCTAAACTGCATTCTTGTATTTCTGGAGAGCGTGTGGCGGCGCCTGACTAATCGGCTGCGGCCCGGAGGCTTGCTCCAAACTTCATTTCATATACTGTACTTGTACATGTGTAATGACAAATAAATATTCAATCAATCAATCAATCAATCAATCAATCAATCAATCAATATATATATATATATATATATATATATATATATATATATATATATATATATATATATATATATATATATATATATATATATATATAGTGCATTGACTTTAGACCAGGTTTTTGTTGGTCAATGGCACGGTCTATTTCAGTTGCCTCAAAATAGCAACGCGCCAACAATGTGCCTGAACACACTCATTTTTAGACCAACACGCCCATGGGCGAACAGATGGGCACGAGAGCATTTGCTATTTAAACAATGTGGCGCTGGACGTGAAAATAACTGCCTCGTGCTGAAACTAGCGACAAAAAAAAACCCATTTGCGTCACGTCTGGCGCTGCATTGTGCCGGGTGTATGGTAGGGCCCTTAGTATTTATTTAGTATTTAATAATATAAAAATATTTAGCTGAATAAGATCAATTAGAAATTGAGTGAGAATAACAGGAAGTAGAATTAAATTAAAATTTCTCATAAACATGAAACTCATGAAAGTGATCCAGATCCGGAGGTTTGCCCTTCTTAAACTCAATCAAAGAGCAAAGAGCTCATCACAGAATAGCAGCGGTGCAAGTATGTTTTGACACATCACAGCAAATACAAGCTGTAGAACAAAAGGCCTGAGATGGATCATGTTTATTATACATGACAATATCAGACTTGCAGGGCTTTGATCATAGGCTGCTATGTGTGATCATTTCTAGCCAGCCTTACAGGCCAAGGGGCAGTTGATCAAAGGGAGCGTGAAAGAGAGTGTGAAAGCGTTAAGCTAGTGCCCGCACTGGGACCTTGGGTGTCAATGATCACATTAGCTTCTGGAGGTGAGTTGACGCATGGAGGAGGATGGAGAGAAGGATGAGGGTACAAATCAAAGCTGAATGAGGGATTTAGAAGGTGTGTCTGTCTTTTACCTCTCCATTGATTTTAGTAAGTAAGTGTGTGTTCAATCAATGTTTCTGTTATCGCTGAGAGAAAATGAAGTAAGGAATATGTGAGCATATACTAGTGTTGTCAAGACCACCTAATCTGAGCACTTTTTCCAATAATCCAATAATGCTTTGACCTTGCATTATGTTCAATGTTCATATTTGTAGGAGCATTCAATATTTAAATCACTTTATACTAGGACTGGGTAACGTGTTGAATGCATAACATATAATTTTGTTTGGTAAAATGTTGAGGTATTTTGAAAGTGTCTTAAGCCTCATTAGCAGAAATTGAGTCATTAAGACATTATAAATGTCTTTACTGTGTAATTTATTGTATCCTTGCTGATTAAAAGTATGAATATCTATCTATCAAAACTTTTCAGTGTATGTATATATATGATTTATGATTCAGTCGTATCTGACTCTTAGTGATTGTATGGGCCTTCTTTTGCAATGCGCGAGGGACCGTCTATTAATTTTCTTGCCGATGATTTTTCCGGGAGAGGTGGCCAGGTCTTTCCCCCTGGGTGCTGGGAAAATATTACAATTTTTTATTTTATTTTAATAAATATGATCCATTTTATGAATTCATACTTGTATTTATTTAGTGACCTAAGCTTGTATTACTTTCTTCATTTAAGCATTCATCTTTAAATAATCACCCTTTGCACTGTTCTGCTTTTAGAGCTTACACATAAATATGTACAGTATATACACATATTGAATATCATCAAAAGTTTGGAAGATGTGTGCATGTATGTGTGTGTGTATATATATATATATATATATATATATATAGTACCTATATTGCCCAGTCTTACCTTATATCATATAAATCCAGTCTCACAGAGTTCCTTAAACTGTAACATTTAACATATCAGTGAGTATTATACAGTATTGTAAATGTGCATTTTTCTCTGTTTTTTTCCCCCTTCATGCTGGTAATACCCTCCTCCTTGACATCCTTTTCAACACCTCTCTGAACCTGGACAATGCTGATGTGGGACTCCTCTTCGTGCCACACAGGTAAGTTATCAACTCATTTGCCTTGGCAGCACTGCTATTGTAGATGAAGCCCTTGATCTGTCCTCTCGTGCGAACTCCCTGTGGAGGGCAGTGGTAAGACAAACCACTGTAGCTTTAGACAGGGAATTTTGTACAACAGAGATAAAAAAGCACTAGATTGGAGATCAGGGTCAGTCTTTTTCATTTTCAGGGTTATGTCTTTGCCAGCTCTTGTATGCATGCCTTTTCTTTCCTTACCCATGATTAATCAGTCTGAGCTTTAAGGCTAATAATGGCATGTGTCCTGGGACACTCTGTATGGTTTTGATTTGTGGCACTGCATTCAATCTCTGCAGCCCTTTATCAGGCTAATAGGATGTTTTTCCATCTTTTGGCGACTTCGTGTTGTGTGGCTCACATTGTCCTCAAGGAGTTTGAAGCTGTGGTGTGCTATTTTACTAGCGCCTTCAAACCAAATTGATAAGCTGAAAAATAATGATTGTGTTCATACAGGTTTCTGCTCATCTGTCACAAACTTGCCTTGTTGGGCCGCTTAAAGACACAGCAATGTTTTGAAAATGTTTTTGTTTACATGCTTCAGGGAAATCAGCCTACGAGTGGCTGATGTATAGTTGTCCCTACAAATGGCTTATAGTTGTCTCTACACATTAAGATGGGATCAGAGAAAGTATTTTAACATCGAAAAAATTATGCACATCAGCTTTAAGATAAAGACAAACATGACAAGAGAGTGTGAACTGAGAATTAACTGTTACTTAATTAAAGAGAGAACATACTGCCAGGAAGAGACACCCACACATATACTTATTAATGTAAATCAAGTCATATTTATTCAGTTATTTTTATATGTACTACCATTTAAAAGTTTGGGGTCAGTAAGAGTTTTTAAAATACTTTTTAATAATGCTTCTTTTAATACTTTTATTCAGTATCATTTATGATGTGTCATGATTTCCACAATCAAATTAAGCAGCACAACTGTTTTCAACATTATAAGCGATGTTTCTTGAGCAGAAATTCATCATATCAGAATGATTTCTGAAGGATCATGTGACACTGAAGACTGGAGTAATGATGCTTTGACATCACAGGAATAAATCACATTAAAATATATTCAAAAATATATATATATATATATTTTTTTGTTTGTTTAAATTGTTATAATATTTCACAATATTACTATTTTTACTGTATTTTAATCAAATTAATGCACTGTTAGCTGGTCTGGTTTCAATGTATTTATTTATTTATATAAATCACACACACACACACACACACACACACACACACACACACACACACACACACACACACACACACACACACATGTGTGTGCTTGTTTATGTGATTTATGAGGACACAAATTTATATAATGACATGGGTATTACACTGATATTACAACATAAACATGGTATTTCGAATAGCTTTAAAAACACACTAAACTTATTTATATATATATATGTGTGTGTGTGTGTGTGTGTGTGTGTGTGTGTGTGTGTGTGTGTGTGTGTGTGTGTGTGTGTGTGTGTGAAATTACAGACAAATTACAGTTTCATATGACATATCTGTAGAAATAACACAAACCAGTTGAAACAGAGACATGGATTATGAATAGAGATATAAACAGAGTAAGACAGTATGATACACAGTAAGATGAAGATGAAGATGCTAACTCACAATGACAGAGAGAGAGAGAAGGGGGTTCTAGACAGGGACACAGATGGGAGAAGACAGAAAGGTTCCCTCAAGCTCAGTCATTTGTTTTCTTGTTGGATGGTAGAAGGTGGTTCAGTTCAGTGGTTTTCAACTGGTTTTGCTTCAGGACTCAGATTTCACACTGGACATAAAGTACCAGATATGTTTATCGTACAAAAGTAAATAAAATGTATGGTTTTCAGCTCTCAGCAGTCAATAATTCACTGCACAAAACACATTGTGGCACAAACCATGTTTATCCTCGCAGCAAGTGAACCATATTTAGGGCACATCATGTAGCCTGTCTGTTGGCATCTGCCTAATTTGACTCGTGACAGATGAATTTGCACCAAAATACAGTAGAGTTTGATTGGCTGCACATCTATTACACATCTATAAAATATATGAATAGTTTTCTTCGTAAAAAAAAAAACCGTATAAAAAATTAAATCTGTATTACATATTTTTTGTTCCATTTTATTATTTACTTTTAGCATTGGGATTTTACCCGATCCCAGAACAGACCTGTGACCTATTTTTGGGTCGTGACCGGTTGAGAAGCACTGCTTTAAAGAGGCCTAGAGAAAGTGAAAGAGTGAAAAAAAAAAAAAAAAAAAAAAAAACTTGATTTCTTGAAGGAAATAGTCCTTATTCTTATTTTGGTTCTTCTATTGCCCTCTGGTGGTTGATTGTGGAAGTTAATTTAGCCTTCTTTGACAATATGCCTTAATATTATAATATGATGTAGTAAATAATAATAATATAACCGTACCAGAATTGTTACAGCCACTGCATGATAATGATGTAAACCTGGGAAGTGTCTAACATTAAGTCAAACCATATCTGTAATCTCAAATAAATCCATGTTTTGGTGTATACCATAATGTGCTCAGTCCTTACATGCTTAACTGATATTTTAGTGTTCTGCACTTATATGATGAGAGATTTTGCCTCTTCAATCCTGTAAATATGATGCAGTCTTTCTGTAGGCTTGTAATGTTTAAAGAGCGTGATCAAGCAGAATGAGGTCCGCTTTGTGCTCTGCCACAACAATACACTAGATGGCAGAGCTGAACAAGGACCGCATCGTTTCCTGAGAGTCAGGTTGAGATGAATAGTGGAAATATATAAACATAGAGCAGCTTTAAGGGACAGTTCACCCAAAAATGAAAATGTTGTCATAATTTACTCACCCTCAAGTTGTTCCAAACCTGAGTTTCTGACACTAACACTTTAGTTTACAGCATCCTTGTTACAAAATGTAATATGTACTTACCATAGTAATAACAGTATAATTACATGCAGGTAATCCTCAACCAAACCCTAATCTTACCCTAAGCCTATAATAAGTACATGTTGTTAATTATTATTTAGTTCTTAAATATATAATTACACTGTAAAAATGTCACCTTAAAATAAAGTGTAACTGAATTTTCTGAATGTTGGTAACCAGACAGTTGACGGTGACCATTGACTTCCATAGTAGGGTACAACGGGGCTAAAGGCTCCATGGGGTAAAAGGCTCCTTTGATTTTATTTTCCTCTAAAGCACTAGATGGCACAAAAACTTGCCTCAGCACTTTGCTAAACATCCGCTTTTCAGGATGCACGTGGAAATTTGTCTGATCTTTGACACGATCACGGGCATCAGCGCAAAGTTGATTCTGTGCTCATTTGATCTAATATTTGATGTTTTTCAAAAATGTTGTAGATTAAAGTAGTGAATAAGAATTGCTAAAATTATTGAATATATTTTGAAACAAAGGTCTTCTTAATTCAGTCAGTTTTGTTCAAGGTAATTAAAGCAACAGTTTTTCAATAACAGAAAAGTATGGTATTTGGGGTAAAAGGCCCCCCTGCTGTTGGGGCAAAAGGCACCATATTTAACATGATAATAAACAGCGGCTGACTTTAACATTTGATATTAGATTCAGATTGTAAGTATCATATATTAAGTTGTGTGTCCACTTTAGAGATAATCACCATATTTATAATGACACCATCAGATTTAAAAATGTGATATTAATCATATCATATAATTAAATATAATTTATTGTCACTACTGTAAATCTATATTAAATTATTATGTTGATCTCCTTCAATGGTTTCAGAATCTTTACTTTTTAAATGATTTTGTTTCTATATTTTTCATATATATTTCTATATTAACATATTTTAAAGACAGCATATTTATTGATCAAAAATGAATACTTTTATTCATTACGATAAACAGAAAATAGTTCAAACTTTGCTAAAGTGATTGTTTTGAACAAGTATTAACTTAGACATTATTAAAAACATATTATTTTAGTATCAATACTGTGTGCCTTTTGCCCCATGCTGGTGAGCCTTTTACCCCCTTTAAAAGGCCCCGCTCATTACATCATATATTTATATGATTTTTAAATAAAATAAACCACCTTTATGATTTATTTTCACACAAAAACTGTTGCTCCATAAATGTTCAATACAAACATATATATTTTTCTGTTTATAATACATTATAGGAGTAGTGAAAAGCAAATTTTTCTTAAGGTGTGCCTTTAGCCCTGTTGTACCCTTTTTTTTTGTTTTCTACTATGGAAGTCAATAGCTACCATCAACTCTCTGGTTACCAACATTCATCGAAATATCTTCTTTTGTGTTCAGCAGAAGAAAGAAACTGACAGGTTTGGAACAACATGAGGGTGAGTAAATGATGACTGAATTTTCATTTTTGGGTGAACTATCTCTTTAATAAACAGCCTTAATTGCAATCTAGAAATGTGGAACGGTTTCTCGGCAGGTTAGATTTAGAGATGTAGGACAGAACATTTCATTAGCTCAGTAGCTATATATATATATATATATATATATATATATATATATATATATATATATATATATATATATATATATAAATGTGTGATAATTTAGCTATTTGTCCTCACTGTATAATAGCTGTGATTTAACCTCAGGTTGTTTCTGATGTCTCATGTAAATTCATAACTGTTCCATTAACAAGTGATGGAGAGGCAAATAATGAAATGCAAAACATTTTGAGATTCTCTTGTATCACTGTCATGTCTCTGCTAAAATGATTAAGTGGTTTTAATGGCAATTTTAATAACTCTATATGTGAACAAATTGCATTAATTTGGCTTGAATGAATTGAGAGCAATCTCAGGTATGACTTTTACTTTTGGCGCTTCGGTGGAGTGGATAAAGATCTGGTTTTATATCACTATCATTGTGCCCTTGTGTCAGGCACTTGAGCCCGGGTCCTGCCATGGGGGGTGTTTGTGTAATAATATACATGTAGCTTTGATAAGATTCTCAGCTATATTACTTGATAAACAGAGGCAGAAACGTGTTTTGCAGCATTGTACATTATTTCCAAAGTGACAGAAGTATGTTATGCTGGAAAATTATACTGTTTGAGAAAAAAGGGAATGGAAGGAAAAACTAAATTGTTTGCAAGGAGGAAAACAGCTTTGAAGAAAGAGAAAAGAGGGCGTAGAAGGAAAAAGACAAATCAATACTGGTGTTTATGCCTGTTAAGCATGCTTATTTTAAGATTTTATTTGTCCTTCCCTGAGGCGATAGAGAGCGAGAGCGAGAGAGAGAGAGAGAGAGAGAGAGAGAGAGAGAGAGAGAGAGAGAGAGAGAGAAGAAGAGAGGGTGCTGGACATATTAGATGTTTGTTTATTTGACTTTGATGATGAAGAGGGTCATAAAGACACCGCCAACAGGATGAAGATAGAGATGGGCAAATAGATTGTCGATAGTCGAGCGGAGGCCAGACTTAAATCTGTGAAATGCTCTAGAGAAGATAATGTCTGTCTTTACTATAAAACCAGAAATGTGGTTTAAGAGAGTAAATATGGTTCGTTTTTTTAATTAATTTCATGATGTCATGCCACACTACGATTTTATGCTTTAAAATTCGGTCGGAGGATACGTGTGTGTAGAGCCACAACAATCATTCATTCATATTAATTGTTGATTGATATGTTGCTTAGCAACTGAAAACATAGTTCTACAGTTAATGAACTATTACTTTAAAGAATTTACCACATTTATTTACTTTATACAATTGCTGTTGCAATTTATTGATTATAATAATCATATTATTATTATTAGAATGATATTGTTTATTGAACATCTATGGATTTTTTAAATTGCTGTTGCAATAATAATACGGCAATAATAATAACATAATAAAAATTAATAGAAATTGTATAAAGTACATACATATTACATGTTCATACTGTACATGTTCAAACAACAACAACAGTAATAATGATAACTATTATTATTATGATTTAATCAATCAATTATAATATTTAAACAACAACAGCAATAATAATAACAATAACTATAAAGTAATTAGCCACTCAAGGCTGTTACAGCACTGTGCCATTCCTAGAAACACAGCGCTAACTGATGTGGTAAAACCATTGTAACACACTCAAGGCTTATTGCATATTACATTTGGTATGCTATAATACAAGAAGCCTAAACCCATTTTTTCCCAATATAGCTGAAGGTAGCATTAGAATTTCAATGCAGTTTATACATAATATATGGCTTTAAGCACTTCACTGTATTGCGCTCTCTTTATTTAGTTTTATTGTATTGATAATTGATGCCGTTCATTTCAGCAAAACTACCTTATACATATGTATTTGCTGAAATATAATAACACATCTATTCGACTCTTATCTTCCCACCCTTTTTCTCAGTCTGAATTTTCCCGTCACAAGAGATTTACTTCACTGATCGGTTTCATTTGCATTCCCACCTTCGCTTGTGTTTAAATGTGTGTTCATGAGTGTCGCATGTGTCCTTACTGAAGGTCGGATAGAGAGCACTCCGCAGCTGTGTGCATTAAACTGACCCCTGTTTGCATCCAACCTCATTAGCCTCTGTCTCACAGCAGGGCCCACCCTTTACACAGACACCCCTGCCTCATCCGTCTCGCCTCTCACCGGCCTCCTGCTGCTGTGTGATACTGCTTATATTCAGAACATATAGTGCCACTGACACCAAACCATGTTGTTCTGTGTCTGCAAGGTCTGCAAGGCACAGAAGGGTCTAGAGCTGAAGCTTGTGCTGGTATTCAAATTCTATTCAGTCAAAACCTTTGTCTTTCACATAATGCATTTAATTAAAAGGTGTTCCTGTGATTGTAACAGATTGATATAAATATGCAAATCGGGAACGTCAGTTGAATTTTAACTAAATCAAAATCCACTTAATTTGAGAGTAATAACATGGAGCCAGTGCCAAAAATAAATAAATAAATAATTTTGGGGGAATATTGTCCTTTATTTGCACATGCTGTTAGTATTTCAGTACCCGATTTACTAAAGGAATCATGCAAATCAAGTTGCGCCACAATTACCCACCTTCCAGTTTCAGTTGTGGAGGGTTCAACAGACTACCGCAATCTGACATATTTTATTGGGACTCATTGTACATCATCACTTTACAACACTGCAATTCAGACTAATCAGGCTCTTTAATCTGTGTGTATGCCCGGTTATAATGCTGTTATTCATCATTGGATCATCATTTGATGAATTACTTATGCCATGATCACTAGAAAATTATACACAAACATGCCATCTGCTTTCCACAGGTGGTAAATGCGTAATGTTAGTTGCACAGGCTAGTAGAGCAGGGTTTTGTGAATATGATGCTGTATAAATTATCATTCTAATGTTTTTGAGGTTAGTAAGTTTCTTTTATTCAGCAAGGATGCATTAAATAGATCAAAAGTTACTTCTGAATTTCACAAATATGTGAACATCAAAACATCCTGATAATAAATGCATCACTGTTTCCACAATAAAAAAACTTTTGGGGTGCCATGTCATCTGCTGGTGTTGGTCCACTGTGTTTTCTGAGGTCCAAGGTCAATGCAGCCATATACCAGTAAGTTTTGGAGCACTTCATGCTTCCTGCTGCTGACCAACTTTATGGAGATGCAGATTTCATTTTCCAACAGGACTGCACACAGTGTCAAAGCAACCAGTACCCGGTTTAAGGACTATGGTATCCCTGTTCTTATTTGGCCAGCAAACTCGCCTGACCTTAACCCCATAGAAAATCTATATGGGGTATTGAGAAGAGGAAGATGAGATATGCCAGACCCAACAATGCAGAAGAGCTGAAGGCCACTATCAGAGCAACCTGGGCTCTCATAACACCTGAGCAGTGCCAGACTGATCGACTCCATGCCACGCCGCATTGCTGCAGTAATTCAGGCAAAAGGAGCCCCAGCCAAGTATTGAGTGCTGAACATGCTCATACTTTTCATGGTCATACTTTTCAGTTAGCCAAGATTTCTAAAAATCCTTTCTTTGTATTGGTCTTAAGTAATATTATAATTTTCTGAGATATTGAATTTGGGATTTTCCTTAGTTGTCAGTTATAATCATCAAAATGAAAAGAAATAAACATTTGAAATATATCAGTCTGTGTGTAATGAATGAATATAATATACAAGTTTCACTTTTTGAATTCTAATTATATGACCAGCACCTGTATATTATACGAGCGTAACTGGTGTGTGTAAGCATTTTGAACTACTAGAGGCGCTACACTTTTTCCATCAGTTGAATAAGGAGGGCGATCGGTCGAAAGCTAGATAATTTACTTTATAAAGTTTTAAATATGGATATTTTTTTACACAAATGCATCAGTTCTCTTCAGAAGGCCTTTATTAACCCCCCAGAGCCGTGTGGAGCATGTTATATGATGGACAGATGCACTTTTATGGACTTCAAAAACAGAACAACAGTCACTGCCATTATAATGCTTGGATTAGCCTGGACTTTTTTAATATAACTCAGATTTTATTAGTCTGAAAGAAGAATGTCACATACACCTATGATGACTTGAGGGTGAGTAAATCATGGGCTAATTTTGGGTGAACTAACCCTTTAAGGGTTCTAAAGCACTTTCCTGATCATAACCCTTCTTTTTCCAGTGATATTCTTATGAGAATCGGGCATCTCTCTTTCTACAGTCTTTCTTCAAATCTCCCCCTTGCTTGTTCTCTCTCCTCCACCGTCATACGCCCCCTAATGCTGATTGGCTACACGTTTGTTGTTGTGTCTGGTTGTGTCAGTCTGACCAACTTTCAAACAGCGTTTTACAAGTATCACTTACCCCACCTTTAATATAAAGTGGGACCAAATAGAAAACACAATTGTACTGTTGTACTGTATTTTTGATCAAATAAATTCAGCTTAAGAGACTTTAAAATCTTACTAACATCAAACTTGTGAACGTTATTGAATAATGAGCCCAATTTACATAGAAAGGAGATGTTAACTAGTTTAACCAGGCAATATCCTGTGTAAATTCTCTATGCAAATTTGGTTTGGTTAGTTAATAAAATGCAGGGTTTTGTACTGAAATAAAAATGTTACCCTTCATGTTTGGCAGCAAAAAGCAAACCATCAGCTCCTCATGAAGTATTAACAGTGTACAGAGAAGGATAGAGCCATATCAGAAAGTCTCACTGATGTTTTTGGCTCCAGTGGTTTATTTCCAGTTGCTCACCAGCGTTTGATAAAGTAAATAAACTCAACACGCAAACATCAGATTCATTCTTTAGGTAATCTTAGCTTTCATTCACATCCTCCTTCTCTTTGTTCCCTCGCTTTTTGATAGCCAAGGACATACCTCCCCCTGCGGTCACTTTCATTGATGTCTTCACATGCTATTAGCTCTCTAATGGAACTCTTTTCTCTCTCCATACATTACTGCAATCCCTTGCCAACTGGACGCAGTTTGGTTTGCCTGTCCAGTCAATTACAGTGTCCACTGAGGAAACCACTAAATGAGAGGGCCGATGGTTGGAAGAAGACAGAAGGATGGGGTGAAAAGTTAAAGATACAGAGGGCGTAAGAGTTAAAAAGAAAGAAAAAAGGTCCATCTTTTGTCTCTAGAGGCGTATGTGTTGGCATCAGAGTGCTGGAAGTAAACTGTGTGGAAAACCTTTCATGACTCTGACACCCCCACACACAGTCTTTCCTCTGTGCTCATTTACCTGCTAGCAGAGGCCAGAATCCTGTTGGGACTTCACTAGGAGGTGAGTCATGAGAGACAGAGAGACTAAAGATTTGGCAAAATCTGGCTCTTTTGATTTACAAGCCAAGCTGTCCAATCTCCAAACAAATTAGCATCTGTCATCTATGTTTATTAGTCACTACAATCAGTTTAAAGAAATGTCTTTGTAAATAAAGCCCAGTTTTCATGCTAAATGCCAGAATCTTTTGCCAGTTTATGATATAAGACAACATGATTTATAACCTGCATAGGTCAAGTGTGCTGGATGACACGGTTTCAAATCTTGACAAACCTGTATGATTAAATAAATAAACAAACAAACAGGCAGCCAATGATCATCATGCTTTTCATTGTTTGGAAAATACCAACTTTTACATTTTGATAATCACTCGTTTGTATTTAATAGAAAATACATATTATGGTGGATTGATGGTGGCAGACTTTTTGGCAAAAAACAAACAAACAACCTACTAAAAGTGTGACTGGATTTGGAGCTTCAGCAGAAGAAAATACACCTTTTGTAGTGACCCAGTCAGAGTCCTGACCTCAACCCGATTGAGATGCTTCGGCATGGCCTCAGAAGAGTGATTCACACCAGACCTCCCCAGAATATTGCTGAAGGGAAGTTGTTTTATAAAGAGGAATGGTGCAAAGTTTCTCCTGATCATTGTGCTGGTTTGTTCTGAAATATTTTCACATACACTACTGTTCAAAAGCTTGAGGTCATGAAAAGTCATTTTAAAAGAAATGAATACAGGTGCTTTTATTCAGAAAAATGATCTAAAGTATATCAAAGACAATTTTGTTACAAAAGATTGTTACACATTTTACAAAAAAATTTATATTTCGGATAAATGCTGCTCTTTTGAACTTTCTGTTCATCTACTGAATCCTGAAAATGTATCTTGGTTTCCACAACAATATTAAGCAGCACAAGTTTTCAACATTGATAATAATAAAAATAAATGTTTCTTGAGCACCAAATCATCCTATTAGAATGATTTCTGAAGGATCACATGATACTGAAGACTGGAGCAATGATGCTGAAAATTCAGCTTTGCATCACTGAAATAAATAGCATTTTGAAATATTACTGTTTTACTGTATTATTGGTCATATAAATCTTGATGAGCATAAGAGACATCTTTTTCTCAAAAAAAAAAAAATAATATATATATATATATATATATATATATATATATATATATATATATATATATATATATATATATATATATATATATATATATATATATATACACTCACCTACACACGCCCCAGCCACCAGATCTCAACCCAATAGAGCATCTTTGGGATGTGGTGGAACGGGAGCTTCGTGCCCTGGATGTGCATCCCACAAATCTCCATCAACTGCAAGATGCTATCCTATCAATATGGGCCAACATTTCCTAATAATCCTTTAGGTGAGTGTATATATATATATATATATATATATATACACTCACCTAAAGGATTATTAGGAACACCATACTAATACTGTGTTTGACCCCCTTTTGCCTTCAGTACTGCCTTAATTCTACGTGGCATTGATTCAACAAGGTGCTGAAAGCATTCTTTAGAAATGTTGGCCCTCTTGTTGGCAAATTGTAGCCTCTTTTTCCTATTTGTAGTGGAGATGAGTGGTACCCGGTGGGGTCTTCTGCTGTTGTAGCCCATCCGCCTTGACCAGGACCAAACCCCTAAATGTATGTATATATATATATATATATATATATATATATATATATATATATATATATATATATATATATATATATATATATATATATATACACTCACCTAAAGGATTATTAGGAATACCTGTTCAATTTCTCATTAATGCAATTACCTAATCAACCAATCACATGGCAGTTGCTTCAATGCATTTAGGGGTGTGGTCCTGGTCAAGACAATCTCCTGAACTCCAAACTGAATGTCAGAATGAGAAAGAAAGGTGATTTAAGCAATTTTGAGCGTGGCATGGTTGTTGGTGCCAGACGGGCCGGTCTGAGTATTTCACAATCTGCTCAGTTACTGGGATTTTCACGCACAACCATTTCTAGGGTTTACAAAGAATGGTGTGAAAAGGGAAAAACATCCAGTATGCGGCAGTCCTGTGGGCGAAAATGCCTTGTTGATGTTAGCGGTCAGAGGAGAATGGGCCGACTGATTCAAGCTGATAGAAGAGCAACTTTGACTGAAATAACCACTCGTTACAACCGAGGTATGCAGCAAAGCATTTGTGAAGCCACAACACGCACAACCTTGAGGCGGATGGGCTACAACAGCAGAAGACCCCACCGGGTACCACTCATCTCCACTACAAATAGGAAAAAGAGGCTACAATTTGCACAAGCTCACCAAAATTGGACAGTTGAAGAATGGAAAAATGTTGCCTGGTTTGATGAGTCTCGACTTCTGTTGAGACATTCAGATGGTAGAGTCAGAATTTGGTGTAAACAGAATGAGAACATGGATTCATCATGCCTTGTTACCACTGTGCAGGCTGGTGGTGGTGGTGTAATGGTGTGGGGGATGTTTTCTTGGCACACTTTAGGCCCCTTAGTGTCAATTGGGCATCGTTTAAATGCCATGGCCTACCTGAGCATTGTTTCTGACCATGTCCATCCCTTTATGACCACCATGTACCCATTCTCTGATGGCTACTTCAAGCAGGATAATGCACCATGACACAAAGCTTGAATCATTTCAAATTGGTTTCTTGAACATGACAATGAGTTCACTGTACTAAAATGGCCCCCACAGTCACCAGATCTCAACCCAATAGAGCATCTTTGGGATGTGGTGGAATGGGAGCTTCATGTCCTGGATGTGCATCCCACAAATCTCCAACTGCAAGATGCTATCCTATCAATATGGGCCAACATTTCTAAAGAATGCTTTCAGCACCTTGTTGAATCAATGCCATGCAGAATTAAGGCAGTTCTGAAGGTGAAAAGGGGTCAAACACAGTATTAGTATGGTGTTCCTAATAATCCTTTAGGTGAGTGTGTATATATATATATATATATATATATATATATATATATATATATATATATATATATATATATATATATATATATATATTTCTTTTTTTCACACTGCACTTGTCTATGATTTGGATCAGGGCCAGTTGTTTCAAAGTAATCCGATCGGATTTTGGCTATCAGATTGAATAAAATCTTGAAAATGGTTAACTGATCCCAGCAGAAGGGTGATTTCAGGAACAAAAAATTTATTAAACTTTTAAACTGGTCAATAATACATTTGTATCGTAATACACACACATACATATTTTTTTATTTTGCTCTTGATTAGTTTAATTGTTAAAGTTATAAATTAGAAGTGGACATTAGGCTACCTGTTAAGCCTTTCGGTAGCCTACAGTAAAGTAGAAAAAGAGACATTTTTCCACCATAAAATAATCCCCAAACAGCGGTATATTGTTACATGTATGCTCTGTCTTGTGTATGTGTTTTTGGTTCAGTCCCTGTGACCCCAGTCTGTCTAATTAGTCATGTCATTTACCTCTGCCCTGTTAATCGCTTGTCTCATTTAGCTCCCTCATTTGTTCTAGTATATATGTTAGCAGCAATTTGTGAAATCTGTCATTGTGTAGAATGCCTAGGGAATATATAGAATGCCTGAAGTTTGTAGGCAAAGTATGCATACTTTTCCTATGCATTCTATACATTACCTAAGTATTATACAGAATGACAAGTACACTCTAGACAAAGTATCAAAATACGCCTTTACTTGCATTGAGCATGTTTTTGAAAATGAACAAAGAACTACAGCATAAAGTAAAGGACGTTCTTAGCAGAAGTGACGTTGAGCTACTTGTTGCAGCAAGGAAGGCTGGAATTTTATTTTCAATGGCAGTACACTTTCTTCCTGTTCTGACATCGTGACACAGCAACCATCCGGGAAGAACGGGGGTGAGCCTCTGTGGCGAGAGTAGAAGCTTGCGTGTTTTGCTACCGGCATACCAGTGCCAAACAAAGACCCAAGCGTGAGTAGCGGTAGTAGTAGTGTGTTGTGAATTTATTAAATACCGTTACGTGAAAAATATCAAAATAAAATATTATATTTAAAGTGTTGTTTTACAACTGTTTGTAAACTACATTGGCACAATCATAAGAGATTAGTCAGTCAAAAGTTGTCTGCGAGCGAATGCAACATTTCTCTGGTGAACACTATGCAAAACTTTTCTGAGAGAACGCAAAAGCATCTCATACTGTTTCCATCACCATGTCCCTTTAGGGTCTCTGTAGAGCACTAGTAATCCAGATTTGGTAATCTGAAAAGGTGTGTATCTGGATCAGGGTGATCCAATCAAATTTTGTTTTGAAAAACCGGCACAAAATTAAGATGGATTACCTGATCCTGGATAGCAAAACATGGGATTTCCAAATCCAGATCATTCTGATCCAGATTAAACTTTTCGAACAACTGACCCCAAATGATTTAAAGATCATGAAATTTCATGAACAATTTATGCAAAAAGGTTCACATTTATCCTGCAACTGTTAATTTCCGAGGCTTTACAAGCCCTCTGCGCTGAGCAAGCAATATGATGTGACAAAACTAGGACGCTCTTTTAGTTTTGTTTCTTGCTGGCAGTGTATAATGATAGGCACAGTTCAAAAGTTCTGTAAAACAAAGTGATAGTTTTCCCACAAAGCATTTGTAGGACTATAATACAACAAATTAATGTGTGATCTTTAATGTGACAACAGCAAAGACTGATCGCCTTTGAGATGAGATGCATGACCTTCCTCATCCTCAGCCACCGGCAGGTGATCGACCAGAATACTGAACACTCCAGACACTGGACACTGAAAATGTCAGGCTGTCTTTGGCTAATTTTAATTGCAAAAACAATGCAGCTTCTCTGGACAGGCGCACAGGTGTCATGATGTGGTGGGTGCTTAATTCAAATTGAATCATGAAGTAAACAACCCAAATGCGATTAGATTATGCTAAATGTTGAATTTCCATAGCTGAGGAGTTAAAGCAAATGTGGTTGGACGTTTTAAACAACAAAATGTGTGTGTTTTCAGCATTCTGCCCAAGCACCTGCCGAATACAGGCTGAGGAAGGTCATGTTTCTCACCTCTCATGCTTTCAGTGTTTTCACTGTTGTCACAGCATTAAACATTAGACATTAAATCATTCTGCTATCCTGTACACGGAAGCTCTGTGAGAAATGCATTTGTTTTCCAGGCCTTTCTGAACATTATACAATGCAAGCAAGTAACAAAACAAGTGCTTACTAGTTTAATCTCATTGCATTGCTTACATTGTAGACAGCATGTAAAGCATTGTAATGTACAGTTACAAGAAAATGTATGTGAACCGTACACTTTGATGTATCATGTATTTATGCATAAATTGGTCATAAAATTTGCTAACAATAGACAAACACAGTGTTTTGACATATCACACTGTAAATTCACAGTGCAGGATGGGAAAAGTATGTGAACCACATTGTAATTCATGACTGGTTAGTCCAAATGTTTGCTTTTGGAACAGGCCTGCAAAAGCAGTAAATTTCACACCAATATCTGTTTACAAAAGGTGTTATCTTTTGCTGAAGCTCTTTTGTTCTCAATTTCCTCCTGTGCTTTGGGTCATTGTCCTGTTGCATCATTCAAATTCAGTGCAGTCATCTTTGCAGGACACCCACTTCCTGAGAGACTAAAAACAGTGCTGACCTTTCTGTGTTTATTTATCTTACTGTGAACTGATGATTGACAGCTGTAAACAAGTCAGCAATTCTTAGATGTTCTGAGATCTCTCTTCAGACGATGCCTCGTGTGAAGATCAAACTCGAACTGAGTGTTTTTAAAGAGCCTCGTTTTTTGGACTCCAGGTTCGCTGAGTTCTGACTCTCAATAGCTTTTGGAGGAATTGTTAGTGTAGAGATTTCACTTTTTCCTCTCTGCATTTTTTTACACAGTGTCGTTGCGTTGTTTGTTTGTTGTTTTAAGTCAGCATGAAATGGAAGTTGCAATTATCTTTTCCCTCTCTATCCCCTAAATGTTTAGGACTTGATTTTAAGTGTTCAAAAATCATTCAAATAAACACTGCAAAATTCCATAAAAAATAATGACTGTCAATTTTGATTTTATGGTCAGCTGTATTTGTGCATGTGACTTCAATTCAGGCCAGGTCAAATTGTATTGACCAATTTATGCAGAAATCCAGGTAAATTCACGGGGGTTCACATTCCTATATTCCTGTTCCTATTAAAGGGGTGGTTGATTTATGATTTCACTTTTTAAACTTTAGTTAGTGTGTAATCTTGCTGTTTGAGCATAAATAACATCTGCAAAGTTACGACGCTCAAAGTTCAAAGCAAAGGGAGATATTTTCTCTTGCTTTTTGAGGACTACAACAAACGGCTGGTAGGGACTACACAAGCTTCCTCCCGGGTTAGTGACATCACTAACCCTGAAATTTACATAAATCCTGCCCCGGGAACACACAACAAAGAGGGTGAGATTATCATGACAGAATATACTAATCAATGACTTGAAGATAGTTAACTCCACATCAGCTACATAAATTCATCAACTAACCATTCAGAAACGTCCTTTTGCATTCTACATGTTGTCACTTCTTCTTGAGTCCCTCCATCATTGTCTGACTCCGGTTTGAACATTAAAGGCTGAACGGTTTCATTGCCTGTCTACAGGGGTTATCAGAGCTGCTAACTAGAGTTCTTGAAGCTCCGCCCCATGAGCAGCAGCTCATTTGCATTTAAACGGACACACAAATCGGCAATTTTTTGCTCACCCTCAAAAAGGGACAATTTTAACATGCTATAAAAAATTATCTGGGCGAGTATTTTGAGCTAAAACTTCACATACACACTCTGGAGACATCAGAGACTTATTTTACATCTTGTAAAAAGGGGCAATCAACCACCCCTTTAACTATCAGCTGGTTGTAAACAAGCTTCCAAGGCTCAAACGGTTGGATTAATTGCCAATCAATGTTTGTATCAGTCCAGGAGTGTGTGCTTGTGTGTGTGTGCATGTCTGTGTGTGTGCAGGGAAATGCATTTTGTATAATGGAAATAGTCTATATTTGTGTTAGTAATACGTTGGGCAGCAGAAGCCACCAATCACTCTGAAAGTGCAATGCTTGCAAACACTAATTTCACCTCATCCCCTAATAAAATGGCCAGATTGTCCTCAAGATTTATATAGCACAGTCAGAGAGATTGCAGGGTGGGCAGGTGTGCTTTTTGTCCGTAAAGACGGAGCCTGCAAATGAATATATTTGTAATATTTTCACATGATTTAATGTAGTATTATATTTATGCTGTCAGTGGAACGGCCCTCTGATAGAGGGCATAACTGCCAAGTGCCAAAACATGAGGGATTTCAATGTCTTTTGTGTTGCTACTACACACACACACAAGCACAAACCCTTAATAGTATTTGGCTGCTGCAGATGTTATTACTGTACTCTGTCATAAGTGGGTTTTCACCTTAGGCCCTAATAGTATGAGCATGCTGATGATATAAAAACACTCACAAACACACACTTGGTCTCCAAATTCACCCTTTGGCATTGTTTTCCTCTATCATATGGCTGTTATTGCTTTATATGTTCTGTTCGAAGACAAATTGTCCAATACAGCAATAAAGCAGCCCCTGTCAGGCACGTACAGCATTCGACCGCTCGCTCAGAGACCCCCGTGACCACATATGTGTGTTAACCTGCAGAATGCCAATTCAGACAGATGACATTCAGATTGTATTTCAGATTGTATACATTATTACTAGCGATTCGAAACATTGTGTTTAATATCAAACCACAACGGAGAGAGCATCTTCCCAGAGATGCCATTTACTACCCTTTGCACAATGTTAGAGATGTTAATAAAACTATAACTAAGGATTCATAAGCTTTTAGACAGTGTATTGAAAACAAATGTTGTAGAAAAGCTTTAAACAAGCTTTTAATCAAGTACAGTATTTACAGTTTTCGAAAAAGTTTTTTTTTTTTTCAAGAGCTGCTTTCACATTACAAGGTTTGCTGTATTTTCTAAAACACACTTTAGTGAAAGTGTTTTATGGAAAGGTAAGTCGGTTGGCATTGCTTTTATCGCAGAATAACTGCTGTATGCTGTTAGAAGTGGATTGGTCACAGATTGAAAATATAAAGCGTTTGTCCATTGATTCAATGTCACATAAATGTGAGTTTTCTTTCAGTTCATATCCCATATTAGAGTGGCATGTTTGTACTTTATAGGCAAGTTATTGAAAGTGCACTTGGCTGTTTGCTTTAAATCATCTTTCATACTGTATATATTGCAAGCTGGAATGATTTGATTTCGTGTCTATCCAAAATCAATATGAGAAACATTATGGAGAACATTCTGTACACACCCGACCCCCCCCCCCACCCCCTTCTTTTCTTTCTTTTAGGTTTGTTGTAGTACGGTGTTTGTAATTAATCAGAAACCCAAGCCAACTATTATAGACACTGAAGAAACCCAATAGGTTCCTCTTGATGATCCTTTTATTGCTTTATTGACCGTCGAGTACCTTCACACACACAACACACGTCGAGTACCTTCCACCAGCTTTCATATCCCCTGATTTGGAGCGGGCCGAGCAGGCCTCATTAGCTTCTGTTTTCCTGTAGATGCGCAGTGACTCTTTGATCACAGGGGTTCAGAGACATTTCGGCACAGCATTGCTTTTAGATTTTCATGTGCTTACGCACCCTTTCAGATGTGTTCAAATGAGTGTGGCTTTTTGAGCTCTGCAAGAGATGGACAGATGTTTGATGGTGGTGGAGCATATTAAACATACTCTTTCTTATTCAAAGAACAGAAGAATGCAAGACAGAATGGGGGTAAAAAGAAACAGAGCATCATACAAACACAAGAGCATGATGTGATTATGTGTTTGTTCAGTCATACTGATTTTTTTTTGTCTTGGTCAAGGTTTAAATTCCAAGAACATCATGCTTCCACCTCAGGCATTTTGCTAGATTATAGAAGGTTCGAAATGCAGAAATTCTTACAGTCATAACACCAATGATGGATGCCCCAATGTCTCCATAAATAAGCTGCAGCTTGTTCAGAACATAGCAGCAAGAAAAACAGGCCCTGAAAGAATGATCATATCAGTCCAATACTATTATTGCTCCACTGGTTATCATATGTATTTTGCTCTACTGGTTTACATATGTATTTTGTATTTCCATTGTTCTCACTGGACCCGAGGACAGGCGACCAGGGTATGACCCGGCTCATATTCCACGGGCTCTCTGCCTTTTGATATGGGAGGCTTGTTTGAGGCAGCGCTGGCCTTTTTGTACCCAGGATGTTTACCACCATTATCTTCAGAAAAACATGTAGCTGTGACAGGAAAGGTAAATTAATTCTGATCAAAAATATTGAAGAAATATTGAAGAAAGAGATAGAAACGAAGTGAATGACAAAATGTCTCAAAAAATATGTGTCACACCTGATTAGGATTAGGAGTTTACTGGGATGTTTACCGTTCAGAAGTTTGGGGTCGGTTGCCTTTATTATGATAGGACAGTTAATTGACAGCAAGCGAAGTTGAAGAGATTCAACATTCAAGATTCAAGAGTTTTATTTGTCACATACACAGTTATATACAGAATATACAACCGGCAGTGAAATGTAAACAGGTCCGCTCCATGGACAGTGCAAAGACAGAAATTATAATAGAAATAGAATAAAAAAAGTACTATATATATATATATATATATCTGTAGAATATAAATAAATCAAGTAGAAAAAAATAAAGAAATAAAGAAGTGGAATAAAATAAGTGAAATAAGCTCTGCAGTGAGTAAACTGTAGACTTATAAATATGCGGTTAACAGAAATGTACAAAGTATAATGTGCAAATAGGTTTATAACAGGTTGTTACACAGTAACAACGAGAACAGAAAGTGCAGTGCAATGTCAGTATGTCGATGTTTATCCTGAAGTGAAGTCACGTGATGTTAAGTGACTGAGTTCAGGAGTCGGATGGCCTGGGGGAAGAAGCTCCTTCTGAGTCTCTCAGTTTTGGCCATCAGGCTTCGGAAGCGCTTACCAGATGGCAGCAGCGTGAAATGAGGGTTTGCAGGGTGATTAGAGTCCTTGATGATCTTAGTAGCTCTACCTTTGCAGCGTTTGGTGTAGACGTCCTGCAGAGACGGGAGAGCTGACCCTGAGATACACTCGGATAAGCGTACGACTCTTTGCTGGGCTTTGCAGTCATGACTTGTGCTGTTCCCATACCACGCTGTGATGCACTGAGTTAATACACTTTCTATCGCCCCTAAATAGAACGTTTTCAGGATTGCTGGTGAAACCCTGAATTTCCTCAGCTGGTGCAGGTGGTACAATCTTTGCCTGGCTTTTTTCACCTGTGTCTGAATGTGTGCAGTCAGGTCAGGTCCTCTGAGATGTTTACACCCAGGTACTTGAAGCTGCTCACTCTCTCTACTGGTGACCCGCTGATCATGAGAGGGGAGTATGTCCGTTGCTGTCTCTTCCTAAGTCCACAGTCAGTTCTTTGGTCTTGCCAACATTCAGAGAGAGACAGTTGTCCTGGCACCATGATGTTAGTTGCTCCACCTCGTCCAAGTATGCCGTCTCATTGTTGTTGGAAATGAGACCACTCAGGGTGATGGAGGTGGAGGTGAACTGGCCTATTCTCACCACTTGAGGCCTGCCAGTGAGGAAGTCCTCAATCCAGTGGCAGAGAGACGAATTCAGGCCGAGATCCAGGAGTTTGGAGGTTAGCTTGATGGGAACTATGGTGTTAAAGGCTGAGCTATAGTCAATGAATAGCAGCCTTACGTAGTTCCCACTTTTGCTGTCGATGTGAGTGAGGGAGGAGTGGAGGACATGAGAGATGGCATCTTCAGTCGATCTATTGGGACGATAGGCAAACTGAAGAGGGTCCAAAGTGTCAGGAATGTAGGCTCAAATGGTGTTTTTAATGAGTCTCTCAAAGACCTTCATGACTATAGATGTGAGAGCCACTGGACGATAGTCATTTAGGCAAGAGGGTTTACTGTTCTTAGGGACAGGGATGATGGTGGATTTTTTGAAGGAGGTGGGGACCACAGATGTAGCAAGGGACTCATTGAAGATAGATGTAAACAGATGTAAACCCAGCGAGCTGATCAGCACAGGACCGCAGAACACGGCCTGAAATACCATCTGGCCCAGCAGCTTTCCTGACATCCACACGCTTGAGTGCTCTCCGAACTTCATCCTCCGAGACAGAGATCACGTGGTTGTTGCTGCGCTGAGTGGCCTCTGACGCGCCACTTGGCGGAGTTGCGTTGCCGCGGTTACAGTCAAAGCGAGCGTAGAAAGAGTTTAACTCATTCAGAAGCGACGGATCAGCGCTCACCTCTGCAGAGGATTTAGATCCAAAAGAGCAGATGGACCTCAGACCTTGCCACATGCGCCGGGAGTCGTTGAGTTGGAAATGAGACTCCACTCGGTCTTTATAATGGAGTTTTGCGGCTTTAACTGCGCGCCGCAGAGCATAGCAGGACGATCTGTATTCAGTCATATTCCCCGTTAGGTGACCGGCGTTGTGAGCGGCAGTGCGTGCGTTCACTGCAGCGCGGATTGAATTGTCCACCCACGGTTTCTGATTTGAGAAGGACGTTATTGTTATTGTTTGCGTGGCTTGCACTGTAAGCGTGTTGATGAAGCAAAGCGCCACATCTGTGAACTCGCTTACGTCAGCTGAACTCGCTCAGAACATGTCCCAATCCACATCATCAAGAGCTGACTGTAGCGCGGTCTCTGAGTGGGGCGACCAGCGCTTAACTTCCCGCCTCACCGGGGGTTCCTGAACGAGCCTTTGTCTGTATTCAGGTGTGAGGAAAATGGCGGCATGATCCGATTTGCCAAAAGCTGGTAGTGTCCAAGCTTTATAGGCGTTCTTAAACGGAGAGTAGCAATGATCCAGTGTGTTTGCTCCTTGTGTAGGACAGGAGACGTGCTGGTGAAAGTTTGGCAAGACTTTCTTTAGGTTTGCTTTGTTAAAATCGCCCGCGACGATGAAAGCAGCATCGGGTGTTTGTTTATGAAATCGCTGGTAACATCATGGAGGCCAGATAAAGCCAGCCCTGTGTCTGCCTGTGGTGGAATGTAAACGGCAGTGGTGATGACCGAGGAAAACTCCCTCGGCAGATAGAATGGGCGGCAAATGATTGTTAAATGTTCCAGATGAGGCGAGCAGGATCGCGAAAGAATGGTGATGTTCCTGGGGTCGCACCATTTCTTGTTGATCATGAAACACACTCCACCGCCTTTAAATTTACCGGCCTCGGCTGTTCTGTCCATCCGAAAAACAGAGAAGTTCTCCAACGGCGTCACAGCTGTGTCCGGGACCGCGGGCGTGAGCCATGTTTCGGACAAACAATAGATGTTACAGTCTCTCATGTCCCGTTGAAAACTTATCCTGGCTCTAAGATTGTCCATCTTATTCTCCAAGGATTGGACATTTGCGAGCAGAATGCTCGGGAGAGGTGGGCTAAATGCCCTTTTTCTCAGTTTCCCGCGGTGTTTCTTGATTCTTCGCCGTCGACTCTGGCCATTGTTCAACTTGGCGTTCCGAAGAATCTCAGATGGCCACAGAGGATTGGTGAAAGTGTCCTGAAACAGTCCAGTGTAGAGGTAACCAATGTCCAAAAGTGTTTTGCTGTCATAGCAGATCAATGCAGATGATAAATTTGTAAAAATTGAGAGCAAAAGAGAGTAAAATAATAAATAAAAGCACAGTCTTCGCGGAGCGACCTGAACGGTGACCGAACACGGCGGCGCCATTTTGTTCTCTGAGAGAGGGGGACGGGATTAGGAAAGGTCCACGAGCTGGAACTAGAACTCAGGACGCATACATAGTAGTTAGGGCCACCTAATATAAAGTGGGACCAATAATGCTGTAAAAATGTTATTCATAGCTATTTTATGATTCCTAATGCATTAACCAGAATGAAATCTTATTGTAAAGTGTTACGATTGCTTTTACTATACCTTTAATTTTTATAGACATGCCTTAGGATGGCCATTCAGAGGTTGACTAGCTCCCACTAATAAATTAGTCAATATTTGTATTAATTTCATTCTGTAATACATTAATTCTAATCAACATTTGTGCATTTTTGCATGCTTTGTTCCACTAAAGGTTTCTTCCTCAGCTACATAAACATATTTTCCACAGTCGCCTTTGCCTGACAAAACCTACCATGAGCAAGCCAGTGTTCTTTGTAGCTGCTTTTGGGGGATTTAGAGTGTACAAAGTGCACATTGATTTGAACTGAATTGAATTAAAGTCCTTTTAGGCTAAGTGTGAATGGGCATATTAAACACTTAGACTTGTGACTTGAAAAGTGCCAAGCTCTTTCTCTCTCTCTCCCCCTCTCTTCCTGTCAGACAATAGCAAGAGTTTGGCTTGTTCCTCACAGGTCTGCTTTTCTGTTGTCACACATGGGCGTCCTCTGGCTCTGACCCTATCATCTGCCAGCGCATCCAATTAAAGCGTGACAATGGCCACCTTCACTGTGCCCAGAACACCATCTACTGACCATCATTGCTGACACACACACACACACACACACACACACACACACACACACACACACACACACACACACACACACACACACACACACACACACACACACACACACACACACACACACACACACACACACACACACACACACACACACACACACACACGCACGCTCCCATTCTCCAGTCTCTCTAGGGCCTCCCATCAAAAATATCCTTTTTTTATACAGTTTTGGATATAGTAATAAAATGGTCATTGTTCACAAGAAATGAGCTTCTTCATCACTGACAAAAGTTTTTTTTTTTTCAACAGTATCCCATTATTGTTTTCCGAAGTGAGAAATTGCTGAAAAAAAACAACAAAAAAAACAACAAAAAGATTTGGTTTGTGATTATCCGAATGAATCGAACTGAATCATAAACTATTTCAGATTTTTTGACTAACCTGTTTGACTGGTTAGATCAAAACTGATTCTTTTTTTTTTTTTTTTTTTGGCTTCGCTAGTTCTGATTCTAAGATTCTGACAGAAAACACAGCCTGTATAAACTTTACCATCAGACATGGATTTACACTATATTGCCAAAAGTTAAATCATTAAATTCAGGTGTTCCAATCACCTCCATGGCCACAGGTTTATAAAATCAAGCACCTAGGCACTCAGGCACTCGCTCAGTGTATTCAAGTGAGGTACCGTGATAGGTTTCCACCTGTGCCACGGTTGTCAGAAGAACAGTACTTGCCTGACTGCATTGTGCCAAGTGTAAAGTTTGGTGGAGGGGGGATTATGGTGTTGTCACAGAGTCACTCATGCCCTCCACGCTATCACCTGCACCTGTTCGTTCACAATCACCAGAGTTCTGATCACCCGCACCTGATCCTCATCACTATCACAGTATATCAAGCCTGCACTCACACTACTTCACTGTCTGATCTTGTCAATGACACAGACCCACCAAGGTCTTACCTGTGATCCTGTCTTCATCTGATCCCTCATCTTCTGTCTGTGAACTGCCATCCTGGAACCCTGGTTAACTGTTGTACTCACCTTGTCTATCCGTCAGATAAGTTGAAGATCATCCATTCTCTGCCAACTCGGCACCTGTTGTGTTTATGTGTCTCAGCTCTGTCAATAAACTTTTACCTATATTCACATCCACTGTCTGTTCCCTTCTGTTTCGTGACAGGTGTGGGGTTGTTTTTCAGGGTTTGGGCTTGGCCCCTCAGTTCCAGTGAAAGGAACTCTTAATGCATCAGCATACCAAGATATTTTGAACAATGTCAACTTTGTGGGACTAATTTGGAGATGGCCCCTTCCTGTTCCAACATGACTGCGCACCAGTGCACAAAGCAAGGTCCATGAAGAGTTTTGTGTGGAGGAACTTAACTGGCCTACACAGAGTCATGACTTCAACCCAATAGAACACCTTTGGGATGAATTAGAGTGGAGACTGTGAGCCAGGCCTTCTCGTCCAACATCAGTGCCTGACCTCACAAATGTGCTTCTAGAAGAATGGTCAAAAATTCCCATAAACACACTCCTAAACCTTGTGGAAAGCCTTCCCAGAAGAGTTGAAGCTGTTATAGCTGCAAAGGGTGGGCCAACTCCATACTAAACTCTATGGATTAAGAATGGGATGTCATTAAAGTTCATGTGTATGTAAAGGCCGGTGTCCCAAAACTTTTTGCAATATAGTGTACAAACCCACTTCTAAAAAAGTTGGGACACTGTACAAATTGTGAATAAAAAAGGAATGCAATAATTTACAAATCTCATAAACTTATATTTTATTCACAATAGAATATAGATAACATATCAAATGTTGAAAGTGAGACATTTTGAAATGTCATGCCAAATATTGGCTCATTTGGGATTTCATGAGAGCTGCACATTCCAAAAAAGTTGGGACAGGTAGCAATAAGAGGCTGGAAAAGTTAAATGTACATATAATGAACAGCTGGAGGACCAATTTGCAACTTATTAGGTCAATTGGCAACATGATTGGGTATAAAAAGAGCCTCTCAGAGTGACAGTGTCTCTCAGAAGTCAAGATGGGCAGAGGATCACCAATTCCCCCAATGCTGCAGCCAAAAATAGTGGAGCAATATCAGAAAGGAGTTTCTCAGAGAAAAATTGCAAAGAGTTTGAAGTTATCATCATCTACAGTGCATAATATCATCCAAAGATTCAGAGAATCTGGAACAATCTCTGTGCGTAAGGGTCAAGGCCGGAAAACCATACTGGATGCCCATGATCTTCGGGCCCTTAGACGGCACTGCATCACATACAGGAATGCTATTGTAATGGAAATCACAACATAGGCTCAGGAATACTTCCAGAAAACATTGTTGTTGAACACAATCCACCGTGCCGGCTAAAACTCTATAGGTCAAAAAAAGAAGCCATATCTAAACATGATCCAGAAGCACAGGCGTTTTCTCTGGGCCAAGGCTCATTTAAAATGGACTGTGGCAAAGTGGAAAACTGTTCTGTGGTCAGACGAATCAAAATTTGAAGTTCTTTTTGGAAAACTAGGACGCCATGTCATCCGGACTAAAGAAGAAAAGGACAACCAAAGTTGTTCTCAGCGCTCAGTTCAGAAGCCTGCATCTCTGATGGTATGGGGTTGCATGAGTGCGTGTGGCATGGGCAGCTTACACATCTGGAAAGGCACCATCAATGCTGAAAGGTATATCCAAGTTCTAGAACAACATATGCTCTCATCCAGACGTCGTCTCTTTCAGGGAAGACCTTGCATTTTCCAACATGACAATGCCAGACCACATACTGCATCAATTACAACATCATGGCTGCGCAGAAGAAGGATCCGGGTACTGAAATGGCCAGCCTGCAGTCCAGATCTTTCACCCATAGAAAACATTTGGCGCATCATAAAGAGGAAGATGCGACAAAGAAGACCTAAGACAGTTGAGCAACTAGAAGCCTGTATTAGACAAGAATGGGACAACATTCCTATTCCTAAACTTGAGCAACTTGTCTCCTCAGTCCCCAGACGTTTGCAGACTGATATAAAAAGAAGAGGGGATGCCACACAGTGGTAAACATGGCCTTGTCCCAACTTTTTTGAGATGTGTTGATGCCATGAAATTTAAAATCAACTTATTTTTTCCCTTAAAATGATACATTTTAAACAGTTTAAACATTTGATATGTCATCTATGTTGTATTCTGAATAAAATATTGAAAGTTGAAACTTCCACATCATTGCATTCTGTTTTTATTCACAATTTGTACAATGTCCCAACTTTTTTGGAATCGGGTTTGTAGTTTAGGAAACTTTAGGAAACTTTAGGAAACCATCCTGTCCCACTCTTACAAGCTCCGTCTAGTTGTTTTTGAGTGCAATAACATATTGCTAAGAAAACTGTCAGATTGGAGTCTTGCTAACCTAAAATCAACCTAATTATTCATGACTTCCATAACAGTACCAGTGGTTGAAGTAACCCACAGACTAGTATTTTGAATATAGTCTTACACATCCTTCTTTTGAGTTGGAGAGGAAAGTATGAAAACGTAATTTGTTCACTTGAACCACAGGAGAGAGAAGCAAAACTCTCCATCCTTCTCGCTGGCAGTGCTGTCAGATGGCCTGTTCCAGCTGCTCTGGTTGACAGAGTGACACTGAAGCCCATCTCTAACTCTCCGGCTCTGTGTGGATGGCTGTTGTCTGCTCTGTTCAACCAACCCATTAGGGTGCAACAGTGCATCTGTCTGAAGTAAACACGCCATTGTTCCCGCTAAAGACACCTTCATCTTCCTTTTCAGAAACTCCTGTCTCAATATAAAAGCAGGGTCATCATAGATCTGATACTCAGTCCCTCATGAAAACATATTGTAGGGGGTAGTAAAAATAGTTAGGCACATGTAGGTGTAGCTGTGAAATCAGACTGACATCCACTAGCAACCTGTTGAGCACAGAACCGTAGCCCCTAGTATCCCAGTAATAATTTAACACACACTTTTATCCAAAGCACATTGCAGTTCACTTATTACAGGAACAATCCCCCTGGAGCAACTGCAGGATAAGTGCCTCGCTCAAGGGCCCACTGCTAGTGCTTTATGGCTCGCTCCTAGTATGGATCAAACCAGCAAACTTCTGGATATCAGCCCACATGCTGTAGTGAGCAACATAATCTTTTTACAGCGGGCCCTTCCGCAAAACTTTTAGCGATGTGTGCATATGGTCACTTTGTGGAATTTGTTTTAGTTTATGACTGCATTTTGGATGGTTAGTCCTTCTGATTCATTTTGAAAACTCATATGTCTTCAGTGTCACATGATCTTTCAGAAATCATTCTAATATGATGATTTGCTGCTCAGGAAACATTTATTATTATTATCAATGTTGAAAACGATACTTTTGTGGAAATTGTGATGATTTCAAAAAAAAAAAAAGAAAAAAAAAAATACTGGCCCAAAACTTTAAAATGGTAGTATAAAGTTTTATAAACTTATATGGCAGTTTATATGAGCTATATACATTTAAGACAATTGCTCTGATTGTTTGACCAGCCCAACATGACTTTTCTAACCAATGGGACTTACTCACCCTCATGCTGTGTATGGCTTTCTTTCTTCTAGATGAATGTTGTTTTGGTCCCAGTTATATGGACAAAAAAGATCCTTCAAAGTATCTTCTTTCATGTTCCACAGAAGAAAGAAAGTCATGCAGGTTACATGCGAGTTTCTGTGCTATAGGGAAGCACAAAGATTTATCGACGTGCTCTATGTTTCCCTCCAGCAACTAATTACAAACCTCTAGGCAACATGCATCTCTGTAACCTACACAGCATGCTTGGCCTGATCTCAAATCGGTGCTGAGCCCAGATGATCCATGTAATATAAACACTCTCTCAGTTGAGTTACATCAGCACAAATGACTGTCTGCGGCATTTAATTCATTCGTTTGGAGTCATTTTTCATTTGTGTAATTATAAACACTGCCACTCTGAATCACACAAATGAGCTGAAGTGTGTGATAGCCGGATAGTGCCATGCGTTATTAAGACTTTGGGTTTACTACTGGTTTGTAAGAGGATCCCATTAGGCTGTTAAAACCCTGTTCAGACAGCAGGATTAGGACTGGATTTGGAGCAGGGTAAAGTGTATCTGTCCTCGGAGAGAGAGGATATGCAAGAATCGAGAGAGAGAGAAAGTCTGGTTGTTATGTGAAAAAATGATGGCATGAGCTTTCTGAACATTTGTCACGTTCAGTTCAATGTGCTGTTCTTGTGTCACAGCAGAGCTCAACTCTAAAGCTGAACTCCCTTTATCAAGTGCTCCTTAAACGGTGTGCTGGCAGAACGCTGTGCGTCAGCTGTTTCCAAAGGACCCTCAGGATGAGAGTTTGTAAAACACCCCTGCTCTGTTTTAGAGGTAGTTAGACGTTGTAAGTGCTCTTTTGTGAGGGCCCCTGCCCTTAATGGATGGCAAAATAGCGATGAGATTTGCGCTGTGAAAGATTTCTGTGTTTCTGTGTCCTATGTGGAAGAGATGACTGGAGATTAGCACGAGGACAGACTGAAATGTTCTACATCTATATTTATGTTCTCTTGCACATAACATCTGCACTGTTACTGCACTTTTTGTGTTTATTGTATTTATTGCTTTTATTTATTTGGCCCCTGACCCAAACCCCTTTCTTCTACTGTGCTCAATTTCACATTTATTTTCTTCAAGCTGCTAAATCCCGTTTCAGTGCCCTCTCTCTGCACCTCTTGTGTTGCATGTCTTGGCCCTCTGGTAAAACAATAATTCATTCTCTCTTGTACACCTATGTATGACCTGAATAACAATAATACTTGAGAATCTTATGGAACTGTACAAAAAAACCCCCAAAAAATATTGAAAATATTGGACCAGTGGATTTCATCTGATGGCCCATAACCTGACAACAGGTCACAGGTCTGTTCTGACAAATAATAAAACACAATTAGTACACTCTAAAAAATGCTGGTTTAAAAACAACCCAAGTTGGGTTGAAAATGGACAAACCCAGTGGTTGGATTAAATGTTTGACCAATGTGCTGGGTATTTAACCCAACTATTGTTTAAAAATTGTCTGGCTTAAAATGAACCCAAAACAGGATGGAGATAAAAATCTGACACAGAATTACTAGAGGTAACAATAATTAATAAGCAATTTAAGAAATGCTTATTGTTTCATTTTTGTTCATTAAACATATTAATAATGTTCATTTATTAAACATATTAATAAATGTTCATTTCCAACATACTTTGGGTTCATTTAAGCAAGGAATATAGTCATTTTTAAAGAATAGTTAAATAAAACTACCCAACTCAGTTGTTTTTAACCCAGCATTTGTGTGTACAGCATTTGAGTGTGCAGCTAAATATTTCTCAAATGAATATAAAATAATCTCTGCATTGGAAAGGAAGGATGTTTCAATGTTCTACTGCATTTACAAAATAGTCTGCTTCAGCTTGAGTTCCAATAATTTCACATGGTTGGGCTTGTGTAGTTAATTTTAACAAAACTTTCATATGTTAAAGAATTTTGATTAACACTTTACAATAAGGGCTAACTCATTAGTTAATGCACTAAAAATAAACAAAAATTATATTTGTAAATGATGGTTATGTTAGCGTTAGTTTAATATGCTGTTGTTCATAGTTAATTTATACTTGTTACAGCAACTCATATTAATTTATACAACTTGAAATGTTAAAATGCACTCTCAGAAAAAAGGTACAAAAGCTGTAACTGGGGCGGTACCTTTTCAAAAGTACCTTTTCCTTTTAAGTACTAATATGTATACTTTAGGTAATAATGTACACTTTAGGTGATAATATGTACCAGCATGCACGCTTTGGGCCAGATTTAGATTTAAAACAGGGCAAATTAGCATGAGAGCGCAATTCCATAAAAGCGGGAGTGGACAGTGGGAGTGGACAGTTCTGCGCATGATCTACTGACGATGTGCAAATAAATGAACACAGACCCAGCCGGATCATTTCCATACTAACCAGCGCAATCTACCTGTTAACATCTGGTTTAAGACATGCTTTTTTGGGGCGGTAAATAATGGTGCAAACACCAGTAAATTGACGAGCGCAAACCTTTGTAAATCACCTCGCATGATTCATTTAAATACTTTCCTCCAATGAATTTTGCGCCTGAAAGGGAAACTCCTACAAATGCAATAAGGTCAGCCGCAAAAATAACCCGTTCACGCCTTTTCAATGCTAATTTATCACTGCGTGTCTTTAGTAAATCCTGAAAGTAGTTTTCAACGCCAAAAGCACAGTTACTGTTAATAAATCTGGCCCTGCTTCAGTGTCACTGCTTCAGTGACAGCTTTTGTACCTTTTTTTTCTGAGAGTTTTACTATAGAAATCAACATTAATCAAGATAAATTACAGTAAGTTGTAAGGTTGTTGTTCATTGGTGTTTCATGTTAGCTATTGATATAATGTTAACTTGCAGAACCTATATATATATATATAAAGTGTTTCCAGATTTGTTTGTGTGTTATGTTGCAAAAGAACTTGGGATCCACTCTGGTAGACCAAGCTAGTTTACTTTTTGTTGGTGTTTTCAATTACACATGTATAAACAAGCAGTGACCTCTGACCTACCCATTACTTTCTGTATGTGCGTGCAATGTTAGGCCCCTGTGAGAATCTCATTACCAGGTGAACTGACCTATATGGCACGCAGGGACCCAACATGATTAGCCCTCATTTCTGCACCTCATCTTTACAACACACACACACACACGCACACGCACACAAACACGCACGCACGCACGCACACACGCACACACACACACAGGTACAGTTACGTAAGGTGCAGTCTTACCCTCATTACAGAGCTCAAGGTTCACAGCAGGCTCGGTTCCATGAGCTTCATGCCTCACGGTGGGTTTTGGGTCCTGAACTCATACTACTCATTATATCCAACCAGCACACTCCCACATACTCACTGCACAGTATCCAGCAGAAATACAAACTCATACCGCATTCAGCCATTCTGCTCAAGTGTACACCTCTGCAAATGTCTTTTTTAAAATGACTCTTGTTCAAAACAATAACTGTTAATTTAGACAAACAAAAACAGTTTGGACATTATCTTGAAAGGACCTGTATTGTATAAGGTACTCAGTCATTATAAACTATCATTTAAAACGATTTTTAAACGTTTTTTTTGTTGTGTTTTTTATTTTATTTTTTATTTTGGAATACTTTTATTCACCATCAACAATTAGAGTAATGACATTTACAGTGTCTCATATATCAATAAAATATTTATATTTCAAATAAATGCTGTTCTTTTGAACAAAAAGAAACAAAATGTAACACTGTTTTTAACTGATAATAATCACAAATGTTTCTTGAGCAACAAATCAATATTTGAATGATTTCTGAAGGATCACGCGACACTGAAGACTGGAGTAATGATGCTGAAAATTCAGCTTTGACATCACAGGAATAACTATTTCTATTTTAATATATTTTAAAAGTTATTTATTTTAAATAGTATTCATATTTCACAATATTGTGGTTTTACTGTATTTTTAATCAAATAAATGCAGCCTTGGTGAGGCAGACTTCTTTCAAAAACATGAAATACCTGACTAACTCCAAACTTTTAAATGGTGTTTAAAGGGATAGTTCACCCAAAAAGGATTCTCACTCTCACCCTCATGTCATTCCAAACCTGTATGACTAGTTCTGTGGAACGTAAAATAATATTTATTATTCAAAATATCTTCTGTTGTGTTCCACAGAAGAAAGTCATCTTAATGAAAATGGAAATCACCAATTAGAAAAACATAGAAGTAAACATATTCAAGGAACTGATATTAGATGTGCTTCATTAATACAAGTGAAAACAGCATAAATAATGTCAAGGCCACCTAGATTACTGATGTGGTGCTGGAGTGTATTTTAGGATATGTAAGAGCTGTTAACTCAAGAAACTCTCCGAGTGATTCAGTGAATGATTGTTGTGGGGTTGGAAAACAAAATTAAAGTAAAGAAATTAAGCCTCGATGCTACAGGAATAGTCCACAACAAAATAGAATTAAGATATGAAATATGTATTTGTAAAAGGGCTGCATATGTAGTCGCTCACCACAGAAGTGCTCTGTGCGATGCATAATTGTCTGGGTTTCCACCAGAACTGAAGTAAGGAAAAGTCCTTGCTCGCCTCTGCCTCAATAATAATAAATCACATATAATTAATGTCGAGAACGATGCATGTTTTCACAGTATGCATTGTAGCTGATGATTTTATATGCGGTTGTGCTTTCTAAAGCAAGCATCACTATTACAGGCAGACACATGAGACCTCAAATCACATGGCTTGTTTTTCACCCTTTAAATGATAAAACACCTCAACATCATGCTTTGCTCAGGCGAGCGACACTAACGTTGAGTTACGCTAACGTTTTCAGGTTAAATCAGTTTTGAAGGTATACTCATTCAGTAAATAACGTTAACATTATTATTGTCAGGCATTTTCATGAGCACATCTGGTTCTTTTTATTGATTCACAACTCCCAAGAACATGATATTGAACACATGGCACCTTGGTAAAAATGGAAATGGTAACTGCATTTTATTGACTTCTGAGCACTGAGCACAAAACACTTTATTTTGATGGTCCCTTTTGAACATTCTACTAACAATAAGTAACTTTGCAAGTACATGTCAACTAACTCTCATTACAGTATTAGTAGACTGTCTGCTTTATATCTGCTAACTCTTTATTGTGATGGTCCTCCAACAGACATTCTACTGACTAGAAGTAACTTTACAACTACATGTAAACTTATTCTAACCCTACCAGTCTACTAATACTCTACTGACACTCTAATGAGAGTTAGTAGTCATGCTGGTGCAATGCTACTTATAGTCAGAATGTGTTAAAGGGACCATTAAAATAAAGTGAAACCCAAATATTATGGCACATTACTTTCATATTATTTAATAATGTATCACATATATTTCCAAAACCCAGTTTAAAGCTCACATGGACAGTTAGATTTTCCAATGAAAGCCATTGTGTGTTGTCCAGGGCAACTTTGCGAACTAGTTTTTGATATTTTTATTTCTATTTTTAGATTTTTTTCTCAGTAAATATGTATTCTGCTGTATCGCCATCATCTCAACGTCAGTTTCTTTTGAGTTTAGAGTAACTCTACACCTGTAATGGCAGAAGTGACTCAACTGTAAGAGTTCACCTCATTCTCTCTTTCACTCTAAACTTTTTTTTATTTCACTTTCACCTGCTGGTGTGATTTCATGCAGTGCCATTTTACTTTCTGAATTAACTTCATTTGACTATGCTTTCCTGCATGTCCCTCATATCTTTCTTCTCTGTTTTTAACGGCCCGGACAAGGAATGTAACAAATTTAACAATTTGTCACGCATTTACAGCTCAACATGGTCCTTCTTTGCAAACATTGTTGAATGCGTGTGTGTGTCTGCGTGTGTGTGAGTCTACACAGTTGTGTCTCATTAACTTTGGTTTTGGCATTCTTCTTTATCTCTGTGTTTTCATTTCCCTCCCTAATTCAAAAACTTATTGAAGTTTTTGCTCAAAGATTAATTACTTTGCCATTATTTTCTCTTTGACTTACACTCTAGTGTTTATTCACTGGTGTTTAGTTGCTGTAACTACACCATGCTACTGCAAAAAAATAAAAATAAAATAAATTTAAAAAAATTAATAATTCCTTCTCCATTAGTAGCCATGGAGCCATCAGAATTACTTTTGTAATTAGACTAATAAAACTTATCGTAAGTCAAACATTAATTACAAGTATTTAAATAATTTATATAGTACCATATTTTCTGGAAGATAAGTCACACCAGGTCAAAATTTGAAAGAAAAAAAAAACACACACAAATAAATAACACCAGGTGAACTCAGAGACAAGGGTGCTGGATCTAAGTTTATTAGAACAATACAAAGAACTAAAATCAAGACACAGGAAACCTCAACTGAGCACCAGCATTACAGCCACTGAAGACCTGACAATGAACACAGAAAACACTGGGGTTTATATACACACAGGGTAATAGACAAACAAGACACACCTGGACACGATCAGATAACTAACCATCAAGAAAACTACAAAGGACTACAAAATGTGGCATAGGAAACAGGAAAAGAACAGGGCAGAATGCAATCTAAGGGTGCTTTCACACTTGCACTTTTGGTGCGTACCCAGGTTCGATTGGTGTCAGAGTTCGGTTCGTTTGGATGATGTGAACGCTGTCTTCCTAACATGGGTGCACACCCGCGAACCGTACCCGAGTCCGCTTAATAAGGTCTGGGGTTCGGTTCATGTGAACTCCGATATGGTTCGCTGCTGATGTGAACGCGATCGTACTAAATCGCGGAAGTGAACCGCTGTTAATGACGTATTATTTGATAAAAATGTGTGTTTTGTGTGTGTTTCACTCATTTTCCTGACGAGCGTGACTGACATAGGCCTACTGCAAGCAGAGAGCTGTAGCTCTCATTTCTGCTCGTCTTCAGCCTTCTTCAGAGCATTTGCAGTACATTCACGGCAGATAGACATACTGAAGCTTTGGTAACAAAAACAAAATGTATAAAAGTGAGGTGAGCAACACTATGCATTTTGCCACTCGCTCGCCATCGTTACCAAACAGCTGCTGCTTTGATGCAAACGCACCGCGGTTTGGACCCAAATATTATAATATGAACACAGTCCAGTGGGGACAGCGGGAGGGAGGAGCAATCAAACTCGGGTTTGGTCCAGGCAATCGAACCAAGTGTGAAAGCACCCTAAAAGTCCAAATAACAAAAACACAAGGTACACAAAACCAGAAATACGTAACAGCATCACTGTATAAGTCAAATTGTATTATTACATTCAAAAATAATGTAAAAGACTGGTAAATAAAGTGAAACATTATAAACGCTATAAAGATATAGTTCCCCTCACTCCTGTAATGGTTTGGTTCTGGGCTGGATTTCCCGAAACCTTCTTAACACTATGTCATTCTTAAGTTATACCTTAAGGTGTATCTTAACGTTAATACATGTTTCCCAAAACTATCTTAGTTAAGAATAGCTTCTTAAATCCAAAGGTAGACTCTATTTAAAGGGAATGATTGTGGAAGGGAGTTTGGTCAAACTATGGTAGGGATACAGAGGATAGTTGTGCTAATTCAAAGACGGCGCTGTCCGCGGAGCCATTTCTGTGTGCACGATTTTATCCTTGAAAACTTTAGTCCCCTAGCTACCATGTCAGAAGCTGCAATTCAAAATACATTTTGTCTGCCACGGGAGCAAATTCAGCAGCTTTTAGATCTTGTTGGTCCGACTTTGTCAAGACAAACCCGACGGAGCCCAGCCCTGAAATTCAGCTGCTGTTTCTTTCTTTTTTTCTCCGCTATAGCTGTTGATTATGTTTCGCTTTTGAGTAGGTCATCCAATAACAGAAATGAGTGATTTACTCCAATAATGTGATGCAGGAAATTAACCCTGCTTGTGGAGTAAATGAAGACTATGGCAAAATATATTATGATAATGTAAATGGCATGCTGCCAGTTGGGTTGATGCATGATACGTCTGGGCATGAGAGGTTACGGGTTTGCACAATCATTTCAAAATTAGCCTATATAAAATATCCAAGGTTGGATTTAGTCTGCAATTTGGATTACATTTATAAGATCTCACGAGTCCTGATAAATGCAATTTCAACTATTTCTGAAATGCTTCTTTTATAAAGAACACCGCTTTCTCACATAACGCAGTTAAACAGCCCCTGCATAGAGTTAATAATCTATTTTTGAGCCATTGATAAACCAAATCAGCACCACCACCACAGACAGCATCTGCTAACGTTGCACTTAAGAAGGTATACCTTAAGCAACCTCCTAAGATATAGTTTGGGGAACGTGCCTAGAAATGGTATACCTTTAGTGTCTTCGTAGCGCGCTAAGAGACAACTTTATCGGGAAATGCAGCCCTGGACAAGAAGTGCACAATGACGAAGAAGTTAACTGAAATAGCTTTTAATTATAAACACAGGCGCACAATGAGAAGGGCAACCAAACATTAGCACTCATGCTTATATTCACAAGGACCAACAGAGACTGGGTGAAAACAGAGGCCTTAAATGAACAGAGACAAACGGGATAATTAATGAACAGGTGGAAACTAATGAACTAATCACAACTGAATGAACAACTGAGAAAACGAGGTCACAGAGGGCAGAACTAAAAACACAAAAGATCAGACATGTGACAACTCCACAACAAATCCTTTAAATGTAATGGTATTCCAAACAGAATAAGACTGAAAAGCATATGTATAAAACAAACTTAAAATAGTGCCATTCATTACAAACAACATTTATTATAAACAAAATTCGACCAATTTGTACGTATTTGTATGAGGTGGCTAATTCGTACGGATTTGTACGACCTCACTCGTATGAATTTGTATGAACTCGTATGAATTTGTATGGAATTCGTACAAATTAGCCACCTCGTAAAATACATGTGAATTGCCGTGAGATTGGGTTGGAAAAGCGCTATAATAAACTTAGGCTCGAGCACCTCTTCCATTTGACACAAATGCAAATGTGTGCTCTTTGTGCATGTTTTGTGTGCTTGACTTTGATTGCATTATATAAATCGCTTTGGAATGTAAATTACAGCGTGTTTCAGATTTTTGCAATGAACGTATTCTTTCCCTGTCTGCAGCTCATGTTCTTGTGGTGCCGTCAACCAATCAGCATTATTATGTTGTTACTTTCCTGCGGCTATGGCTTAGATGACTGGCTTGTGTGCCCAGAAGTGAGTGTTCATGAGGAAAGATGCAGGTTTGAGCAACTGCTATTGCGATGAATGGGAATGTTAAGACCAATCATCAGCTGAACATCCCTGAAGCTCTTCCCATCACAGACCGACCAATCTCCAGTCACACATCCCTAAAACTTCTCCTATTATCCCCCTGCATCTAGAGCACTTCCAAGTGACAGCTTAAAAGTTGATTACACTCCTGTGTAGCATTAATAATTCATGTCTTTTGGCTGAAACAAAAGAATAAAAGGCATTAAACATTTATATTCATTCATTAAAACTAAAAGGATAGTCTCAATTTAACTGTATAAAGTATTCATGGTATCTAGCGCCAGCCCAGGGCACCGGATCAGATGTTGATTTACCGACCTTGCTATGGTTGTGTATTGTGCTGAATGTTAGTCATTAATCAGCATCTCTATGTGCAATGACAATGTTCTCAAGACCTACCCGCCTTCACTGCGGCGGCTACAGATATACTTCAATATGAAATCAGATGCATTTTTCCCTCAGGATTGAAAATGAAGTGGCAAATGGTTGTAGATGTTTTTGGACTCTGTAATCCTGTACCTGTGGCTGTAATTATGCCTGATTTGTGTCTTGTGCTTAAACTGTGATTCATCCAAATGGCTCATTTTCTCATTTCCTCCTCTATGTTCTTCCTAATTAAAGCGCCTCTGTTTTCATCATCTCTCCTCAAACCCATTATTGCAGCAGCCTTAAATGAGAGAAGCTGGGCTTTTTGCATAAACAACTGTAGCTTTCTCCTACTAGTCATTTATATCATTTCTTATTGTCATAATATGCATTATCATGAATGCTTAACCGTTGTCAAATCTACCCTTGAGATAAAATTGCTGGTTGGTAGAACAGTCAGGTGTGAGAACAGGCAATACCAATTATTTTCTTTTCTGTCCCATTCCAAGAACCATTCAGGCAAACTTACTAATACAAATACTACTATAAAACAGAAATAATTCTGGGGATACATTTAGTAATTAAAGCCATTTAACATTTAAAGGTGCTCTGGGTGGAGTAACTTCCTGTTGACATTAGAATTGTGGTGTCAAACAAAACAGAGGCTAGCTAGACCCTCCCTCCTCCTCCCCCTCCTCCTCCCCCTCCCCTCCGTGCCACCTGAATGTCGGATTGGAAGCCCTTCTGCCACCGGAGTTCTCGCCACCTTTCAATGGCTTTCCTCTATGTAAATTCGGGACTTTCCACATTATTTCTCCTTTTCCCTTTTCTTTTCCAGGTGTTCATTAGAACGTTGTCTCTTTGGTCATGTGTCGGCCATATCAAGATCACATTTGAACTTCCCTTTTTATGCTTCTCTCTTCTACACAACCCCCTTCATGTGCACACGAAAAGCCCCAAATCATTCTTGTTGGTTATTGGCTGGAGCACTGTTTATTATGTTTCATGGTCCAGACTGCACCAGTTTGTTTTTGTTGCCGTTTTTGGAGCTTGTGGCGACTACAGAGACCGCGTTTTTTTTACAGTGTGTTCAGGGGACAGGCAGCTAGCAGATAGCGAGGAGATGTTTGCTGTATGTGACAAAAAATGTTTTGGCCTAAAAACGCTTGACATCGCTTAGAGCACCTTTAAGTGTTAAATTAAATTATTAAATTGGCCTAAAAGGCAAATTGTAGAGTCCATTTTTTTTTCATTCCAGAACACTATTTATAATATATAACTATACTATAATGTACAGAATATTATAGCAACTATTATAGTTTAAATTTATATCAAACATCACATTCGCCTGTATTAAATGTCACATGTATTAATTAAAGTGAAATTGATTATTATGGAAATATAGCAAAATAGTTAATTATGTACTTTCAAACTTATGATATGCTTTAATGCTAAATAAATTTTGTTGAGAACCACTTTAGATCAGTATTTTGATGTAAAGCTCGATCTTCATTTTGAAGATATTGGTTGAAAAGAAACCTTTTTCTCTTTCATACTAAAATTGTGTCTGTCATATTTAGAGTAAGCTAGTTACAGTTAATTTATAATGTGAATGCAATTTTAAGATAAACTGATGTTGATACATTGATTCTTTGTTCTGTTAACATTTCAGAGCCTTTCCAAAATGTTTGATGCATTAATCAGGAGTGCAGGCTTTTTTTTCGATGTCTGTGATGTCTTGTCCTTTATATCCACCAGTCTCAGTCTTTCTGGATGTCTCTTTGTTTCATTCTATTGTATGGCAACAGATCTTTGATTGCCCTGTTATTAATGCTGTTTTAACTAATTCAAGTTTTTAAAGTAAATCAAAGTGATAATAAATACTTCAACGAAACATGATTTTGTATGTGACTGTGTGATGTAATGTGTCTGCAAGTGTGTACTGGAAGGAGTATGTGCAAGAGCTTTATGCACAAGCAATACTCTTAGTGTGTTATATACTATATATACTTTTCATTCTTCAGTTTTAAAATACTTTTAAAAAAACGTTCTAACTTTCACTGTGTATGTACATGTGTCCAAATCTCTAAACTTGTACTCATCGATACTGTGGGCTTAAAATAATGATCACACAACTCTTAAAGTCACAATGCATGAAATTGGAAGGAGAGGACTGAGAGAGTGAGGGAGTGAGTGAAGCAGATGAGTGGAAACAGAATGTTTATTAAGAGGACATGCTGTTAAAGCGGCATTTACAGACTAAATCATGCTGGCTGTACCAATGAAAGATGTTAGCAACAACTACAGCAGAAATAACTTTTATTAAGCGTGTTTCTGTTATCAGAAATTATAACCAAATGGCAACCCAACAGTCAATAACAGTTTTATATTGGGCACTTCTTTGCCTATGAAATCAAATTTTGTAAGTCTGTTTCTGTTTCAAATCATCAGCTCCCTACCCATCTTCTAACACACACATGGGTGGATAAAACTAGACTAAAACTAGATTTTAACTATAAACCCTATTGCAGGCACTCTGTATCAGGGAAACATCTTGGTTACGTATATAACCCTCGTTCCCTGAGGAGGGAACGGAGACGTAACGTCAGTGACTGACGAATGGGGGTTTCGCCTAAAAGCCTATCATCTTCGAGATCTTAGAAAGCGCCCAATGGCAGTGCCAATGCCATGGGCATGCGGAATTTGTATGCGTAACTCTGCCTCACCATGTGGGTATATAAGGAAGTATGCTGGCACATCGCATTATGTTTACCTGCTGAGACTGAATGTTCAGCCAAGACTGAACTCTGGCCGTTCCAGCGGTACAGCGGAGTGGCAGAGGGACGTTACGTCTCCGTTCCCTCCTCAGGGAACGAGGAATACATACGTAACCGAGACATTCCCCTTCGTTCAGTCACTCCGAGTAACATCAGTGACTGACGAATGGGGGTCCCAATATAAGTCTTCCAGTGCCCTGCGTAAGTGCAAGTTCCCTGTCATAAGACTAGTACGGATGAAGGACTCCCACTTATCACAGGAATACCAAGGTACACTGGAAAGCATATTCCAGGAGGAACATGCGCCAGGATGCCTACCCGTAGGGAGGACTTAGAAATACACATATGACCACTAGGGGCTGCATATGGGAAATTCTGGGGAACCAGCCGAAGGTGGACTTTTAACCCCAGGGGTGGCAAGGTTGCCAAGGGAAAACACCTGCTCGAGGAGGCTTACGGTAGAAATACACGTGTGGGGGTCGCCCGGAGGGGGAATCATGCACACGGAGGCACCTGGCCTGACACGAGGGTCTAGGCGAGTGGGCAGACTTACTGGTGTCGGTGTCGACAGTGCTGGAGGAGCTCAGGGCTTCCGGGAAGCTCACCTGAGAATATAATCACACGTATCCAGTCCGAGGAGTGGAATGGTGAGCAAGCGAAGACACCTGAGCCTAATCTATTACCAGCTACTAGTAGAGGCGAGTACATAGTCGGAAACAGGCTCCACTCAGAGATTGTAGAATCTGTAGAATGTGTTAAGTGTCGCCCAGCCTGCAGCTCTGCACATGTCTGTTAGCGAAACACCATGTGCTAAAGCCCAAGAGGAGGCCACACTCCGAGTAGAGTGGGCCCTTACCCCAAGGGGGCATGGATGCCCCTAAGTCTGGTAAGCCAAAACAATGGCATCCACTGTCCAGTGGGACAAGTTTTGCTTAGAGACAAGCTTTGCTTTGCACTGCCTTTCCCTTCAGCTTCCCACCATAACAGACAAAGAGCTGGTCTGAGGTGCTGAAACACTGCATCCTGTCTACGTAGGCGTGGAGGGCGTGTACTGGACAGAGCAGTGCCAAGGCTGGGTCTGCCCCTTCCAAAGGCAGCGCTTGCAGGTTCACCACCTGGTCTCTGAATGGTGTGGTGGGAACCTTGGGTACATATCCAGGCCGGGGTCTCAGGATCACGTGAGAATTGGCCGGCCCGAATTCCAGGCATGCTTTGTCAACTGAAAATGCCTGCAGGTCCCCTACCCTCTTGATGGAGGCCAAAGCGACCAGGAGCGCTGTCTTCATTGACAGGAACTTAAGCTCGGCTGATCACAAAGGCTCAAAGGGAGGCCTCTGCAGAGCATCTAAAACTACTGAGAGGTCCCAAGAGGGTACGAGGGGAGCACGAGGAGGATGTAGCCTCCTGGCACCCCTCAGGAACCTGATGACCAGGTCGTGCTGACTTACCTTTTTGTTCTCCAAGAGGTCATGATGGGCAGATATAGCGGCCACATATACCTTGAGGGTGGAAGGAGACAGCCTTTGTTCCAACCCTTCCTGGAGAAATGAGAGCACGGACCCAATGGGGCATTTCCAGGGGTCTTCTTGGCGAGAAGAGCACCAAGTGATGAAGAGGTTCCACTTCAACGTATAGGCGTGTCTCGTAGACTCTGCACTAGCGGAAGTGATGGTAGCCACTGAGAGAGGAGGTCCTTCCTCAGAGGAATTGGCCAGGGAGGGGCTGTCGCAAGGAGTACCAGTTCTGGAAACCAGGTCCGGCTGTGCCATTATGGGGCGACCAAAGGGACCTGCTCCTTGTCCTCCCTGATCTTGCACAGTGTCTGTGCGAGAAGGCTCACTGGGGGAAATGCATACTTGTGTAGGCCCTGAGGCCAGCTGTGCACCAGTGCATCCGTGCCGAGTGTGCCCTCGGTCAGGGAATAATACAGGCGGCAATGGGAAGAGTCGTGGGAGGCAAACAGGTCTACCTGCGTGTCGCTGAACTGTTCCCAAATCAGCTGGACCATCTGAGGATGGAGTTGCCATTCCCCCGGAAGTGGCTGAAACCGAGAAAGCTCGTCAGCTGGCCAGTTCAAGACTCCTGGGACACGAAGGGACCTCAGATGCTTCTGACTCCATAGGACGAGATGGCAGGCGAGTTGAGACATACAGCGGGAGCGCAGACCACCCTGATGGTTGATGTGTGCTACTGTGGCTGTGTTGTCTGACCAGACTAGCACGTGTTGAACTGTACTGCCAGCAACTCGAGGCAATTGACATGCAGGCAGTGCTGGGGTCCTGTCCAGGAGCCCGCAGCAGCATGTCCATTGCACATGGCACCCCAGCCTGTGGCAGAGGCATCTGTTGATACAACAATATGCCTGGAAACTCGTTCTAAGGGCACGCCGGCCCGTAGAAAGCTGAGGTTCGACCAGGGGGTGAGGGTCTGCAGGCAGGCCCGAGTCACTGGGACCCAGAGCATGCCGACTGCCATGCCCATCTCGGGACTCGATCGCGAAGCCAATGCTGAAGCGGTCTCATATGAAGCAATCCGAGCGGCGTTACCGTGGCTGCAGATGCCATATGCCCCAGGAGCCTCTGAAATAACTTCAGTGGAACCGCACTCTTGCTCTTGATTTGATGGAGGCAAGTCAGCAGTGACTGCGCGCGCTCGCTCGTAAGCTGCGTACACATGGCGACCGAGTCGATTTCCATACAGACAAAAGAGATCCTCTGCACTGGGCACAGTTGCCTCGACAATCTTCGTGAAGACGCGAGGGTTCAGAGCTAACCCGAATGGGAGGACCACGTACTTATATGCCCGCCCCTCGAAGGCAAACCGTAGAAATGGTCTGTGTCGAGGAGGTCCTTCAGGTTGATCGCTGCAAACCAATCTGCTGGACGAACGCATTCGAAAAGGCATTTCGCTGTCAACATCCTGAATGGAAGCCTGTGAAGGGATCAGTTCAGGACGCGCGGGTCCAGGATTGGTTGTAACCCACTGGTTTTCTTGGGTACAATGAAGTAGGGGCTGTAGAAGCCGGACTTCATTTCGGCTGGAGGGACAGGCTCCATCGCACCAAGGCAGCAAGGCAGCGTGGCCGGCCCGGACGTGGGAGGCATAGCGTCCCGGTGTGGGGGCACAGTCAGCATCTGCGTCCTGACAGAGGAGACCAGGGAAAGACAAGCGTTCCACGGGGGTCTGGTCTGAGAGGAGGCTGGCGACAGAGAGAGACGAGAGCGGCGTGGCCCTGGGGCAGCACACACTGCCGTCACCGGTCTCTGGGTGCTCAGGGATGGGAATGTCAGTTCTTTCTTTAACCCGATTAGGGTGCTGCTGGCCCAGCAGCGGAACAAAAGATTCTTCCCCAGCCCTCCTCTGGGAGAAGGAGTGGCCCTGCTGCCATCTCCTGGAAAGAACTGCCCATCCCTGAGCTGTCAGCTGTCAGCGTCAGGAGCGCCGCTTAGCCTGGCGTTTTTTTCGCGGGCTGCGGGGCTGGGGCAGACTGGGGTGCCTTCCTGTGGCCTGCTCCACGGCGCGGCGCGGGTGAAGGCTGCTGCTGGGGTGGCGTGGGAGGGGCAGGAGCTGCAGGGGGGCGCCCTCAGCGGCGAGCAGGCTGAGGCAACTGTGTCGGCGGTTGGGTGGAGGCAGCAGCTGACCGCCGGGGCAGTATATGTTTAATGGCTTCAGTCTGCTTCTGGGTGGCTGAGAACTGTTGGGCGCAGCTCTCAACCGCGCTGCAGAATAACCCTTCCTGGGATATGGGGGCGTCGAGGAACCGGGTCCGCTCGGCGTCCCGCATATCGGCCAGGTTGAGCCAAAGATGTCTCTCCTGGACCACAGCTGTGGACATCACCTGGCCCAGGGAGCATGTGGTCATCTCTGAGCCCTGGGTCAGCTCTGCCCTCGTGCATATCACACAGCACCTTAGCCTGGTAGGCCTGAAGGATAGCCATGGCATGCAAAGAGGCGGCGGTCTGCCCTGCAGCTCTGTAGGTCTTCACCACCAAGGATGATGTGAATCTTCAGGCCTTGGAGGGGTGCTTTGGGTCGCCACGCCAGGTTGAAGCACCCTGCGGACACAGTTGCATCACAACAGAGCGTTCAACCGGGGGAACCCCAGTGTACCCTTTAGCCATGGCCCCATCAAGTGCAGAGAAGGCGGAGGAGGTCGCCGAATGGTCACGGGAAGACAACGGGGACTTCCAGGACCGCGTGACGTCCTCATGCACCTCCGGGAAGAAAGGTATTGGGGGCGTGGTCTGACGGGTGTCAGAACGCGCCGCCCCCAAAAACCAATTGTTCAACCGCGAGGGCTCAGGCCGGGGCGGAAGGTTCCACTCCAACCCGAGACTCGCGGCTGCCCGGGCAAGCATGTCTGTCAGCTCTGTGTCCGACTCAGGCAATGCTGGCACACCAAAGGGCGGCAGCACAGCCGAATCATCATCCTCAGAGGACTCTAGCCCACCTTGAGATGCCGAAGCGCCCAGAGAAATGCACACCAGCTGGATGCAGACCACTGCACAGATCAGCAGGCAGGAAGTATGCGATCGTTGGAATGCGCTGTAACACCAACACCGTCTGGAAAGCTGCTCGTCTCGAAGAAGATGACAAAATTAGCTCAGAAAGGCTTTGTGTTACGCACGCAAATTCCACATGCCCATGACATTGGCACTGCCATTGGGCGCTTTCTAAGATCTCGAAGATGATAGGCTTCTAGGTGAAACCCCCATTCGTCAGTCGCTGACGTTACTCGGAGTGACTGAACGAAGGGGAACAGGTCTATTTAGCTCAAATGAATTTATGAATTAATTCATAGGGAATTTTGAAAGAGTCTGTTTTACAGCCGAGCAAATGACTCGTCCAGCGTTCATTTGAACAGGCTGTAACTATCAACTCTGCAGCGGATATTAATATCCACACAACAGTGAAACAGTATTTAATAGGTAGGTAACATAGATCAGCAGTTTAAGACATTAAATTCGTAAGCATATAACACAAGAACACTTATCTTTAAATACAAACCTGATTCCAAAAAAAGTTGGGACACTGTACAAATTGTAAATAAAACAGAATGCAATGATGTGGAAGTTTCAGATTTCAATATTTTATTCACAATACAACATAGATGACATATCAAATGTTTAAACTGAGAAAATGTCTCATTTTATGGGAAAAATAAGTCGATTTTAACTTTCATGGCATCAACACATCTCAAAAAAGTTGGGACACGGCCATGTTTACCACTGTGTGGCATCCCCTCTTCTTTTTATAATAGTCTGCAAATGTCTGGGGACTGAGGAGACAAGTGGCTCAAGTTTAGGAATAGGAATGTTGTCCCATTCTTGTCTAATACAGGCTTCTAGTTGCTCAACTGTCTTAGGTCTTCTTTGTGGCATCTTCCTCTTTATGATGCGCCAAATGTTTTCTATGGGTGAAAGATCTGGACTGCAGGCTGTCCATTTCAGTACCCGGATCCTTCTTCTACACAGCCATGATGTTGTAATTGATGCAGTATGTGGTCTGGCATTGTCATGTTGGAAAATGCAAGGTCTTCCCTGAAAGAGACGACATCTGGATGGGAGCATATGTTGTTCTAGAACTTGGATATACCTTTCAGCATTGATGGTGACTTTCCAGATGTGTAAGCTGCCCATGCCACACGCACTCATGCAACACCATACCATCAGAGATGCAGGCTTCAACGTGAATGGCACAGTGGATTGTGTTCACCGACAATGTTTTCTGGAAGTATTCCTGAGCCCATGTTGTGATTTCCATTACAGTAGCATTCCTGTATGTGATGCAGTGCCGTCTAAGGGCCCGAAGATCACGGGCATCCAGTATGGTTTTCCGGCCTTGACCCTTACGCACAGAGATTGTTCCAGATTCTCTGAATCTTTGGATGATATTATGCACTGTAGATGATGATAACTTCAAACTCTTTTTGTTTTTCTCTGAGAAACTCCTTTCTGATATTGCTCCACTATTTTTGGCCGCAGCATTGGGGGAATTGGTGATCCTCTGCCCATCTTGACTTCTGAGAGACACTGCCACTCTGAGAGGCTCTTTTTATACCCAATCATGTTGCCAATTGACCTAATAAGTTGCAAATTGGTCCTCCAGCTGTTCCTTATATGTACATTTAACTTTTCCGGCCTCTTATTGCTACCTGTCCCAACTTTTTTGGAATGTGTAGCTCTCATGAAATCCCAAATGAGCCAATATTTGGCATGACATTTCAAAATGTCTCACTTTCAACATTTGATATGTTATCTATATTCTATTGTGAATAAAATATAAGTTTATGAGATTTGTAAATTATTGCATTCCTTTTTTATTCACAATTTGTACAGTGTCCCAACTTTTTTGGAATCGGAATTGTACAAATGAAACTATTGATTACTCTAACACGTAAAACTAATATCTAACACAAACACACGCACACACACACATTCACACGCACTGCAGAAAGGAAGAAAGTTAGGAAAGAATGAGTTTTAAGAGAGTGAAATTATGAAATTCCACGTTTCTAGCAATATATGCATTTATAAAACATGACCTGAATGAACCATCAATCATTAATTTAACCCTCCTATCGTTTCTTAGGCAGGGTTATTACATTTGATATCAATGCACCAGTTCAGTTTAGAATCTGGAGGTATTACTTAGGTTTGTATCTCGTGTCGTCTGAGCGACACGTTGATCAGAGTTGCCAAAGTTTGCAAGGCAATAAAGCACTTAGCTTGGGTTTTTGTCACTTGATGCAGACTGACCGGCATCTGCGTTTTTCCCAGTGATAGATGGTTGATTTTGAGAGTCTGAAGTGTTGAGTTCGGTTTTGTGTGGAATTATGTTTGAACAAATCATCTGGAAGATTAATTTGCGCCCACAATTCCTACACTATAAACCTGTTGTCCTCAAGTACACCACGTATCTTATTAAATTCACCAGTCCACTTTCTGCATGAAGGTATGACAGTTTTATATTGGGCACTTCTTTGCCTATGAAATCAAATTTTGTAAGTCTGTTTCTGTTAGCTTTAGGCCCTCTTATCCTAAATCTGTTTTTAGCCATTTAAAACATTTAAAATGTACAGTCTTTCTAAATATACTCGCAGGTATATCTACGCCCCTTTATTATTTTTGATTTTTTTAACCTCAAAACTGACCATTTCAAAAGGAAAATTTGTGATCTGAACTCATTGGCGGCCTGACTAAAATCTGCTGATTTATATCTAGTAAACTTCTAGGAAAAAACGGCTGTCTATCTCTCTGTCTGTGTCTAGCTGCAGTCATAAATCAGACCTTGTTATTAGCCCTAGCATTGACCTCTGAGGATCCAACTGCTTAGCCTATCTCCACATGTTCTATTTGTACATACACTGAGGCTCTGGCCCTGTGAACTTAGATACAGAGATATTGATTTAGAGGATACTCCTGTGCAATTTACAACATAAAGAGTACAGTCCAATCGATCCCAAGCAAAGTGACAACGACTGCATACACATCTCAGATCTATATAACAAGAGCAGATTGGCAGAAGAGTATTCTGGAGAATAACATTAACCAAAAAAAAAAAAAAAAAAAAAAAAAAAAATGTGCAGTTGGTTTTACGGTCTCTCGGGAGTATTAACTGACAGTTGGATCCTTCCTAAACTATGTCCTGGGCTTCTTTCTGTGACTTGCTGCTTTTCATTTTCATGCTTTCTCTCCAGAAAACTAAGGGAATGCATAAATGAAATGAGGTGTTTAGGAAATTCTTACGAGGCTTTGTCATGTGTATGATTGGGGTGCCATCTGATTGGTTAAGATTGCTGTAAATCTACACAAATTAGCTCTACATGGGCAGAGACTTTAAGTGACTGTATTGAGTTTAAAGTGATTGTAAACCTAAAAATTAAAATCCTGTCACTGTTTTCAAGTTTCAAGCCATTCCAAATCCAAGTAACAGATGTTTCATCCATCCATTGACACAAAAGGAGGATTTTTGAAGAATATTCTAGGCACTCTTTTCAGTGTGATGATGATGATAATAACAGTTTGTGCTTATATTATGACTAATAATAATTATTATGATTATGTTGCTAATAATATATAATAATATTTAACAAAATAAGAAATATTACTTTTACAATAACATTTCATTCTTAAAAATAAAAAGAGTATTTAAGAATAAATATAACAGTATAATAATAATAATAATATTTTACAGAAAACTAACCATTAACTGCAGGGTTACCTGTTAACATGCAGGCAGTCTGACTAAAAATCACTAGAAATGTCTAAGGATTTATTATAAATTATTATTATTATCATCATTATTATTATTATAAAAAATTGTGATATCAATTTCTTAATTTTTGTCAGGAGGTATGCAAAATCAAGAACATGTCTCTAATATGTCTTATGCATCCACTGTGTGGAAAAAAACATATGGATTGTCATACATTTATTTAGAGAAGTATTATTTTTCTTTTTTAATTTTTTTTTTTTTTTACCTAAAATAGGATGAAGTGAGCACTGCTGGGCACTAAACACACTCATGTTTTATTCATACAGGAGGCCAGAGGAGCAGAAATGCCACATTTGCTTCAGAGAGAAGTAATGATGTTTCAGGAAATCCCTAATGTGAACCTGCGCTGTAGCGCTTTGATTAAGCATGAAGACAATAAACACAGGACTGCGACAATATATGGTGTATTTGAGTTCTTCAAGCCTTCGCAGGTATTTTCATAATAATAAAGTATATTATAATACGGTGCTAATTGACATAGACTTTATCACTGTATAGAATACTATAAAATAATTAATTGTCTGCCTCATTCTGTGATAAGAAGCCACATCAACTCACAAAAAGGAAATATCAAACACTCGACTGATGATGTGAAGTGAGTTAAAACTTATTATTAAACGTTGTCTTTTTTGGGTTTTTCAAACGCACGTTATAAGTGACTCAAACCCACAGTATTTTCAGATGGAGCAGCGTTTACTACTGATCACAGAGCCGCTCTTCACTGACACACTGGGCATATATTTATTTCATTAAAATCATAGCTTTCATAAGCGCACATAAGCCAAATTGCTTTCAATTAATTGTGCAGCCCTAATGTATATATATAATGAATTTGTAGCTTGACAGCTCCAGTCCTTATTCACATACATTATAAAGAAAAGTATATAGGTTTGAAACAACATGAGGGTGAGTAAGTAATTACAGAAGGTTAATTTTTTTGGGTGAAGTAATCCCTTAAGGCGTTGCATATCCATGCCATCCAGGATGCAGTTTTTATTTCAGTATGTATTCACAAATATGCACACACAGACAGACACACTCACACACAGCATTTCTGTAAGCATCCTAGGCAAAGGATTAAGATTACACCACAGCTGCCTAGCAACAATTTGCTCTGAACTTCTTGCAGGAACTTTAATACTTTGAAGCTGTCCAAAGTTATGGGTCTGAAATCATCCCTCAGAGGGAAACCTAAGCTTCAAATCATCAGCTCCCTACCCATCTTATAACACACACACACACACACACACACACACACACACACACACGGGTGGATAAAATTAGACTAAAACTAGATTTTAACTATAAACCCTATAAACCTGTTGTCCTCAAGTACACCATGTATCTTATTAAATTCACCAATCTGCTTTCCGCATGAAGGTATGTGTAATATTAATTTAATGAATTTAAGATCACTCCAACACTTATCCATTAAGTTTTCATGGAGCTACAGTTTCATGAACTTTTCATTTGCATATATCATTTATAATTATTTATAATGCTTATAAAATTGTACCTTTAGGGGTACACCAGCTTGTCACTTATGTACACTTAAAGGAACAACTTTGTATCTTATTTACCCCTAAAATATACATATTTGTATATCAGAGTATACATACCCTTAAGGTACTTATGAACCTTTAAGGGGTAAATAAGATACAAAGTTGATCCTTTAAGTGTACTGCCTGTTGTGTACTGTACAAGCTGTTTTACCCCTAAAGGTAAATTTTTTGCAAAATAAAAAAATTTCAGAGAGTGAATAATATAAACTATTTATATATAAATATTTAAGGATCATAAATGTGTTTTATCCTTGCAACATTGTTCAAAAAATGAATTGAGAATGAAATGAAGTGAGAATGAATTTGCCTCACTTATTGGACTAAAATCGTGAAGACACAGAAAAACAGGAAACCAATAAAACACTCTATTCCAGCATACTAAACTTTATTTGAGAACATAAATGAGTAAATGAAACATATCCTCTTCTCTCGCCAGAACAGAAATGTTCCACCTTTCATTACCACATATATTTATCACTGAATACGTTTACTATCGTCTCTCATTGATTTTAAAGCTGAAATAGTTTTTGTACTGAAATTGCTGTGCCATCTCCACCTGCATATCTAATCATTCTTTCAAACATGCAACGTAACGTTTAATTATCTGAAAACAATATCAGCCCTTTTCTTTTAGTACAGAATCCTTCCCTGCTCTCATCATTATACATCTCTTCCTCCTCCCCTAAAGATTGCACCGCAATCATCTTCATATTAGAGTTGTCTTTTTGTATACAAATGCCAATACTGCAGAATCTCGTTTTTAAAGGTGAGGTTTACAATTTCTTCATCACTAGCAGCATCAAAAGTAATTGCAAAAACAACATTTTCAAATAGCTTTCCAGCTTTTCCATTGTCTTACAGGAGGTCTGTAATATCTGCATATTACAGAACTATCCAGTAACATTCCCATTAATCTCAATGCCATTTGCTAAGCTGGCGTAGGACCTCCTGTGAGTGATTTGCAATGGTGAAGGATGCAGTTTGGGTCCAGCTGGAACACCAGGAGCTAAGAGCCTCCTTGGTTGCTGTGGTTACAGAAAATGTTGTAAAAAATGACACATTTAATTGCAAGAAATGTAAAAACCCATTAAAAGCCACAGTTATGCTTCTATAAGTACAGATGAAAAAGCTGTATTCCTTTATTACTGTATGTCAGCAGTCTATGATAAATGAATTAAGTGCAGCAGCTAAGTGCCTGTTAATTAATTATGCTAATTGGGTGATTGTGGGTTTGTAAATTTGTGTAATGCTCATAATATGATGCTATACATAATATGATGCTATACTGTGTGTTTGATGGATTTTTACTGGGCTGTGCGTTGTTCTATTCCGCAGGTATAGTTTGCAGTTCACCTTGTAATTATGTGTGAAATAGCATCAGACTGAGTTGACATCTTAAGACAATTGTGAGACACAGCAATGAAATAATTGTTTGTGAGTATGTGACACCAACAGTCAGGAAATTGTTGTGTAACTGATTTCATGGTAATGTAGCAGAGGAGGAGGCAAGTGTCTCTGTGGTGAGGATAAACACTGCCCATCATTCACATCACTGTCCCCTCAGAGCAGACATGAGCAATCAATATAACTGCAAGGGTCAGATGTCAGCACCCCTCCTTTTCCCCCGAGGATCTGAGAATGTGATAAAGCTTCTCTCACTATCTCTCACGTTTGATTCTGCCTTGTAATGCTGCTAGAGCAACCCTCATGTTCTCAACTAAAATCTCAACTAAAAACTTTATCTTGTCTTACAGCATTTCCAACCCTCCTGTTTAATGTTTTGTTACTGTATATTTGTATATGTATATCGATGTACTATATTGATGCTTATGTTTAATGTTGTGTGTGTTATTTTCTTGTACAGCAACCTTGAGCTTGGGAAAGGTGCTATATAAATAACACATTATTTTCATACAGTAGCTCAAAAAATACGGAACACGGAAATGTCAGGTTAATACTTCATGACCGTTCCTAACCTTATGACAATTGATTATAGACACAATTTCAACTTAATTTTTTTTTAATGTCCTCCATGAAAAAATGCTACACAACTTATTGGTTTAAGTTTGGGATCATAAAACATGAATGGTCTGATTTATGCCCACACACTTACCTGTTTATATATGTTTTATTATGTTTATCTACTGTATAATGTAAGTATGCATACTTTAACATATCACATATGATTGCTTTATGTAAATCATTTAGTTTTTTCTTGTTTTGTGTTATTATTAAATGTAAGTATTACTGTGGTGTTATCAATATATTTTAAGGTATATATTAATAGTTCAAGTAGATATATTGATATGGTATATTGAGCACTAAAAGTTTTAAAATATACAGGCATCGGTCACAACACAGAAGGAAACAGACAGGTAGGTAAGTGTAAACAATGTTTATTTAAGCAGAATGATGGTAAAACAGCAGGAACCAGGCGATGGGAAGTGGATGGTGACTTGCTGAATGAAGTTGGTGACTTAGCTGGTGAAGACTGTGCAGGTGACAATGAACACAAAGATGGGAGATTGGAAACCAGGAAGATGGACTGAAGACAGGATATGAGATGATCACATGTGATGTGTAGCTGACTCTTACCCCTTTTCCACCAGAATGAACCGGGTGCTAGTTCAGAGCCAGTGCTAGTGCCAGTTCGGAGTTGGTTCGACTGACAAGCCTTCTAAGAACCGGTTTACCTTTTCATGGGCTAGAGAGCCACCACAGAGCCAGGTCTTACGTCACTGTATACGTCTCATCTTTCTCAGCAATGCTAGCAAGGCAGTGGGAAACAAACATTGAAACACCAGGCTTGTTCGAGATGCATCGGCGCTGTGCAGACAGATCCGTACATGATATCAAAATGCTGCATGAGCGATTCAAAAGCATAAGGAGTTGTATACTCTCGTTGTACTTTGTCATACGGCAATTGGTCTGCACGACACCGATGCACTTCGAACAAGCCTTCCATCAACAATGGCGAACGTTGCGTTACTATTGATGCACATGGCTTTACGATCCTACAATCGGCATCAAAACACAGCGAATCCAACGCATTCGTGCAGCTCACCATGATTTGTATAGACAGAGATTACAATCAAGCAGCTACTAGCTCGATTAGCTGGTATTTAAAAAATGGTGGTCACAAGTTTGTGTTCGTCTTGTTGGTCACGGTAACCCTGCCCCCAGCCCCTGACACAAGCGGTTCTTACTTCTAGACCAGCAAAAAATTCAGGAAAACTAGACTTTGAAACTAGGCTCTGGCTCTGAACCAGCCTTAGTGGAAAAGGGGTATCTGTGACAGTACCCCCTCCTCCACGGCCGGCAGCCACAACCTCGGGGGGCTGCTTCATGGAACTGGGTGAGTAGTGATGGATCCAGATGTCATATCGAGATACCCACCAGCGTTCTTCGGGACAGTACCCTTCCCAGTCAGTTAAATACTCAAGGTTGCCACCCTGTCGCCGTGAGTCTAAGATGATGTGGACTAGGTAGTGACGTCTGGAGGAGGAGGTACTTTGTCCGTGGTGGGTTCTGTGGGAGAAGACGACAGAGGTTCAGTGAAGGGTTTCAGAAGGGAGACATGAAATGAAGGTGAGATTCGATAGTGAACTGGAAGATTGAGTCGGTAGGTGACTTTGGTGACCTGCCTCTGCACAGTGAAGGGACCTATATAGCGGGGACTCAGCTTACGGCAGGGCTGGCGAAGACAGATGTCACGGGTGGAGAGCTACACCCTTTGTCCTGGCTGGTACTGTGTGGCTTCAGCTCTTCGGACGTCTGCTTGGTGTTGGTGTGTCCACACGGTTACTGGCTGCCTGGGTGTCCAGGATTGAGCCGCTTGGCTTTTCGGAGATACTCCAGGTTCCAGTAATCAGTGATTACCTCGAAATGATGCAAAGCTCCCTCCAGCCATTATCTCCACTCCAAGGCAAACTTGATTGTGAGCAACTCACTATTTTCAATAGGACAGCTTCTTGGAGTAGAAAGCACATGGATGGAGTCGAGGAGGCTCACCCTGCCACTGGGATAGCACCGCTCCAACCCAGTAGAGGCATTGACTTCGACCATGAATGGGAGTTCAGGATTGGGGTGGACCAGGATTGGAGTGGTCGTGAAGACATCTTTGAGTTGTTGGAAGGCTTCGGTGGCCAAAGGGTTTTCCAGGACAAAAAGCTTTTCTTACTTAGTATTTTTGTCTTGTTTTAAGTCCAAATATCTAAAAATTCTTACATTAAGAAGCATTTACTAGACAAGCAAAAATTGTCTTATTTTGGGAAAAAATAACTAAAAATTAAGTGAGTTTTTGCTTAAAGATTATTTTGCTTACCCCATTGGCAGATTATTTTGCTTATTTTAAGCAAAAACACTTAATTTTTAGTTATTTTCCCCCAAAACAAGACAAAAACTTTTGCTTGTCTAGTAAATGCTTCTTGTTTTAAGAATTTTTAGATGTTTGGACTAGAAACAAGACAAAAATACTAAGTAAGAAAAGCATTTTTCGCAGTGCAGAGACTTGGGCCGGTTCCTGAGTAGTGAGGTGAGCTGAGAATTAATTCTGGATGAACCTGCATTAAATGTTGGCAGATCCTAGGAAATGTTGCCGTTCCTTGACGGTGACAGGTTGGGGCCAGTTGTGGATGGTTTCCCCCTTACTCTGGTCCATTTTGATACATCATTGGTCGTACCCAAGGAACTGGATGGATGATGTGTGGAACTCGCACTTCACTTTTGCCTCAAGTTGGAGGTGTTCTCTGAGCCTCTTGAGGACCTGCATCACGTGTTGGCGATGTTCGGCCAGCTTCCAGGAGTAGATCAGGATGTCATCGATGTAGACGATGACGAAACATTGGAGGTACTCCTGGAACACCTCATTCAGAATACAGAGGGTGAGTTGGACAGGCCATACGGCATCACCTGGTACTCGTAGTGGCCTGCCGGGGTGATGAACGCCATCTTCCATTTGTCACCCTCGCATATCCAAATGAGGTTGTAGGTGCTCTGCAGGTCCAGCTTGGAGAAGATGCGAGCCCCACGGAGCTGTTCCAACACAGCAGGGACCAGAGGAAGAGGATAACTGTACTTTACAGTCTGAAAAGTCAGGGCCTGGTACTCAATACATGGCTGCAAGCCTCCGTCTTTTTTGGCCACGAAGAAGCTAGATGTGGCAGGGGATGTCGATGGATGAAGCGTTGGTGGAACCTCCTGAATGTACTCCTCCATGGCCTTCTGTTCCGGAATAGACAGTGGGTAAATCTTACCCTTAGGTGGAGAGGCCCCAGGCAGCAGGTCGATGGCACAGTCCCATGGCCGATGAGGTGGAAGATGGGTCGCCAACCACTTACTGAACACATCCTGGTATTCTGGAGGAATTTCAGTTTTACCCTCGATTTCTGGGCTTTTGATGGAGGTGGAGTTCAACTGGAGACTGGATGAAGAGGTTACGTGGTGTCGACAGTCCTGGCGTGCAGATGGTTTGATAACAGATAACAGTCTTTGAAGCAGAAATCACTCCACTGTAGAATTTCTCCAGAGATCCAGTGGATGCTGGGTTCGTGTTGAGTCATCCAGGGGCGTTCCAGCACCATGAACAAGATCTTATCATGCAGGCAGCCGCCGCGGAGCTTTATGGTGGGGGAGAAGTGACGAACGCAACCCAGTGGTTTTCCGAGAATGGTGTGGATGGTTAATTCCTTTGGGCAGCATTTCCTCTGGAGGTTGAGTCTTTGGAGAAGTTGATGAGATGACGTTCCCTGCGGAGCCGGAGTTGGACTGTGCAATCTTCGGAAGGAACTGAATGGTACTCACCGCTGGGCGTGCTGGTCATATTGGGCAGTTCGTGATGATGTGGCCTTCTCCTCCACAATAGAGACACAAGTGGTGAAGTAATCTTTGTCAGTCTGCGTGGAACAGATGATATGAGTCTACCTGCATGGGTTCAGGTGCTGGAAGGGCGACAGATGGAGCGGTGGGCAAAGGATGCGGAGCTGGTGGATCAAGAGCACAGGCTGAGAAACATTGAGAGATGCGTATGACTTTCTGGATGAAACTCCAGACTGACGGTGTCGTCATAGATGTCCATCTGGTGGCACACTTCAGGATTCAAACTCTTGCGAAAGGCGGTGAGCAGAGCCATCTCGTTCCAGCCACTAGATGCCGCTGAGGTGCGGAACTGTAGGGAATAAGCACTGATCGAAGAGTTACCTTGGTGAAGGTTGAATAGTTGATCATAGACCGATAATACTGAGGCGGTTTGGCCGAAGACTTCCTTGTAGTGACTGGTAAAGGTGACTAATGAGCTTGTGACAGGGCTGTCTGATTGCCAGATGAATTATGACCATTGGAGGGCTTGTCCTGATAGCAGGGAAATCATGAAGGCTACACGCGCCCGTTTGGTGGAAAAAAGCTGTGGTTGCATCTCAAAATAGAGTGAACATTGCAGAAGGAACCCGCTGCAATCCTCCGCCTATCCAGTGTATGTCGCTGGTCGGGCCATGGGTCAGGCAGAGGCAGGTGGAGAAGAAGTGGTAGGTGCAGAGGGGAGATGTTGACAAACTGCTTGCATAAGTTCGACCATAGAATGCGGATGACAGTCCTCGCTGGTTTCAAGAGTGAGGAACGTCACGAGAGACGAGAGACGAGAGACGAGAGACGAGAGACGAGAGACGAGAGACGAGAGACGAGAGACGAGAGACGAGAGACGAGAGACGAGAGACGAGAGACGAGAGACGAGAGACGAGAGACGATCACAGGTAGTTTCTGCGGTAAGGAGTCTGCCGTGAAGCAGTGTATAGGGCAACAAGACCAGACAAGGAGTGGATGGTGAACGGTGAATATAAAGGGTGAGTAGATGATGAGGTGCAGGTGAAGCGAGTCAGTACTCTGGTGATTGTAAACGAGTGGGCGGGTCCTGGTTATTATGTGATGATTGGGGCTGCGATGGTCTAGCTGACTCTGTGACAGCATCAATATGCCATATCCCATAACACCTGAAAACACACAGCTTTCACAATAACCTTTACAGGATAGTGGGTTATAATTAGGCCAGATGAACATATGTAAAGAATTTAAAGGGAAAATAAGAGGTTGATTTTGAAATTACTTTTATTATTCTTACACATCATCATTGGGTTTTTTGGGTCCCCAACCATGAAAAGATAATTCTCAACAGATTATGGGGGTTTATTGAACTTGTATCCCCTCACTGTATAGATTAATGTATTTTCCAACCGCCAGCAGATATACAGAGAATTTACAGATTCTTTTTAAAGAAATATCCCACTTTTATGTTGCCTGGCCACATTAAAGGTCTATTTGCATTAATTGACTGCATTAATTAATTTTTAATTGCATTAATTTACTGCGTTACTTTGTTGGACTGCACAAAACTATTGTTCTAGGTTTGCAACATTCGACTTTAAAACCTGTGTTGCAGCATTAGACTTTTTTTATATGTGATATAGCTTGTGTTGCATCAGCATAGTTACCAGCTGCATCTGAGATCAGTGCTGTCACTGGAGGGCTTACACAATTCCTCAGATCTAACACTTACACTTTTGCTTTTGCTGGGTGTGTATGTAAATATGTATTTGAAGTGTCAATAATAACTGTTTGCATGAGAACACCACAATAGCAGCAAAGACACACAAGGCATTGGTTAAACCGTATCTCTTAAACCGTCTCATAGGCATCACTGGAGTACTGCTACAGCTTAATCAATTTACAGCCTATGGCAGCAATGACAGGAATGTATTCATCCTGTCAGTTATTCATAAAAGAGTATTTATGATGCCAGATGTTTTCAGTTTACACCGTTAATCATTCTGAAGCAGAATCAGTGAGAGTGTTCTATAACATGATATCACATAATTGTACAACTGTTTTTCTGTGCAATATAATTTTTATGTAATGAAATATATATTTCTCTTCAAGTGATCAATGAATTGAAAAGATGAAAGCTGTTTATATGTGCTGTATACCATATACAGACACTGGTATGGCAAATTTATTTCTTGTATTGGTGGTTTTTTTTTTTGCTTTTTTTGCCCATAAAATCCAAGCTAATGGGTACCAAATGTTTGATTACCAGCATTCTTCAAAATATCTTCTTTGTGTTCCAAAGAAAAATAAAAGTCATACAGATTACAGTTCAGGGTGAGTAAACAATATAACTTTCCTCACTTATTATAAACTTTTATTGCGTAGCAATTCATCTGCTAAAAAAAATTAATTGACACAAATAAACTGGCGAATTGTTTTTGAACAGATCTTTTACATAAACCACCTGAATAAACCAGTGTTCCCTTTCAGTCGGTCACGTTCGACGCGCGACCGCGCCCCCTGCTGCATTAAGAGAAGAAAAAAAAAACAACTGCTGTTCTCACAGCAAGAGAGTTGTGAGTGCACACACACGGGCTGCACTATTTCCCGGTGTGTTGCCGCGGTCCTCCCCTGAGTGCTTCAGCACAAAAACCAAAAAAAAACAAAAAAAGAGCTACACGGGTGTGACACTGCGTCTTTTTCGAGATGTCATTCCACCCGTGCGCTACTGGATGCGGTCGTTCCCTGTCACCCGCTGACGGTCACAATCGCTGTATCACGTACCTGGGCTTATAGCACGCTGAGGCAGCCTTTGTGGATAGTTCGTGTTCTCACTGTGGGAACATGACTATTGCAGCGCTTAGGTCGAGACTCGCCTACATTCGTGAAGGTGGAGTCCCCCTACCCATGCCTCGATCTAGCTCTATTCCCCAGAATAGATCTACTTCGACGAATGGCCGGGGTGACCTGAGGATTACGGTTAGGGCAAACCCGCCGAGCGTACCTCCGCAGGCCCCTAACCCCTCACAAGCGCCGCTACCGGTTGAGCTTCCGGAGGGACCCGCTGGCCCCTCCCATGGGCGTCCGGCGGTCTCCTTCGGAGCTCCGGCGGAGGAGCAGATGTCGATCGCTGAATCGGAGGATGAAGATTCGGCTGCACTGCCTCCCTCTGGGAGAGTGGCAGCGGTCGAGTCAGACCCCGAGTTGACGGCTATGCTTTCCCGGGCCGCCGAAAAGGTCGGGCTTGAGTGGAACCCTCCACCACGTCCCGAACCTTCTAGGTTGGACGATTGGTTTCTCGGGGCGGGCCGCGCTGGTTCTCAGCGTCCCGCCCCGGTACCTTTCTTCCCGGAGGTGCATGAGGAGCTCACCAGGTCGTGCCAGGAACCGACCCGGTGGCTCCTCCCTCCTCACTACCCTTGACGGCGGGCAAGCCAGGGGGTACGTGGGGATCCCGCCGGTGGAGCGGGCCGTCGCGATGCAACGGTGTCCGGCGACCGCCTCCAACTGGCGCGGTGACCCACGTCTCCCGTCCAAGGCCTGTAAGTTCTCCTCCAGTCTGACTGCGAGGGCTTACAGGTCTTGTGGCCAGGCTGCGTCCGCCTTGCATGCCATGGCGCTGCTTCAGGTGCATCAGGCCCAGGCACTCATGGATATGCACGAGGGTAGCCCTGGCCCAGAGCTCCTCCAGGAGCTCCGGACGGCGACGGACCTCGCCCTCCGGGCGACGAAAGTCACCGCCCGTTCCATTGGTCAGGCGATGTCCACTCTAGTGGTCCAGGAGCGGCATCTCTGGCTCAACCTGGCCGACATGAGGGAGACCGATAAGACTCGGTTCCTGGACTCCCCCATCTCCCCGGCTGGGTTGTTCGGCGACGCGGTCGAGAGCTTTGCCCAGCAGTTCTCGGCCGCCCAGAAGCAGACGGAGGCCATAAATACATCCTGCCCGGCGGTCAGCTGCTGCCTCCACCCGCCGCCGCCGCAGCACCTCCGCCTGCTCGTCGCCGAGGACGTCCGCCCGCCGCTGCCCCCGCTCCCGCCCCAGCCCAGCAGCAGCCTCCACCCGGGCGTCGGCGTGGAGCCGGCTGTGGGAAGGACGTCCAGCCCGCTCAGGCCGCTGCCAAGCCAGGTGGCAAGCGCCGTCGTAAGAGACCCTGAGACGGGCCACCCAGAGATGGAGGAGACTGCTCTTCGGGAGACGGCCGCAGCACCTCTCCCCCCCCCGGAGGAGGGCCGGGGGGCGATTATTGTGTCATCCTGTTCCGCCGCTAGCGGCACCCAAATTGTCAATAAAAGAGCAGTTTCCGGAATCTCTGGGTGCCAAGAGAGTGCGCTTGGCGGTGTTCGACGCTTCCATGCCTTGTCACCCTCAGGCGCCTCTCTTATCGCCAGCAGGGGGTGCCGGCTGTGTCTGGGACGCTCACCAACGGCCTCCCCACACTCGCGTGCCCCCTCAGCGGAAGCAGGTAAGTGTTGCACAGCACACTCAGACCCCACCTTGGGCCGCTACCATGCCGCCCGTATCGGGTCCCTGCATGCCGCCGCGCTGCCCCGCTGCGGGTACGTCTGTGGTGCCGTTGGTCCCGCTTGCACGGTTCCTGGGAGCCTGGCTAGCGCTTCCCAGCCCGTCTCGCTGGCTCATCCGTACTATCAGACTCGGCTATGCGATTCAGTTCGCCCGGCGTCCCCCCAAGTTCAGGGCGTTCACTTCACCTCCGTGACGAAGGAGAATGCCCCTGTGCTCCAGGCGGAGATCGCAGTCCTACTGGCGAAGGACGCGATAGAGCTGGTCCCTCCAGCCGATATGAAGTCCGGCTTCTACAGCCCGTACTTCATTGTGCCCAAGAAAAGCGGCGGGGTTACGACCGATCTTGGATCTGCGACTTCTGAACCAGTCCTTCACAGGCTGCCGTTCAGGATGTTAACGCAGAAACGCATCTTCAGGTGCGTCCGTCCCCAAGATTGGTTTGCAGCGATCGACCTGAAGGACGCGTACTTTCATGTCTCGATTCTCCCTCGACACAGACCGTTCCTACGCTTTGCATTCGACGGACGAGCATATCAGTACAAGGTCCTACCCTTCGGGCTGGCCCTGTCGCCCCGTGTCTTCACGAAAGTCACGGAGGCGGCGATTGCTCCCATGAGAGAGCGTGGTGTTTGCATTCTCAACTACCTCGACGACTGGCTGATCCTTGTCCAGTCGCGAGAGCAGTTGTGCGAACACAGGGACATTGTGCTCCGTCACCTTTGCCGGTTGGGGCTTCAGGTCAACTGGGAGAAGAGCAAACTCTGCCCCTCGCAGAGGATCTCTTTTCTCAGGATGGAGATAGACTTCGTCGCGCGGACGGCGCGCTCCTCACCGAGGAGCGCGTCCAGTCAGTGTTGAACTGCGTGAACTCGTTCGAACGCAGGATAGCGGTACCACTGAAACATTTTCAGAGGCTCCTGGGGCATATGGCGTCCGCAGCCGCAGTAACGCCGCTGGGATTGCTTCATATGAGACCGCTTCAACGCTGGCTCCACGACCGGGTCCCGAGATGGGCGTGGCGCAGCGGTACTCTCCGTGTCCAAGTGACGCCGAGATGCCGCCAAACCTTCAGCCCGTGGTCGGACCCTTCATTTCTACGGGCAGGCGTGCCTCTAGAACAAGTGTCCAGGCATGCTGTTGTCTCCACGGATGCCTCATCCACCGGCTGGGGTGCCACGTACAACGGCCTTGCAGTGTCGGGTCTGTGGGCGGGGCCCCAACTGCAATGGCATATCAATTGCCTGGAGTTGTTAGCAGTTCGTCTTGCACTCAGCCGCTTCAAAACGCCGCTCAGAGGCAAGCACGTTCTGGTCCGTACGGACAGCACTGCGGCCGTTGCGTACATCAACAAACAGGGTGGTCTACGCTCCGTCGCATGTCACAACTCGCCCGCCATCTCCTCCTATGGAGTCAGAAGCATCTGAGGTCGCCGTGCCATTCATATTCGGGCCTGCTCAATCGTGCGGCCGGCGAGCTCTCACGACAGCCAGTGCTCCCGGGAGAGTGGAGACTCCATCCCCAGGTGGTCCAGCTGATCTGGAGTCGCTTCGGGGCCGCACAGGTAGATCTGTTTGCCGCCCCGGACTCCACCCACTGCCAGCTGTTCTATTCCCTGACCGAGGGGACCCTCGGTTCGGATGCGCTGGCACACAGCTGGCCCCGGGGCCTACGCAAATGCGTTTCCCCCAGTGAGCCTTCTTGCACAAACACTGTGCAAGGTCAGGGAGGACGAGGAGCAGGTCCTGTTGGCTGCTCCGTACTGGCCCAACAGGACTTGGTTTTCGGAACTAGTGCTCCTCGCGACAGCACCTCCTTGGCCCATTCCTCTGAGGAAGGACCTCCTGACTCAGAGACAGGGCACCCTCTGGCACCCGCGTCCGGACCTCTGGAAACTCCATGTCTGGTCCCTGGACGGGACGCTCTAGGCGGTCTGCCACAAGCTGTGGTAGACACCATTACTTCCGCTAGAGCGCCCTCTACAAGGCACCTCTACGCGGTTGAAGTGGAACCTGTTCGTCGAATGGTGCTCTTCTCGCCGAGAAGACCCCCGAAGGTGTTCGGTCAGTTCTGTGCTTTCCTTCCTACAAGACGGGTTGGAGCGAAGGCTGTCTCCCTCCACCCTCAAAGTTTATGTGGCCGCCATTGCCGCCAATCATGACTACGTAGACAGAAAGTCCTTAGGGAAGCACAATCTGATCGTCAGGTTCCTGAGGGGGGCGAGGAGACTGAATCCGCCTCGCCCTCCTTCTATACCCTCTTGGGACCTGTCTCTGGTGCTGACCGCACTGCAGAGGCCTCCCTTTGAGCCTTTGCAGTCAGCGGAGTTAAAAATTCTGTCTCTGAAGACAGTACTCCTGATGGCATTGGCCTCCATCAAGAGGGTAGGGGACCTGCAGGCATTTTCGGTCGACGAATCGTGCCTGGAATTCGGGCCTGGTAACTCTCACGTAATCCTGAGACCCCGGCCTGGATATGTGCCCAAGGTTCCCACCACTCCTTTCCGGGACCAGGTGGTGAGCCTGCAAGCGCTGCCTTCGGAGGAGGCAGACCCAGCCTAAGCTTTTCTCTGTCCCGTCCGCGCTGCGGACTTATGTGGACAGAACGCAAAGCTTCAGGACCTCAGAACAGCTCTTCGTCTGTTATGGAGGACAGCAGAAGGGAAAGGCTGTCTCCAAGCAGAGGATGGCCCACTGGATAGTGGATGCCATCGTCTTGGCGTATGAAACCCAAGACGTGCCCTGCCCGCTCAGGTTAAGAGCCCACTCCACCAGGGGTGTAGCTTCTTCCTGGGCGCTGGCTCGTGGCGCCTCGCTGGCAGATATTTGTAGAGCTGCGGGCTGGGCGACACCTAACACGTTCGCTAGGTTCTATAGCCTACGTGTAGAGCCGGTATCTTCCTGTGTGCTCACTTCCCATAGTCAGTAACACCGAAGTGCCCGTTCTAAAGTGTCGGCTTGCTGCGGCACTCCTTCCCCATGGAACGGATACGCGTGCTTATATGCTCCAGTCGAGTTCCCCAGTATGGCGAACCCTGTCGAGTCCTCCGCAACCCTCGGCAGTCGGACGTGGCGGAGCGTCCGACGCCAGGCCTAACGCTCGTATGCATTGGTGGAACTTGTGTTAGGCTGGGTTCCATATGTTGTGACCCCCACGGCGGTCCCATATGTGTATTCTCCACGGTAAGTCTCCCTTCGGCGAGCTCGTGTCTTTCCCTCTCTGCCGTCTCAGTGTGGTGTGGACCCCGCCTAAATGGCCGGAGCCACCCCTGGGGCTTCCGTATGTACCACTGCCCACGGCCAGTCCATACGTGTATTCTCCACATGGTAACTCCTCCGGGCATGATGTGGCTTCCGCAGCGGCCCCCGCACGCTTTCCCAGCGTTATCCAATAGTCGGCTGAGTGGGTCTTGCGGAACAGCAGCTGACTCTCCCTGCGTGAATTTCCCGCCCGGAACAGCCGGGTCTGAGGGGCTTTCCCAGGGCGCTGGAAGTGGTAGCAACTGTGGCGTGTTCCAAAGGGATCCCAATTGCCGGTTACGTCCGGCGTCGTCAACGTGACCGACTGAAAGGGAACGTCTCGGTTACGTATGGTAACCCTCGTTCCCTGAAGGAGGGAACGGAGACGTACGTCCCGTCGCCACAATTGCTGTACCATCACTGCAGGCCGAGTCAATAGTTCGGCTCCTCAGTGAAAAACAAACGTGCATGCATTTCACTTCCGCTTTATACCGCGACGCGGGCGGAGCGCGAGATGCAAATCTCGCGACGCCAATTCTCATTGGCCTGTTCTCTATATCTCGAAGCTGTTAGGGGCTCCTGAAGTGATCCCAATTCGTCGGTTACGTCCGACGTACGTCTCCGTTCCCTCCTTCAGGGAACGAGGGTTACCATACGTAACCGAGACGTTATATAGTACACAGCATTTATATCCTTTATCCCTTGTGAAAATTTAGTTAAAGTCCATTATACAGATTTTATTTATTTATTTAAAAGTAACTACTCAAGTTTAATGGTGTCAACTTAATTAAGATCCTCATTGATTTGGTACCAGATAAATTCTGTGCTGACTATAAAAATAAATTATATCATCTGCCGGTTTCATATTTAACAAGATATTGCCATCTAAAGTAGCTTGACTAGTTTAACTACTTATAACATTATAAGTAACAAAATATATAGTTTGCAGTAGTGAAGTAGCTTCCTCATCACTGCTAATAGACTGTGTAAAATGACCCCCACAGTATGCAGCTAAATCAATGTCTCTGTTTAAAAATGGATCTCAATCTAAAAGAGATCTTTATTCAGTTATGAAATAATATGATGTAAATGATGTGAAGACTATATATTCGATTCATTAATTAAACTTTGAGCTGCATTAATTCCCATCCACACAGTTTAGAAGAGCATGACTGATACATCCTTCAAGATACGTTTCAAAACCCTGAAGATTAAAAACTAGAATAATGTTAGGGACTATCAGCATCGCAAATGAGAAGTCAATGGATGTGAAGATGTCAAGAAATGCAAGATGGCTGTTCAACAGCGCTGAAAATAGCGTTATCACTAAATAGACTCTTTGAACAAATTTTAATGAGGAAGGCTATGTTTTCTGCATGTCGCTGCATTTGCTATATTTCTCTTCAGATGAGCATATTTGCGTGTCTGGAAGCTGTTTTGTTTGTGGATTCGAACCTACAGTAGCGCGACACCCTGCCACATCACGTCACGTGTGTTAAACAAGTCACAATCTTGTCAGGCAGTTGAAATCTGGAGCTCCGGAGTCTTAGCCCAGCTTGGTAGCCTGAAGTTCATAAAATATTGAAGAGCTGCTACCCCTGTGGTGCTCTGTCCCATAACACTGAGTGTACTGAGTCCCAGGATGGTTCCTGGTAGCCCAGAAACGGTCAGATCCAGACACCTTCACTCATTTGCCCCCTTTGCCTTCTCATGTTGAGTGTTTAAACAGATCCTTTAGAGAGCCTTTAGGCCTACACAAAGACAAAGTAGAAGGCACTGAGTCTCCCCGTCAATAATACATAAGGCAAGTGTGGAGGAAAGCTGTCTCGAACAGTGATGTGAGAGAGTGGCGAGAGACGGACAGGAAAGCCCCAGAGAGACAAACTGCCAGTTGGAGAAGAAAAAGACGAATGTTTAATTTCTCCTGGGACAGAGGGATAGGGTGGGAGGAGAGACAGATTGTATTTCAGAACAACTTAGTGGATAGATTCTGACCTGTATCAGGTGTTTTTATTTTCCATCTCACTTATTAATTAGCATGAAGAAGAAAGGATAAGATAAAGAAAAGAAGGTCAAGTGTCAGCTGAGTTGCACATATGTGCTCACAGACGCTCTGTTCCTGTCCATTCTCCCCTCGGCACAATTAGGATATGGATACAACATTTGTGGAGTGGAAACAGTGAAAGTGTTCCTTTGAGAAGAAACCAGTAATCAAATGCTTCTTTGTTATAATTTCCCCCCTTAATTGTGTTGCCAAAAATACAGTTGAAGCCTATGCAAAGGTTCTTTGGTTTACAATATCTAATCCATGAAAAGATTATGTGGTAAGTGGCCCATTCTACAATGCTTATTCAGTTATTGTTTGTTTGATATGTTTGAGTGCAATTGGGCCACAAAGCCTGCTTTCTGTTTAACTTTATTTTGTGTTGTGACTAATCAAATATGCCATAGCAATCTGATTAATCATAGGTATTTGAAAAGTATTCAAACAGCATCAAAGATGTAGGCATTTTTCCTGAGAACAACTTCAGAGGTGAACATTTTTTTAAAGAATAAATGTTTATGAATACTTCTGTCAGGTATCTGTGGCTTTACACAGAGCATAGCATAGGAGACTAACAATGACAGGGAACTCAGGCAAACAGAAACAGAACAAAACCAAACTAAAACACAAAGAAACTAAACATAACCCTAACAACTTCAGGATTCATAGAATATTGAATTTATTATGCATAAAATATATATGTAATATTATAATGTAAGTAAATTATTTTAATTAATTAAGCAAAAATAGTGAGGAATCATTATTACTGTACATTGTCTGTTTGTTATATATAGTTGAGAAGTGATTAGGTTTAGAGATTGGGTTACGTATTCAAAAAATGTTTTAGTAAAATGTAACTACACAACTATTTATAACAAATATAATGTAAGGTATTTGCAAAGATTTTGTTTCTAAAGATGTGCATAGGTAAATAATTATATGGTTTGGATTCTACATGTCAATATGTCCATATTGCACACATTACTAATGAGATCAGAATAATCTATTTCAGTCAGTGAAAGAAGTTTTTTTAAATTATTAATCAGTTCTGTTTATTATAATTAAAATAACAGATTTTTATTTTAATATATTTTAAAATGTAATTTTTGTCCCGTGATGCAAAGCTGCATTTTCAGCAGGTCACACAATCCTTCAGAAATCATTTAATATGCTGATTTATTAATATTATCAATTCTGAAAACAGTTGTGCTGCTTAATATTTTTGTGGAAACCATTATGACGTATATTCAGGCCCCACGAAGGCCCCATGTGCAATATTTATTAAATATAATCCAAAGTGCACAAGACAAAGTAAACAAAGATTTGGCTTGATTTGACACATAAACTGGACTTAAGCATGAACAGGGTGTCACGGTGTGTTTGGGTTTTGTCATGTTCACTGTCATGTTTTGTCATGTGTTTCTGTTTGTCATGTGATCCTGCCATGTGCTCCATTGTCATATGATAACGTAGTCTCTTGTGTCATGTTGTCATTGGTTGAATTAGTCATGTGGGTTCTCAGTTCCGTTTTGCCATTGGTTTATTGTTTTGATTGTTCACAGGTGTGTCTTGTTTAGTCATTAGTCCTTGTGTATTTAAGCCCTCATGTTTGCCATGTTCCCTTGTCTACCTTTGTTATATGTAATCTGCTCTGTTCATGTCGTGGTCGTGTGGTGTGTAGGTAATAGTAATGGTCGCGTAATCGTAATAGGTAATCGGTAATCGGTCGTGTCGTCGTCGTAGGTAATGGGTCGTCGTATCGCGGTCGTGGTCGTGTCGGTGTAGGGTAATGGGTCGTGGTCGTGGTCGTGGTCGTAGGTAATCGATGTCATCATTAGTTTTGTTTATGTTCAGATTTATATTAAACTGCACATGGGTTCTCACTTCAACTTGCCTCCAGTGGATCAATTCGTTACACATGGCTTGACAATAATTTTTTTGCTCACCTGCCACTGTGGCTAGTGGTTTTCCAAAGTTACTAGCCACTCAACATTTTCAGTGTCCTAAATTTGTTGTTGAAATGTATAGCATGACAGGTCATCAAATAGGCCTATTTATGTCTGATAAGGTTGTGTGTAAGAAACACTAACAGTTGCTTGCCTGAAAAAATAAGATATATATATATTATTTTTATTTTTTTTTGGTGTAAATATAATTTATTCTCAAGCAATGTTCTATCAGCTATGCAATATTTAAATCTATTATATTTTGTGTATGAGCCCACTGTTGCTGAGCAAAAACAGTCAATCACTGTATGATTAATGAACTTCAGGGTCCCACTTTATATCAGGTGTCCTTAACTACTATGTACTAACATTTAAATTAATCATTTGACACAATGCACTTATTGTCTACATACATGTTTTTACATTGTACTTATATTTTAAAAAATACCTGCATGTAATTACATCTGTAATTACATTTATAATTACTGTTTATCCATCTATAATTACTGTTTATTACATCTTAACCAACCCTTAAACCTACCCATACCGCCAAACCTGTCCTTAACCTTCGCCGTATCCCAGCTCAATAGCAGCAAAAATGTTTTGCAATACAATATGAACACAATAAGTACAAACCCGATCCCAAAATGTTCGGACACCATACAAATTGTGAATAAAAACAAAATGCAATGATGTGGAAGTTTCAAATTTCATTATTTTATTCAGAATACAACATAGATGACATATCAAATGTTTAAACTGAGAAAATGTATAGTTTTAAGGGGAAAATAAGTTGATTTTAAATTTCATGGCATCAACACATCTCAAAAAAGTTGGGACAAGGCCATGTTTCCCACTGTGTGGCATCCCCTCTTCTTTTTATAACAGTCTGCAAACGTCTGGGGACTGAGGAGACAAGTTGCTCAAGTTTAGGAATAGGAATGTTGTCCCATTCTTGTCTAATACAGGCTTCTAGTTGCTCAACTGTCTTAGGTCTTCTTTGTGGCATCTTCCTCTTTATGATGCGCCAAATGTTTTCTATGGGTGAAAGATCTGGACTGCAGGCTGGCCATTTCAGTACCCGGATCCTTCTTCTGCGCAGCCATGATGTTGTAATTGATGCAGTATGTGGTCTGGCATTGTCATGTTGGAAAAGGCAAGGTCTTCACTGAAAGAGACAACGTCTGGATGGGAGCATATGTTGCTCTAGAACTTGGATATACCTTTCAGCATTGATGGTGCCTTTCCAGATGTGTAAGCTGCCCATACCACACGCACTCATGCAACCCCATACCATCAGAGATGCAGGCTTCTGAACGGAGCGCTGAGAACAACTTTGGTTGTCCTTTTCTTCTTTAGTCCGGATGACATGGCGTCCTAGTTTTCCAAAAAGAATTTCAAATTTTGATTTGTCTGACTGCAGAACAGTTTTCCACTTTGCCACAGTCCATTTTAAATGAGCCTTGGCCCAGAGAAAACGCCTGCGCTTCTGGATCATGTTTAGATATGGCTTCTTTTTTGACCTATAGAGTTTTAGCCAGCACGGTGGATTGTGTTCATCAACAATGTTTTCTGGAAGTATTCCTGAGCCCATGTTGTGATTTCCATTACAGTAGCATTCCTGTATGTGATGCAGTGCCGTCTAAGGGCCCGAAGATCACGGGCATCCAGTATGGTTTTCCAGCCTTGACCCTTACACACAGAGATTGTTCCAGATTCTCTGAATCTTTGGATGATATTATGCACTGTAGATGATGAAAACTTCAAACTCTTTGCAATTTTTCTCTGAGAAACTCCTTTCTGATATTGCTCCACTATTTTTGGCCGCAGCATTGGGGGAATTGGTGATCCTCTGCCCAGAGTGAGTGAGCAGCTTCAAGTACCTGGGTGTAAACATCTCCGAGGACCTGACCTGGACTGCTCACATTCAGACACAGGTGAAAAAAGCCAGGCAAAGACTGTACCACCTGCGCCAGCTGAGGAAATTCAGGGTTTCACCAGCTATCCTGAAAACTTTCTATTTAGGGGCGATAGAAAGTGTATTAACTCAGTGCATCACAGCGTGGTATGGGAACAGCACCAGTCATGACTGCAAAGCCCTGCAAAGAGTCGTACGCTTATCCGAGCGTATCTCAGGGTCAGCTCCCCCGTCTCTGCAGGACGTCTACACCAAAAGCTGCAAAGGTAGAGCTACTAAGATCATCAAGGACTCTAATCACCCTGCAAACCCTCATTTCACGCTGCTGCCATCTGGTAAGCGCTTCCGAAGCCTGATGGCCAAAACTGAGAGACTCAGGAGGAGCTTCTTCCCCCAAGCCATCAGACTCCTGAACTCAGTCACTTAACATCACGTGACTTCACTTCAGGATAAACATCGATACACTGACATTGCACTGCACTTTCTGTTCTCGTTGTTACTGTGTAACAACCTGTTATAAACCTGTTTGCACATTATACTCTTATACATTTGTTAACCACGTATTTATAAGTCTACAGTTTACTCACTGCACAGTTTACCTCACTTATTTTATTCCACTTCTTTATTCTTATTTTTTTACTTTTTTCTTCTACTTGACTTGATTATTTATAATTCTATATATATATATATATATATATACACTCACCTAAAGGATTATTAGGAACACCATACTAATACTGTGTTTGACCCCCTTTTGCCTTCAGAACTGCCTTAATTCTACGTGGTGTTGATTCAACAAGGTGCTGAAAGCATTCTTTAGAAATGTTGGCCCATATTGATAGGATAGCATTTTGCAGTTGATGGAGATTTGTGGGATGCACATCCAGGGCACGAAGCTCCCATTCCACCACATCCCAAAGATGCTCTATTGGGTTGAGATCTGGTGACTGTGGGGGGTCATGTTCAAGAAGCCAATTTGAAATGATTCAGGCTTTGTGACATGGTGCGTTATCCTGCTGGAAGTAGCCATCAGAGAATGGGTACATGGTGGTCATAAAGGGATGGACATGGTCAGAAACAATGCTCAGGTAGGCCGGGGCATTTAAACGATGCCCAATTTGCACTAAGGGGCCTAAAGTGTGCCAAGAAAACATCCCCCACACCATTACACCACCACCAGCAGCCTGCACAGTGGTAACAAGGCATGATGGATCCATGTTCTCATTCTGTTTACGCCAAATTCTGACTCTACCATCTGAATGTCTCAACAGAAATCGAGACTCATCAGACCAGGCAACATTTTTCCAGTCTTCAACTGTCCAATTTTGGTGAGCTCCTGCAAATTGTAGCCTCTTTTTCCTATTTGTAGTGGAGATGAGTGGTACCCGGTGGGGTCTTCTGCTGTTGTAGCCCATCCGCCTCAAGGTTGTGCGTGTTGTGGCTTCACAAATGCTTTGCTGCATACCTCGGTTGTAACGAGTGGTTATTTCTGTCAAAGTTGCTCTTCTATTAGCTTGAATCAGTCGGCCCATTCTCCTCAGACCTCTAGCATCAACAAGGCATTTTCGCCCACAGGACTGCCACATACTGGATGTTTTTCCCTTTTCACACCATTCTTTGTAAACCCTAGAAATGGTTGTGCGTGAAAATCCCAGTAACTGAGCAGATTGTGAAATACTCAGACCGGCCCGTCTGGCACCAACAACCATGCCACGCTCAAAATTGCTTAAATCACCTTTCTTTCCCATTCTGACATTCAGTTTGGAGTTCAGGAGATTGTCTTGACCAGGTCCACACCCCTAAATGCATTGAAGCAACTGCCATGTGATTGGTTGATTAGATAATTGCATTAATGAGAAATTGAACAGGTGTTCCTAATAATCCTTTAGGTGAGTATATATATATATATATATATATATATATATATATATATATATATATATATATATATATATATATATTTAGTTTTCCTATCCTATTCCTCCTTGTGTTTTTAACTGTAAATTTGCACTGTCCATGGAGCGGACCTGTTTACATTTCACTGCCGGTTGTATATTCTGTATATAACTGTGTATGTGACAAATAAAACTCTTGAATCTTGAGAGACACTGCCACTCTGAGAGGCTCTTTTTATACCCAATCATGTTGCCAATTGACCTAATAAGTTGCAAATTGGTCCTCCAGCTGTTCCTTACATGTACATTTAACTTTTCCGGCCTCTTACTGCTACCTGTCTCAACTTTTTTGGAATGTGTAGCTCTCATGAAATCCAAAATGAGCCAATATTTGGCATGACATTTCAAAATGTCTCACTTTCAACATTTGATATGTTATCTATATTCTATTGTGAATAAAATATAAGTTTATGAGATTTGTAAATTATTGCATTCTTTTTTATTCACAATTTGTACAGTGTCCCAACTTTTTTGGAATCGGGTTTGTACATGGTACTTATTTTTGATGTAAGTAAATAGTAGTTTAGACAACCTAATATAAAGTGAGACCAATTTCAATGACTGAGAGTGCGAACAAAACTCTGGCGTTTCAGGGATGGCTAATCTGAAAGCCTCTGATTATTAGATATTGCATTCATAAGCTCAACAGAACCGCATGTGATTGGTTATAATGTGCAGCGCTAATATAACAGATGCCTTATGATAAGACTACAATAAAATTCAACCCACCAAAGTGGTTAGTGGGAGTGACTGTGTTACACGCCACTGCTGAAATCCACCCGGGAGGTCGGCGGGTGTTATTGTCAAGCCCTGAGCATAAACATGAAACAGAACTCACCATCAGTGGTTACAGGAAACAATACTAGACAAAGTAACATGGCAAACATGAGGGCTTAAATACTTGGAACACATGACATGACAATGAACCAATGAGAACATAGAACTGATTTAATGCATCCTTGCTAAATAATATAATACATTTTCTTACAGACCTTAAACTTTTGAACTAGTCTATGTGCACTATGTATTAATTAATCAATCTCTCATGTGTGTGGCTAGTCAGTATATTGTGGTCTATTCTTTTTACTTGTTATTTATAGAATAACTTTGCACTATATGTAATGAAATACAAGGACAGTGCACCTCTTCGAATACAGTACATATACTGGTTTGAACCTAAAAGTGTATCCAGTGCTGTCAAAGTACATGAAATGAGACATCAGCATGTGTCAGCTAAACCTCACAGTTAGATAAGATCTCTCAAAAGCCACATCTGTCAGCTCTGCTAACATCAACAGTGCATTACTATTTCATAGTCACAGAGATGGCTTATATCTACAGGCTTTTCTTGAAAGGTCACACCAAGCAATGGCATGCACATAAACAAAACAAGGCAGGATCAATGTGGTACAATGGAATAAGGCTTTTATTTTTGTCCTTTGTGTCTAGAATGAAAGTGCTGCTGGAATAGAAGGACAGTATAGTATAGTAGAAGTCAAAAGTGCAATTGTGTCAATGTGTCTTATTTTCTTACACTGGTTTTGTGTGTTTGAATGACTTGTGAATGTTCTGCTCCAAATTAAAATTTCAAAATCATATTGTAGTTGTTGGGTAAACAAGTTAACACACTGAAATTCAAGAAAGAATAAATGATAACACTTTATTTTAAGGTGACCAATCAGGAAGTTTATTTTAGTTACACGTTACTACATACACTTATTACAGTAAATTATGCATAGCTACAAGTAACTAACCCTAAACCAAACCCCTAACCCTAAACATAACTCTATAGGAATTACATGGTTAATTAATATTACTCAGTACTTATTTGAGTATGTACAATGTAACTACGTCACCTTGAAATAAAGTGTAACCGAATAAACTATAGAAAAAAAAAAAAAAAAAAAAAAAAAAGATTGTCAATGGATTTCTTTTAAATGAATGTCCGGTTAAGTTAGGTTGTTGCATGTTTCACATATTTAAATGCAATATATTTATATGAATTCATAATAATATGTTATATATTAATATATAAATGTATAATTTAATAATAATATTATATATATATATATATATATATATATATATATATATATATATATATATATATATATATATATATATATATATATATATATATATTATTATTATTATTATTATAATTATGGGTATGTTAAATATATTTTTAAGACTTGAATGTGTGTTACAGTATCTATATTTACATTAAAATAAAAAATAAAATATTCACTGATGTAAAAATTCCAGCGAACAATCCTTTTATTTTTCACTGTATTAAAAAAACTCAATTTAAACAATCAACTTACTTTAAATGCAATATTGCGGGGCTAAAAAGTAGCACAGTGGCAAATTTTTAACAGTTTTTCCATCCTCATTTTCTCTCTATGTCAGAGTAGCTTAGTACTAATACAGACTAAGACTTTTTCTTTATAATTTGTACCTAATGATATTTGTAATGCTGCAGATCAGAATACCACTTAAAAAAAACTTTACGAGTATCTCTATATGTCTCTCCCTCTCCTCCCATGTACCTCCAGTACTTCAGAAAATCTCAGTGTGTAAATTACATTTCTCTGCATTTTTGTGGCTAGAAATGTTGGGAAAACCTTTTTGTATTCAAATTCCCTTTTATCAAAAGCACACCCTCACCATCGTCCCCATCCACAAATTATTCTTGCAAAGTGCTCAACCTCCAACTGATTGCCCGCATTCACCATGACAGGATCAAAGTAGCAGGTAGACTTCTGCATGAAGGAGCTGCCAAAATCAGCAATTTCCCAAAGCCATGGCTCAGGAGAACCAGTGTACAAGAGCTGCCAATGCATGCAGCCTCATTTTAATTGCACAGAAGAGAAGTGAAGTGGGTGTTAGGGAATGAGACTACCCGTGTCGGAGATAGTGATATCTTCTTTTCTGCAAACCCCTGCCATTTTTCTTGATGAAGGAAACTGAGTTTGGTTTTAATGCATGACTGGATCCTTGCAGCCAGTTTGAAGGTTCAAATACCAGCCGTATTTCAAGTAGGAATGACCTTACTTGACATACACTTTAATCACTCCCTTTACTTGTAACCAACTGTGATGGTCAATTCTGTAAATAACACTGTCCTCTTCTCTGTTTTTCTTTGTCCACTTCCTATTTGTGGTATCTGTCAGGAGTTATGAAGCACACAAGACAGGAGCAGCGATCTTTATCCATCTTGTTTAATCTTCACTTCCATTCTCTCACATGCTACGTCATTACACAACACTTCAAAATAGTAGTCAACCATACAATGTTACTCATGAATACAACACTATTATACAAGAGATGGATCTTAATAATGTCTGCAAAAAATGATTAGCAGTGATGATTATACACCCCACAGGGACTTTAGCATCACATTGTCCACAAATCTTTTTTCTTTGCTTTCCCAAGCGCATTTAACACAAGCCGCGAATAGAAATGGTTCCCGTGGAGATTAGTCTAATTAAGATTTGCGCTATAGTTCACTGTAGCTTAATATGTGCGACTAATTTTGGCCTTCACATCAGATCTTTGAAAGAGAGAAACAGCTTTGTTTATGCCAGTATGAATCACACATCAAAGTGTGCCGTCACATGTTGGAGTTTCAGATTGGTACATATTTGTTGTTGTTTTTTTAACTGCTGGTTTTCAGCTGGCAGAGGTTAAGTTATAAAAGTGCTGTAGTCATGGTTACAGTTTTAGCTTTTCCTAATGCATGAGGTTTATTTGAAGTAATCACTGTAATTTGTGACCATTGTACAAGGGTTAATTATGATGGATTTCATTTTGTGTCTGAAGATTTTTCAGCTGAAGAAGGGGTAAATAATATAAAGTAAATGTGCACATTTCACACCTGAAATGAAACTGCAGTGTTGGATATGATCTTTAGTTGGCTTCATTTGAAACTTATTCTCTATTTTATAATGAGAGTAATTTATAAATATATAATACCCGTAGATTTCATTAAAACAGCTTGCAGAATCAAGGGGGCTCTTCAAAAAGTAAAATGAAGCGGGAGGTTCTGCACCCACAAAAGGTGAGTTAATGAATGCTTGTCTATGGCTTTAGCCCAGAGCTCTACTCTCAGGTGGTCCTTTATCCCCGCAGCTGAGAGAAAAGACCTGCATTACAATCACATAACCAGCGGCCTTTGATCTAAATTCAGCTTATGTGATGATAAAGATGGTGAGAAGAGTCTGGCTGAAATTATATTAAATAGAGGAGCCCAAATGTTGGACCATTTTCACTTTTAGTTAAAATACATTTTTCAAAAGATTACTGATAGTTTATAAGTTTTGTGATTGTTCTTCATGTCACCCACTAATACACCTGCGCTGTAAAATGTTATTGTAATTGTAATGGTACAAGACTGTAAAAATGCTACAGTAAAAGCTTACTGATTGGTTAATGGTAAGTTTCCTTACTATATACAGAGAACAACTGCAATATATATGTAATTTACAGTTCTTATTCTTTAATAAGAAAGCTTGAAGTTGATTAAGCTTCTGTGATGGATGTTTGGAGATATTTAATGGATCTGTCAGTGGGAAAACCTTCAATCATCTCTCTTGTATGAGGGTAGACCGTTAAATAAAGATAAGTATCATCGGTCTATGAAGAAAATTGTCTCAGAGTGAAGGGCAGGCAATTACACTTTGGGCTCTTGCCCAATAATTACTTTTTTATTAAAAAAAAAAACGTGCATATTGATATGAACTCCCAGACCATCACTTATGGAAATAAGTTAGTATTTAAATGTGTTACACGTGAATGCTGTAGGACTCACGCGATGAAGGGTATAAGGGATAACTGTCTTTATTATAATCCACAAAACTCAGAAAAAGTATATACAATCACGCAAACTAAAACGAGAACCAGCAAGGGACTGAACAAAACAGTGAGTTTAAATACAAGACAAACATAATGACAGACAAGTGATAATCGTACGTAACCACAGAAACAAATGAGGAGATAATCAGTAACCAAGAAAACCATAACTGAGCATAATGGAGCAGAGAAACAGGAACTTAACAAAACAGAATAAAAACGTTTCCCACTTTATATTAGGTGTCCTAACAACTATGTACTAACATTGAAATTAATCATTTGATACAGTGCACTGATTGTGTACATACATGTTTTTACATTGTACTTATATAAAAAAAAAAAAAAAAAAAAATGCCTGCATGTATTTACAGCTGTAATTACTTTCAATTACACTGTTGACCCTTCCCTTAAGCCCGGGACACACCAAGCTGAGCGTCAGCAAACAGCGAGCAAAGAAGTCGGAACGTACAGATAGAAAGCTGTTCTAATTTTACGTCATCTTACCTGAGTGTTCCTGTGCAAATATTTTAATATTAACATGATCGGAGTGGAATAAAGAAAGTAATCAGCAGAACTGAAATTTAAAAAGGTAGGCATGCACTGCTTTGTTTATGGTTATCTGTAGCCTGCAGCCTGCATTGTCGGTTTCCCTTTTTGAATGACGAATATAGATGAATATATCTGCAGAAATAGACAGTTGTCTCATTTACACGTAGGCGCAGAATCCATTCATCCATCTGTCTGTCTGTCATGCAAAACAGATTCATCTTTACCTTCATACTACAAAGTTTTCTGAAGACTCAAAACAGGTCCCCTCTCTTTTTTTTTCCATGCACCACAAATCTAAATGACAAAGTGGCAATCATTTGACCCGGAGGTTACTGGAGTGAAACCTCTATGGGCGGCGTGAGATTTCTGAGAGAGTGATTTTAAGTATGCACTTAGCAAATGGAGTCTGTAGCTACTTTGTTCTGAAATTTGTTGTATGAACCATTAACTCTGCTTTGTTAAGGTTGACTGGCCTAGAACAATGTAGAGTCTTAATAGCAAAGCACAGCCCCTGTCCTGAGCATGCCTAATGTCTTCTGAAAGTGTGTGTGTGTGTGTGTGTGTGTGTGTGTGTGTGTGTGTGTGTGTGTGTGTGTGTGTGTGTGTGTGTGTGTGTGTGTGTGTTCATACTTTTCTATTCCAGTGGGGACTTCAACCTGAATGCACACTGACTCATGGGGACTCGTGTTACTTTGGGGACCTACATTTTTTTGAAAATGTAAAACCACAAAGATAGCACCATCAACGGATGTTCATGAAAATGAGTTATGAAACACCTTGGTTAAATGCAGGGAATAAAAGACTACAGGATGCACACTTTTCTTTCATATGTTTCTCTTATTACAGGTGAAATAATAACAGTTTAGATAAAAATAGCTGGTTTCTTACCTAATAACTAACATTTCTTCAAACATTTTTTTTTTTTTTTCCTCTATGATCAACCTTATTTCGAGCTAGGGCACAATGCTAAACCTGCTTACTAAAGAGGACTATTTACACAATTTTATTTAATAATTATGAAAATTATGAAATTGTATTTCATAATTTTATTTAATGTATTTCAACACTGACACCAAGTAAATTGCATATGGTTGAATTTGGAATAGCGTAATAACATATTACATTTCTTTTATAGATGTATGCTATTCTGAATTCAGCCATCAGTTTTTGTTAGTATAAGTAGTATACTGGTAAAATGTTTAGGGTTGTAAGAAATAAAGACCTTTATTGAGCAAGGATGCACTAAATAAAAATAAATTAATAAAAAAAGTGACAGTAAAGATATTTATAATGTTACAAAATATTTATATTTTGAGCACAACAACATTGATAATAACATTAAAATTTCTTAAGCATCAAATCATCACATTATTATGATTTCTGAAGGATCATGTGACACTGAAGACTGGAGTAATGATGCTGAAAATTCAGCTTTGCAGGAATTACAGGATGAAAATTAAAAAAATTCAAAATGCAAATTTCTCATTACAAAACAGTGAGTTTAAATACAAGACAAACATAATGACAGACAAGTGATAATCGTGACGTAACCACAGAAACAAATGAGGAGATAATCAGTAACCAAGAAAACCATAACTGAGCATAATGGAGCAGAGAAACAGGAACTTAACAAAACAGAATAAAAACGTTTCCCACTTTATATTAGGTGTCCTTAACAACTATGTACTAACATTGAAATTAATCATTTGATACAGTGCACTGATTGTGTACATACATGTTTTTACATTGTACTTATATAAAAAAAAAAAAAAATGCCTGCATGTATTTACAGCTGTAATTACTTTCAATTACACTGTTGACCCTTCCTTAAGCCCGGGACACACCAAGCTGAGCGTCAGCAAACAGCGAGCAAAGAAGTCGGAACGTACAGATAGAAAGCTGTTCTAAATTTACGTCATCTTACCTGAGTGTTCCTGTGCAAATATTTTAATATTAACATGAGCGGAGTGGAATAAAGAAAGTAATCAGCAGAACTGAAATTTAAAAAGGTAGGCATGCGAAAGCATTCTGTGAAAGCATTCTCTGAAAGTTTATCTTACAATGGATATGTTTTTAATGGTGTTAGTTCACCTACTCTCAGAGTAAAATACAATCCAATGTGTAAAAATTCAAATGATTCATGTTTGACGCAATGTTCAACTTACTGTTTATAAATAATACTTTATAAAAACTTTATAAACAGGAAAGACAAGAAAAGCGCAATGAAGGATAGGCAAAGCTCCGGGTCAAACTCAATTCATGCGTGCTTGTCTTCTTTAAACTGTGCGAGACACAAGTGGAACGCTGTTGATCTAATGCAGGTAACCTTTAAAAGCCCTCATTACGGATAATCCCTCACCAGGATCACTGACCTTTTCCTGTCCCTCTCACTCCCCGGGGCCTTATGGACCATCTGATGAAAGCAATAAGAAGCCTAGAATGACTGGAGACTATAAAAAAGCCCACCAGAAGCTTCATGAATATTCTTAAAACTCGTCCTCTCTGTTTTAGAGAAAATTACAGGATTAGATACATTATTAGAGAACATAATGTCTTTTGAGACATAATGACCAGCGTTTGCACTCATCTAGAGCATGCCAGAGTTATTTGCAAGTTCGTGCTACATGCATCATTTCCTTCAGTCCATTCACTGTATCTAGGTATTGACTGAAATGACATTGTGTGCATTGTGTCTGAAGCATCATACCAGGGCCAAAAAAAAAAAAGAAAGTATTTTCATACATAAGACACAGTAAAAAATATACAAATGTATTCTATGTTGGTCCAGTCGCATTTATGATGGGTAGAGCTGGTGTAGTGCAAACCAGCAACCAGCATCCTATGCTGGTCCCAGCATACAGAACAGACCATATGCTGGTGTTCGGCAATGCTGGATTTTTGTGCAGGGATTACAACTGTAAAACAAGTGTCAAGTGGCCAAATGTGCCAAAATATTGTATTCCTTTAATTTCAGTTTGAATTGACCAGTTGATATCCACTTTATCTATCACATGGCATGTCAAACAAAATACACTGTTTGTTGCCTTTTAAGCCCATCATGTGGGAGTGATTTTAGAGCATGCCAGGGACATGCTGGGATTGTAGCAGTTGTTACAATGAACAGATGAAGGTTCTGGTGGCCAGATTTAATCAGTGTAGGTACTGATACTTGGCTCTGACATCAAGATAACGGCCTCTCCTTTTGAGAGTGTCTCCATGGGAACAATCTGATGGAAAGCACAGGTCCAGGACCCAGTCTTCCTGCCTCATTTGATCTTGTAACCATCTGTGCCAAGTATGGGCCTCGCATTTAACCCAAAGTTTTCATTGTCCTCAGATGACTTCTACAAGACAGCTCCTGTTTTAAAACTGATAATAACAAGAAATGTTTCTTGAGCGGCAACTTGGCATATTCATATCACATCATGTGACATGTATAATGATGTTGAAAATTCAGTTTTGACATCACAGGAATAAATTAGGTACATTTTGAATTATATTAAAATAGTTATTTTATATTGAAATAATATTTCACATATTTCTTTTAAAGTGCCCCTTGTTACGGATTTGGTGTGGAAAAAACTTACAAAGGCGAAGGAGAACTCGGAACGGATACTTTAATAATAAACTCAGGAAACAGGCAGGGGAAAAACACCAACCAACGAGAACCGACAAACACTAAGGGCAAACAGAGGGCTTAAATACACAGGGGAAACAAGGTGATGACTCGACTAATTAACAGGACACAGCTGGGACAAGTGAACTCATAATGACGGTGACCATGGGAACGCAGGAGTGGCGGGAAAACTGAACAAAGGAACATGTGACAGGAAAACAGAACATGTGACAGGAAAACACAACATGTAACACCCCTATTATGCTATTTTAATTAATTGCTGTTACAGGTTTACATGCATCAAAGATCAAAAAACGCTTTCATTTATCTCATATTGTACATTGCACATCATCACATTTTTAAATGGTTCACTAACGACTCGGCTGATAGCTTACTATGCTCTGATTGACCAGATGGCCTAGTCTGTTGTGATTGGTCTGTCGCTTACAGCGCAAAACAAAATGGCCATTACCATAAACTTCAACTCCGCTTCCTAAAGCACCGCGATTGTAAACACAGTAAATCAATCTGACTGCGAGTCCGATGATGAAACATTGGATGGACTAGTTATTCAACCCAAACATCTATTGTTTCTCAGTGATAAGCGAGATACATTACTTAACTGCAACTGTAATTCCTCACCATCAGCTGGTCCATCAACAAACCCATGTGTATATTTCTAATTTATTGCGGTGCACATGCGAGCACTGTATCAACAACAGTGAATACATTAGCCCAGCACTAACGTGAATGATTGATGAAATATAAAAGTCTGTAAAAACAAATCTTGCTCCATCCTTTATCTTTACTCAAAGTAGTGAGAATGACAGACAATCTGCATTAATAGACACAGTTTTAGGTATTAGTGGCCCACAAAATATATAGCCTGGTCCTACCAGACTCTTGTACATTTCATTTATACAGAGAGTCCTATCCACTCTCCATTAACAAGCGTTAACATCCTTGAAGGCGGGTACTCTGTTCAAGTTTAAAACTATTGGATCTACCCAGAGCCACTCTGGATCTGCCATAACCAATCGCTAACATTTGGTCGTGACGTATATTCGCCTTAGACAACTCCTTCACCCCTAATGGAGCGAGCTGAAAAATCTAACTTTTCTAACTCAGCAAAGATTGTTCTTGCTCTGGCTTTTTTTTATATGGATATTCGGCAGCGTTGCCACAATGGACTGAATGGCTTTGCTCGTCTCTTTCTCTACTGCCATTACTGAAATACAACTCAAACTAGCGCACAACTTCAACGTCATCGTTCTCAGCAACTCCCTCTGTTTGCTGATTGGACGGGTTAATATTTGGACGGAGAAAACCAGCAAATATACCGCAAATGTCTTTTCTAGTGGCGTATAACCGTCACGCTGTGGGATTCGAATTACAGACGACTCGTTTAGGCGGTTCAGAATTGATTCTTACTTTTGGGAGACAATAACTTAATTTATAGTGCACTTTCGACTTTGCAGAATGTTTACATTCACAAACAGCTATATTACACACTGCATGAAAGGGAATATTCCAAAAACCATAATAGGGTCATTTTAAGTAAATTACTTATAATGAAAACCTTTTATGACAGTGATTTACAGTAGGGGAGAAGGGGAGTAGGGGAGTGTTAGATGTAACGGGTTTAGATGTAACAGTTTGACAGGTCAGAAAAGAGCTGTGCTAACATCATCAATATCATACACTCACATCTTTTTTCTTTAGCTCACAGGAGAAACTGCATGTGAATATGTTGATTTTATTACCAAAAAAACTGATTTTCAGGTAAGAAAGTAATTTTTTCATCAAGATTATGTTTTGCCTAGAAATCATTGAATTGTAGGTACAATTATTTACAATTATTAACTCCAAAAAAGTTGGGACACTGTACAAATTGTGAATAAAAACAGAATGCAATGATGTGGAAGTTTCAAATTTCAATATTTTATTCAGAATACAACATAGATGACATATCAAATGTTTAAACTGAGAAAATGTATCATTTTAAGGGAAAAATAAGTTGATTTTAAATGTCATGGCATCAACACATCTCAAAAAAGTTGGGACAAGGCCATGTTTCCCACTGTGTGGCATCCCTCTTCTTTTATAACAGTCTGCAAACGTCTGGGGACTGAGGAGACAAGTTGCTCAAGTTTAGGAATAGGAATGTTGTCCCATTCTTGTCTAATACAGGCTTCTAGTTGCTCAACTGTCTTAGGTCTTCTTTGTGGCATCTTCCTCTTTATGATGCGCCAAATGTTTTCTATGGGTGAAAGATCTGGACTGCAGGCTGGCCATTTCAGTCCCCGGATCCTTCTTCTACGCAGCCATGATGTTGTAATTGATGCAGTATGTGGTCTGGCATTGTCATGTTGGAAAATGCAAGGTCTTCCCTGAAAGAGACGACGTCTGGATGGGAGCATATGTTGTTCTAGAACTTGGATATACCTTTCAGCATTGATGGTGCCTTTCCAGATGTGTAAGCTGCCCATGCCACATGCACTCATGCAACCCCATACCATCAGAGATGCAGGCTTCTGAACTCAGCGCTGATAACAGCTTGAGTTGTCGTCCTCTTTAGTCCAGATGGCATGGCGTCTCAGTTTTCCAAAAATAACTTCAAATTTTGATTCGTCTGACCACAGAACAGTTTTCCACTTTGCCACAGTCCATTTTAAATGAGCCTTGGCCCAGAGAAAACGCCTGCGCTTCTGGATCATGTTTAGATATGGCTTCTTTTTTGACCTATAGAGTTTTAGCCAGCACGGTGGATTGTGTTCACCAACAATGTTTTCTGGAAGTATTCCTGAGCCCATGTTGTGATTTCCATTACAGTAGCATTCCTGTATGTGATGCAGTGCTGTCTAAGGGCCCGAAGATCACGGGCATCCAGTATGGTTTTCCAGCCTTGACCCTTACACACAGAGATTGTTCCAGATTCTCTGAATCTTTGGATGATATTATCCACTGTAGATGATGAAAACTTCAAACTCTTTGCAATTTTTTTCTGAGAAACTCCTTTCTGATATTGCTCCACTATTTTTGGCCTCAGCATTGGGGGAATTGGTGATCCTCTGCCCATCTTGACTTCTGAGAGACACTGCCACTCTGAGAGGCTCTTTTTATACCCAATCATGTTGCCAATTGACCTAATAAGTTGCAAATTGGTCTTCCAGCTGTTCCTTACATGTACATTTAACTTTTCCGGCCTCTTATTGCTACCTGTCTCAACTTTTTTGGAATGTGTAGCTCTCATGAAATCCAAAATGAGACAATATTTGGCATGACATTTCAAAATGTCTCACTTTCAGCATTTGATATGTTATCTATATTCTATTGTGAAAAAAAAAAACATACGTTTATGAGATTTGTAAATTATTGCTTTCCTTTTTTACTCACAATTTGTACAGTGTCTCAACTTTTTTGGAATCAGGTTTGTAACTTGCATGACCTGAAATAGCTATTTCTCTAGTTTAATTTGATGCTAACTTCAAACCCACATGCTAAAACAGTTATGGCTATTTGGGGTGGGGATAGTTGTGAGTTTATTAAAAATGTTAAAACCAACCCCTATAATGATTCCAATGAGTTCAGTTATCAATCACATCCTCTGTTGAGGCAAAGCCACATGAGTTTTTTTGTTGCATATTGAGGGATTTATTCAGTAAATGTGTTTCCATCATAGTTTATATCTTCTTCCCAGCTAAAAATGATCTGCCTCCATTGAACTCACAATTATGCAATATCTCAAAATTCACATTAAAATAGGTGGATCTTGGAAACATAGCTAGTAGTGACTAACCCTTATGTGACAGGAAAACAGTACACTTACACTTACACACACACTCACACAAACATGCTCTGCAATTATTTTGCATTAAAAGTTGTAAAAAATACTATATAGTTTTTTTGTCAGTTTATTCAGTTAGTTTTTCAATGATGTTTATGCAAAAATTGGATAGTGTGGGTGTTATTCCAGCAAATGACCTGTCAGTGTTATATCTATCCCCAGCTAGTGTTACAACTCACCCCAGTAGTGGGGTAGGTTGTAACAGCAGAACACTTTGTATTTGACATTAACTCAATCTGTGACCATGCAGTACATGTCCAAGTGAGTTATATTTGTAGCAGACAAATATGTGGCTACCATCTATCAAAATTTGAGACATCTAGCACAAACAACCACTGAGTGACTCAAACAAAAAGTATTACAACCATCCCCGGTCTCCTATACTGTATGTATAAAGAAATAAAATGTATTATACACTCACCTAAAGGATTATTAGGAACACCATACTAATACTGTGTTTGACCCCCTTTCGCCTTCCGAACTGCCTTAATTCTATGTGGCACTGATTCAACAAGGTGCTGAAAGCATTCTTTAGAAATGTTGGCCCATATTGATAGGATAGCATCTTGCAGTTGATGGAGATTTGTGGGATGCACATCCAGGCCACGAAGCTCCTGTTCCATCACATCCCAAAGATGCTCTATTATTGGGTTGAGATCTGGTGACTGTGGAGGCTATTTTAGTACAGTGAACTCATTGTCATGTTCAAGAAACCAATTTGAAATGATTCGAGCTTTGTGACATGGTGCATTTTCCTGCTGGATGTAGTCATCAGAGAATGGGTACATGGTGGTCATAAAAGGATGGACATGGTCAGAAACAATGCTCAGGTAGACCGTGGCATTTAAACGATGCCCAATTGGCACTAAGGGGCCTAAAGTGTGCCAAGAAAACATCCCCCACACCATTACACCACCACCACCAGCCTGCACAGTGGTAACAAGGCATGATGGATCCATGTTCTCATTCTGTTTACGCCAAATTCTGACTCTACCATCTGAATGTCTCAACAGAAATCGAGACTCATCAGACCAGGCAACATTTTTCCAGTCTTCAACTGTCCAATTTTTGTGAGCTCGTGCAAATTGTAGCCTCTTTTTCCTATTTGTAGTGGAGATGAGTGGTACCCGGTGGGGTCTTCCGCTGTTGTAGCCCATCCGCCTCAAGGTTGTGCGTGTTGTGGCTTCACAAATGCTTTGCTGCATACCTTGGTTGTAACGAGTGGTTATTTCAGTCAAAGTTACACTTCTATCAGCTTGAATCAGTCGGCCCTTTCTCCTCTGACCTCTAGCATCAACAAGGCATTTTCGCCCACAGGACTGCCACATACTGGATGTTTTTCCCTTTTCACACCATTCTTTGTAAACCCTAGAAATGGTTGTGCGTGAAAATCCCAGAAACTGAGCAGATTGTGAAATACTCAGACCGGCCAGTCTGGCACCAACAACCATGCCACACTCAAAATTGCTTAAATCACCTTTCTTTCCCATTCTGACATTCAGTTTGGAGTTCAGGAGATTGTCTTGACCAGGACCACACCCCTAAATGCATTGAAGTAACTGCCATGTGATTGGTTGATTAGATAATTGCATTAATGAGAAATTGAACAGGTGTTCCTAATAATCCTTTAGGTGAGTGTACATGTATGTATTGTTTTTGGCCCATTTTAAACCCTTGTTATCCTATATCTTTTGCCAGACCTTTCTGTGATAACTTTTGTTTGTCTACAATAGAACCTTGAAGCACTTCAAACCAAAATTGTCAAAAATATATGTTCCTGCCAATGAGTGGCTGATGCTCACAGGCTTCTTACCAAAATGCAAATTGAAAATCTGTTCCAGTCAATTCAAGTGCTGCTATAATAATGTGAGCTCATCTTTTATTCATGGCTGTGTTTTTTCTTGGGCTGCTGCATGAGGGTGACTGTCTTAACATTAACACAGATGTCCGTTAATCCCATCACCAAGGAGGCTGGATCGGTCCCTTAGGGAAACAACTGGAAAATATTTCACCTGCTGCTTTCTTTCCCTGTTTCTCTGTGCTTTTGATCTCACTCATTCCTTTTATACCTCCCTTGTCACCACTGTTTCATCTCCATCAGTCCTGGTTGACAAATCTCTGCATGATAGAAACATGGGAGACATTGGTCATCGATCTTCACCCTGGGGATTAAAACCAGTTGTATTGTTTCAGCTGCCACTGCTGACTCCGAGTTTGATTGCATCCTAGGCATAAATATTTTATTTGAAGGAGCCATTTGTGGTCTTGTTCAGCTATTCCTCATGTCAGGTGTATCTGGACACCAAGCAGGAAATGAAATGAAATACTGGGAGCACACATTGCCTGACAAGATAGCATTTGTCTAAATTACCATAGCCTGATGTTCTTTGTTTCAGACACATATTCATCTTCTGTCATGCTTCTTTTTACTTTCTTATCTTTCTTTCTTTTTTCCAAAATGGGAATGATGTCTTGTGTTCAAGTAAATGAAACAGTTTTTCTCTAAAATAATCTTTTGTAAAGTATATCATTCTGAGCTTGTGCACTTAAAATACGGAATGTTCACGTGAGAAATACGGATGTTCACGTGAGAAATTAACCTTTTAAATGAGTTCTTTCTGGTGAATTGGTTGTACAAATTTACACAGCATAGCATTCAATTGATATCTTAGAATTGAAGTGTCTACTGAGTTTAAAAATTGTATTCTCTCATATCGAACTCAAGGCTAAAAACCTAGTTGTTGAATATTTAAGGTCTTTAAAATATCAACAGAAAACAAAAATATTACTTTATTATAGTTTTTTTTTTTTTTTTTTGAGGCAATAACAATGTGCAAACACATTTCATGTAACATTTCCTTGAGAAATGTTTCCTTCTATTTTCTAAAGTGCTGAAGAGCCATAAGAAGTAACCTAGATAAACATTATTGTTTGTCATTAAGAGTTCACTGTGTCTTGTTGTTAGTTGTTGACAGGCAAAGATTACACTGACATTCCTGCTGATTTGGCATATTAGCCATCTGGCATGCCCTCCTCCTGAAGGCACACACATTTGCTCTGGTGGCACAAACCCACAGCAATCCATCTCCCCCTGTGTCCATTTAGTATACAGCTGAAAATTATCCCTGTTGACTAATGGTGTGCGTGCCTTCCTTTAGTTAGCACTAATAACCTCCTGATTGATCGGCTCCCTGCCGAACGTCTAATGACATCAATAGAAAAGATGTTTTCCTGTACTTCTTCAAGGGGGTGATCTGGTCATGTTTTGGTGCGTCAAAAGCAGGGACAGTGCTTAAAGTGTAAAATTGTAATTTAAATTTTTTTTTTTAAGTTTCCTTTTATTGTAATGTTATTACACACAGTGTAACTGTATATGTGTCATACAGTAGAAAGAAAGAAAGAAAGAAAGAAAGAAAGAAAGAAAGAAAGAAAGAAAGAAAGAAAGAAAGAAAGAAAGAAAGAAAGAAAGAAAGAAAGAAAGAAAGAAAGAAAGAAAACCTGTGTGTTTCAGTGGAATACATGTTTTTCTGGGAAAAGCCAAGGCATTTATTACTCAAGTTGAATGAAATATATTGTCATTCATCTTACTACAGGGCAAGTTTTATGAATTCAAGGAAAGAGCAGAGGAGTACTTTACAAGAACGTCAATCATTCCAAGCTATTACCATCTGATTAGGCGCTGACTTGCAGCGCTATATAGGCCCTTTTTGTTACCCCTGAGGTCCAGTCTCATGCTTCTAAACACCACTAGGAAACATAATTTCGATTTATTTCTGGAGCTTTCAAACTATTGCATTAATACTATACTCAAAGAGCATGTGTCATTAAATAAGAGTTGACATACATATAGTCACATTACGATTGAAAGTTGATAATGAGAATAGCATTTGCAATAGCTGAACGACATGTTCTATGGTAATGGTAAAGCAAGTAAAAGCAATTCTATTTCTGTATTGTGCTCTGAGAACTCCATGCAGTAAATATTAATATTTTTTTTATATTTTTAATTGTTTTTTAATGTTTCATGTCTTTTTGGGCAAGATAACATTATGAAGTTTGAGAAACGACAGTAATACAATAGCAGCCAGCAGTGTGTACATGAGGCAAGTTGAGCTAGAAAAAGTTTGTTAACCTCATTGTTAGTGCTCTCTATTGGCAACACACACACTTTAATATTTGTACTTTGCATATGCCTTCAGAGGCTGTGGAGAGATTTTTGAGGTACAAGTGCAAAGTAAATTATATAATTAAGTTGCTGCCCAGAAGAAATAAGAAAACATGTTGTCCTTCTTAAAAAGCTGTGCCAGTTGAATAGGCAAGGGTTTGAATGACTAATGGCAGATGTGTGAACATGCAGTGGACTGAAGTCAAAAACACTGCTGTGTGGCAAGGATAAGTAACGAATGAACCTTTTACCAGGCAAATTGCCGAAGTACAATGAAATCTCCAAGGAGCTTTGCTGCTGATTTTAATTGTTATTAAATGAAACACTGGCCAAGAATAAGCTTTTAAGATTTGAGCAGGTGTTTCCAAATAATGAATGTCCTTCTGCCATATGTATGCAGAAACTTTAAATAGTTCAGATGTACATAGTTCAAAATATTACAACAAGCTCTAAAGCTGTAGTCAAGTTCTGATGAAGAAAATCAATTTACAAATGTACTAAAAGTTTCCCATCTTTTTTTAATTAATTTTTTTAAGTTGTAACAAATATTATTGGATTGTAGAAAATACTATTTCAGTCGTTCTACTTCAAACTTTCATTAGTTAAATTCAATGTGTTACTTGCAGGGCTTTTTTGTAATTGTTTGCAAAAAAATTTAAAGGAAAAAACTAAATTCAAATCTTATATTTGTAGTCTTTTTTTATACTAGTATTTAAAGGGATAGTTCAAAAATGACTTTTTTTCATGGTCTGTCTCATGTTTCAAAACTGCATGGATTTCTTGGACAACAACAACACTGAGACATTTTTCAAAATATCTTCTTTTGTGTTATACAGAAGAAGAAAAGTCCGGTTCGGAATGAAATGAGGGTGTGTAAATGATGACTGAAGTTTAAGTTATAGATCTGTAGTTGTGCTGGTGAACATTAAGAATCATTCAATACTGAAATACGGTTTGGCTGGTGGCCAAATGTTTTCTCGTAGTCAGTACCAACTTCTGACTGAAATTAACCTCACCCTTTATGTTCTGCTTGAGTTTGCCGTTGGCTCTGATTAGAGGAGGGGAATTTAAATCAGATTTGATCTTTACGGACCATAGGTTTCATCTTTATCAGTGCTGCTAATTTAAAAAAAGTGCAATGCTGCATTTGTTGTTTACAGCAGTTTCCTGAATCTGTAGAGGAGTGTTTGCATGTTGTCTGTGAGTTTTGCTCCACTGGTGTTCATTTTGTGAATGTGTATTCATTGAGAAGGTTCAGATTCTGCAGTTTATACTATATATTTACCATCTAACCTCTATATTTTGTGGTGACTGCCCATTTAATGTGCCTTGGCCCTCAAGAGAATGTAGTTTTGTGCTGGCGCTGGCTGTGGCTTTACTCTGCAGTGATTAGTCACTGCTGAGTGTGTGTGTTTGAGGGGGAATAAATAACCCAGTTGGTAATTCAGGTCACGTCAGAATCACTCTTTACAAACACACGCACACTTTCTGAGCAGTACCACGGTTTGGTAGATGGCACTGGGAAGAGAACAGGAGTGAGAGGAAGGAAAAATATCACACTGTGCAGAAATTCTGTAATTATTTTATTGCTTTTTCTGAAAACAGGAAGCAGCTGAATGTGAAATGTGCCACTTGCTCGGTGATTTGAAAAGGTCAGAGATGTTGGAAGCTTGCGGGTGCTGCTGTGCAGATAGTGAGCAACGTTTCTCTCCTGACTTACCAGTGTGGAAAGGAATAATCTCCCAACACCATGGTAACATTTCACTATTATATGAAAATCTTACCTCAGAAATCTCAAGTCAATACCCAAAAAAAGGATCTGAATCACTTCAGAAACCACTAATATCCATCTTTCCACTGTAAAAAGTGATCTTTTGATTTAACATAAAAGAGTAAGGAAACTCTTTGCCTTAAAATTATTAAGTATCAAACAATTAAGTTATGTGAAATTGTCAAGTCAATCAATCTATCTATCTATCACCACAGTAAGTTAGTGCCCCCTAAACTGACCAAAAGTTATGAAGCTTGATGGTGCAATTGGGCCGCTTGGCCATGCAGTTGCTGCTTGCAGCTATATTTTATGTATTTTTGGTAAGAGAACTGGCTGAATGAATAGATGTACATGTAATGGAAGGATGAACAGATAGGCAGTTAAAAATTAAGATGTCTAGAAACGTCTCGGTTACGTATGTAACCCTCATTCCCTGAAGGACGTACGTCGGACCGACTGAAAGAGAACTAATGTTTTATCAGTGTCTGGACTGACTCTGAAAATTACATTCATTTTTATAGTCAGTTTAAGTGCCATTCTCCCTTTGTGTCTCAGAGACCTGATAACATGGTCGGAGAGGCTCCGGTAAATCATTGCTAATAATTTGTGTGGCACATCTTAGCTCCTTGGTCAAGCTGGTCTGGGAGAACACAAGCAAGCAGAGCTCTAAAGAGCCATGGGAGCGGCTGAGATTACAAGCCTGCAGATGAGTCAGAGAGCAGTGCCAGCGGCACTATAACACTTCTTCCCTTCTGAGATTCATCCTGCGTGATCACTGTGTTTTCATTGTTTGCTTTTTTGGGAGTTATGACTAGATATGTCTTTTTGTCCCGCCTTGAAAATCCTGACCTTAAAAGTGGACACCAATAACAGCTGCATTATTTATTTTTATTGAAAATACAACATTTAAAGGTGCAGTGTGTAGTTTTTTGAGGATCTATTGAAATAAATGCAATATAATATACATAACTATGTTTTCAGTGGTGTATAAAGACCTTACATAATGAACCATTATGTTTTTATTACCATAAAATGAGCCATTTCTATTTACATACAAACCCGATTCCAAAAAAGTTGGGACACTGTATAAATTGTGAATAAAAACAGAATGCAATGACGTGGAAGTTTCAAATTTCAATATTTTATTCAGAATACAACATAGATGACATATCAAATGTTTAAACTGAGGAAATGTGTAATTTTAAGGGAAAAATAAGTTGATTTTAAATTTCATGGCATCAACACATCTCAAAAAAGTTGGGACATGGCCATGTTTACCACTGTGTGGCATCCCCTCTTCTTTTTATAACAGTCTGCAAATGTCTGGGGACTGAGGAGACAAGTTGCTCAAGTTTAGGAATAGGAATGTTGTCCCATTCTTGTCTAATACAGGCTTCTAGTTGCTCAACTAGCTTAGGTCTTCTTTGTCGCATCTTCCTCTTTATGATCCGCCAAATGTTTTCTATGGGTGAAAGATCTGGACTGCAGGCTGGCCATTTCACAGCCATAACGTCTCCTGTCCTACACGAGGAGCAAACACACTGGATCATTGCTACTCTCTGTTTAAGAACGCCTATAAAGCTCTGTCACTTCCAGCTTTCGGCAAATCGGATCATGCCGCTGCAGTGGACACACACACTGCCGCATACAACACCGGTCTCCTATCAGGGAATATGAATGAATACAAATCATCCTGCTATGCTCTCCGACGTGCAGTTAAAGCCACAAAGCTCCGTTATAAGGATCGAGTGGAGTCTCATTTCCAACTCAACGACTCCCGGCGCATGTGGCAGGGTCTGAGGTCCATCTGATCTGTTGCTTGTGAACGAGTTAAACTCTTTCTATGCTCGCTTTGATTGTAATCGCATGATCAGCTGTGCTGATCAGCTCGCTGGGTTGTTTACATCCATCTTTAATGAGTCCCTCGCTACATCTGTGGTCCCCACCTCCTTCAAAAAATCCACCATCATCCCTGTCCCTAAGAACAGTAAACCCTCTTGCCTAAATGACTATCGTCCAGTGGCTCTCACGTCTATAGTCATGAAGGTCTTTGAGAGACTCATTAAGAACACCATTTGCTCCTTCATTCCTGACACTTTGGACCCTCTTCAGTTTGCCTATCGTCCCAATAGATCGACTGAAGATGCCATCTCGCATGTCATCCACTCCTCCCTCACTCACATCGACAGCAAAAGTGGGAACTACATAAGGCTGCTATTTATTGACTATAGCTCAGCCTTTAACACCATAGTTCCAATTTAAGCTAACCGCCAAACTCCTGGATCTCGGCCTGAATTCTTCTCTCTGCCACTGGATTGAAGACTTTCTCACTGGCAGGCCTCAGGTGGTGAGAATAGGCCAGTTCACCTCCACCTCCATCACCCTGAGTGTGGGAGCTCCACAGGGCTGTGTCCTGAGTCCCCTGCTCTACTCTCTCTACACGCATGACTGTTTGTCCACACACAGCTCCACCTCTATCATCAAATTTGCTGGTGATGCTGTTGTCCTGGGTCTCATTTCCAACAACAATGAGACGGCATACTTGGACGAGGTGGAGCAACTAACATCATGGTGCCAGGACAACTGTCTCTCTCTGAACGTTGGCAAGACCAAAGAACTGATTGTGGACTTCAGGAAGAGACAGCAACGGACATACTCCCCTCTCATGATCAGCAGGTCACCAGTGGAGAGAGTGAGACTGCACACATTCAGACACAGGTGAAAAAAGCCAGGCAAAGACTGTACCACCTGCGCCCGCTGAGGAAATTCAGGGTTTCACCAGCTATCCTGAAAACGTTCTATTTAGGGGTGATAGAAAGTGTATTAACTCAGTGCATCACAGCGTGGTATGGGAACAGCACCAGTCATGACTGCAAAGCCCTGCAAAGAGTCGTGCGCTTATCCGAGTGTATCTCAGGGTCAGCTCTTCCATCTCTGCAGGACGTCTACACCAAACGCTGCAAAGGTAGAGCTACTAAAATCATCAAGGACTCTAATCACCCTGCAAACCCTCATTTCACGCTGCTGCCATCTGGTAAGTGCTTCCAATGCCTGATGGACAAAACTGAGAGACTCAGGAGGAGCTTCTTCCCCCAGGCCATCAGACTCCTGAACTCAGTCACTTAACATCACGTGACCATCGATATACTGACATTGCACTGCACTTTCTGTTCTCGTTGTTACTGTGTAACAACCTGTTATAAACCTGTTTGCACATTATACTTCTTTGTACATTTCTGTTAACCACATATTTATAAGTCTACAGTTTACTCACTGCACAGTTTATTTCACTTATTTTATTCCACTTTATTTATTTTTATTTTTATTTTTTTACTTGATTTACTTCGACTTGATTTATTTATAATTCTACAGATATATATATATATATATATATATATATATATATATATATATATATATATATATATATATATATATATATATATATATATACTTTTTTTTATTCTATTTCTATTATAATTTCCTCCTTGTGTTTTTAACTGTGAATTTGCACTGTCCATGGAGCAGACCTGTTTACATTTCACTGCCGGTTGTATATTCTGTATATAACTGTGTATGTGACAAATAAAACTCTTGAATCTTTAATCTTGAATCTTGATGTTGTAATTGATGCAGTATGTGGTCTGGCATTGTCATGTTGGAAAATGCAAGGTCTTCCCTGAAAGAGACGATGTCTGGATGGGAGCATATGTTGTTCTAGAGCTTGGATATACCTTTCAGCATTGATGGTGCCTCTCCAGATGTGTAAGCTGCCCATGCCACACGCACTCATGCAACCCCATACCATCAGAGATGCAGGCTTCTGAACTGAGCACTGATAACAACTTGGGTTGTCCTTGTCCTCTTTAGTCCGGATGACATGGCATCCCAGTTTTCCAAAAAGAATGTCTTGGTTACGTATGGTAACCCTCGTTCCCTGAAGGACGGAACGGAGGCATACGTCGGACGTCACCAACGAATTGGGGATCACTTCAGGGAGCCCCTATCAGCTTCGAGATATAGAGAACAGGCCAATGAGAATTGGCATGCGAGATTTGCATCTCGCGCTCCGCCCCGCAGCACGGGTATAAGCGGTAGCGAAATGCAGCGCACCTTTGTTTTTCACTGAGGAGCCGAACTATTGACTCGGCCTGCAGTGATGGTACAGCAACTGTGGCAACAGGACGTACGTCTCTGTTCCCTCCTTCAAGGAACAAGGTTTACTATATGTAACCGAGACGTTCCCTTCAGTCGGTCACGTTCGGCGTACGTCGGACGTCACCGACGAATTGGGATCCCTTTAGAAAATGCCACAGTTACTACCACTTCCAGTGCCCCTCAGAGGCGGGTGGGGAAATTCATGCAGGGAGAGTCACTGCTGCTGTTCTGCAAGACCCACTCAGCAGACTATTGGATAACGCTGGGAAAGCGTGCTCCGGAGGGCCGCTGCGGAAGCCACATCATGCCCGGAGGGAGATACCATGTTGAGAATACACGTATGGACTGGCCGTGGGCAGTGCAATATACGGAAGTCCCAGGGGTGGCCCTGGCCATTTCAGGTGGGGGAGCAACACCACTCTGAGACGGCAGAGCGGCTCTGCCGAGGGAAAGACACGGGCTCGCCGTAGGGAGCCATACCGTGGAAGAATACACATATGGGACCGCCGTGGGGGGTCACAACATATGGATCCCAGCCTAACACAAGTTCCACCAATGCATACGAGTGTTAGACCTGGCATCAGACGCGCCGCCATGTCGGACTGCCATGTCGGACACGACAGGGTTCGCCATACTGGGGAACTCGACTGGAGCATATAAGCTCACGTATCCGTTCCATGGGGAAGGGAATGGCGCAGCAAGCCAACACTAGAACAGGCACTTCGGTGTTACTGACTATGGGAAGTGAGCACACGTAGGCTATAGAACCTAACGAACATGTTGGGTGTCACCCAGGCCGCAGCTCTACAAATATCTCTCAGCGAGGCGCCACGAGCCAGTGCCCAGGAAGAAGCTACCCCCCAAGTGGAGGGGGCTCTTAACCTGAATGGGCAGGGCACGTCTTGGGTTTCATACGCCAAGACGATGGCATCCACTATCCAGTGGGCCATCCTCTGCTTAGAGACAGCCTTTCCCTTCTGCTGGCCTCCGTAACAGATGAAGAGCTGCTCTGAGGTCCTGAAGCTTTGCATTCTGTCCATGTACGTCCACAGGGCACGGACGGGACAGAGAAAAGCTAGGGCTGGGTCTGCCTCCTCCGAAGGCAGCGCTTGCAGGCTCACCACCTGGTCCCGGAAGGGAGCAGTGGGAACCTTGGGCACATATCCGGTCTCAGGATTACGTGAGAGTTACCCGCCCCGAATTCCAGGCACGATTCGTCAACCGAAAATGCCAATGTAGTCAGGAGTACTGTCTTTAGAGACAGAATTTTTAACTCAACTGACTGCAAAGGCTCAAAGGGAGGTCTCTGCAGTGCAGTTTCAGCACCAGAGGAAGTTCCCAAGAGGGTATAGTCTCCTTGCCCCCTTCAGGAACCTGACGATCAGATCATGCTTCCCTAAGGACTTTCCACCTACCAAATCAGGATTAGCGGGCGATAGCGGCAACATAAACTTTGAGGGTGGAGGGAGACAGCCTTCACTCCAACCTGTCTTGTAGGAAGGAAAACCCAGAACTGATCGAACATCTTCGGGGGTCTTCTCGGAGAGAAGAGCACCATTCGACGAACAGGTTCCACTTCAATCGCATAGAGGTGCCTCGTAGAGGGCGCTCTAGTGGAAGTGATGGTGTCTACCACAGCCTGTGGCATGCCACCTAGAACCTCCGCGTCTTGTCCAGGGACCAGACATGGAGTTTCCAGAGGTCTGGACGTGGGTGCCAGAGGGTGCCCCGTCTCTGAGTCAGGAGGTCCTTCCTCAGAGGAATGGGCCAAGGAGTTTCTGTCGCGAGGAGCACTAGTTCTGGGAACCAAGTCCTATTGAGCCAGTACAGAGCAACCAACAGGGACTTGCTCCTCGTCCTCCCTGACCTTGCACAGTGTCTGTGCAAGAAGGCTCACTGGGGGAAACCCCGGGGCCAGCTGAGTGCCAGAGCATCCGAGCCGAGGGTGCCCTCGGTCAGGAAATAAAACAACTGGCAGTGGGTCATGTCCGGGGTGGCAAACAGGTCTACCTGTGCGGTCCCAAAGTGACTCCAAATCAGCCGGACCACCTGGGGATGGAGTCTCCACTCTCCTGGGAGCACTGGCTGTCGTGAGAGCTTGTCGGCCGTACGACTGAGCAGGCCCGGAATGTGAATTGCACGAAGTGACCTCAGATGCTTCTGACTCCATAGGAGGAGATGGCGGGCGAGTTGTGACATGCGACGGGAGCGTAGACCACCCTGCTTGTTGATGTACGCAATGGCCACAGTGTTGTCCATACGGACCAGAACATGCTTGCCTCTGAGTGGTGTTTTGAAGCATCTGAGTGCAAGACGAACTGCTAACAACACCAGGCAATTGATATGCCATTGCAGTTGGGGCCTCATCTACAGACCCGAAACTGCAAGCCCATTGTACGTGGTACCCCAGCCGGTGGATGAGGCACCTGTGGAGACAACAGCATGCCTGGACACAATGTTTCAGTGGTACCACTGTCCTGCGTTTAAACGAATTCACGCAGTTCAACACCGACTGGATGCACTCCTCGGTGAGGCGCATTGTCAGGGTGACCGAATCCATCTCCATACTGAGAAAATAAGATCCTCTGCGCGGGGCAGAGTTTGCTCTTCTCTCAGTTGACTTGAAGCCCCAACTGGCTGAGGTGACTGAGCACCATGTCCCTGTGTTCACACAACTGCTCTCGCTACTGAGCAAGGATCAGCCAGTCGTAGAGGTAGTTGAGTAGCTTCAGAGCAACCTTCAGTATGGCGAACCCTCGCATAGCCAAGTCTGATGGTACGGATGAGCCAGCGAGACGGGCTGGGAGGCTCCCAGGGACCATGCAAGCAGGACCAAAGGCACCACAGACATACCCGTAGCGGGGCAGAGAGGCGACATGCAGGGACCTGACTCAGACGGCATGGTGGTGGCCCGAAGTGGGGTCTGAGTGTGCTGTGCAACACTACCTGCTTCTGCTGAGGGGACGCGCGAGTGTGAGGAGGCCATTTGTGTGCGTCCCAAACACAGCCAGCACCCCCTGTTGGCGATAGGAGAGGTGCCTGAGGGTGACAAGGCATGGAAGCGTTGAACACCGCCAAGTGCGCTCTCTTGGCACCCAGAGGTATTGGAACTGCTCTTTAGAATTTGAGTACCACTGGCTGTTTTTAACACCAGTGGCAGAACAGAATTTACCAATGATTCTCCACCCGGCCCTCCTCCGGGGAAGAGCAGCTCTTAACCAAATCCAAGTGACCTGTCCCCGCTGACTGGCAGCTGAGACGGGTGGTATCGTGGGATTGATGCCCATGGCGACGAGCAGACTGAGGGGGTCGCTGATGGTATTTCTGGACCAGGGTGGACATCGTCTGGCCGAGGGCCAGCGCTGTGACTTTAAATATAAAACAGTCACTGTGTGCAGCTCAACCTTGGCTCAGAACTACCCTCATGCACGAAGAGTGCTGGGCGTAGGCCTGCCAGTGGCACTGCCACCCCACCGATGAGGGTAGTGAGAGAGAGGAAAACTTTATACAGATTATGGCCCTTTTGGCATTCCATATTCTGGTGTCAAATGGTTCCACACTGCCAAAGCTTTCCAGTGCACATCCAGGGTAAAGGCAAGGGGGCGGGCAAGGCGATTACCTCATCCACCCGGGAAAGCATGGCTGTCAAGTATGAATCTGATTCAGCATGAATCACCCACTATTATAGTGGGAATCTCAGCCTCATCTTCATTTTCAACACATAACAGCCCTCTCTCCGATGCAGCGATTGACATCTGTCCTCTGCTAGAGCCCCAAATGAAACGCTAGGTCCCTCCCTTTTATTTATTTATTTTTATTATTATTTATTTATTTACTTTTTTTTTTCAGGACCAGCAATCCCATCTGTAAGCTACCAGCAGGCATGCGAGATAGTGAGTGTGGCCGTGAGACGGCACACGGCGCGCTGAACACTCAAACCCTTATGAAAAAGGCAAGATGAACAACGCGCCGATGTGGTCATGCTCTCATGAGAGAACACGAACCACCCACGAACACAGTCTCAGCATGCTGCGATGCGCTAGAGGAGTGGGGGCCCACAGAGATGTGGTCGGCAGGGAAGCCCCACTGTAATCCTCAGGTCACCCAGGCTTATCAGCCAAAGTAACCCTTTTCTGGTGCACCAGAAAAGAAACTAGATTGGGGTATAAGTGAAGGGACTCAACCCCGTTTGAGGTTTCATGGTTTTGACCGCACATCTAGAGCACCGAGTGACACGCGCTGGGTTGCCGTGACAACCCGCGCTGTCAGCCGGCAGCTAGATGGCACACGGACAGACTGAGAGAACATGGACCACCCACGAACGCAATCTCAACATAGTTATGCGAGAGGGCTCGTGGCCGTCAACAAGGACGGGAAACAACCGCATCCAGAAACGCACGGGTGGAATGACCCGTGTCACACCTGTGCTGCTATTTTAGAAGAAAATTTGCTCTTTTAAATGTGCTGAAGCACTCAGGAACGACCGCGGCAAAACACAGGAGAGTAGTGCAGCCTGTGTATGCACTCACCATTGGGAACGCCCTCACTGAACCAACAGACCAAACAGTTCTGTGAAAACAGCAGTTTATCACTGTATCAGTGAGCTCACGGCCGCCGCTGATCGTGCCATCTCTCTCAGCACTCAAAGAAGCCTCTTCTGTCGTTCTCTCTCTTTCTCTCTGCTGAAAGAGTGAAAAAGCTCTCTTTCAGCAGAGAAAGAGACGGAAGAGCTGACCCTGCGTCTACACCAAACGCTGCAAAGGTAGAGCTACTAAAATCATCAAGGACTCTATCACCCTGCAAACCCTCATTTCATGCTGCTGCCATCTGGTAAGCGCCTACGAAGCCTGATGGCCAAAACTGAGAGACTCAGGAGGAGCTTCTTCCCCCAGGCCATCAGACTCCTGAACTCAGTCACCTGACATCACGTGACCATCGATATACTGACATTGCACTGCACTTTCTGTTCTCGTTGTTACTGTGTAACAACCTGTTATAAACCTGCTTGCACATTATACTTCTTTGTACATTTGTTAACCACATATTTATAAGTCTACAGTTTACTTCACTTATTTTATTCCACTTCTTTATTTTTATTTTTTCTACTTGACTTGATTTATTTATAATTCTACAGATATATATATATATATATATATATATATATATATATATATATATATATATATATATATATATATATATATATATACATATATAGTACTTTTTATTCTATTTCTATTATAATTTCCTCCTTGTGTTTTTAACTGTGAATTTGCACTGTACATGGAGCGGACCTGTTTACATTTCACTGCCGGTTGTATATTCTGTATATAACTGTGTATGTGACAAATAAAACTCTTGAATCTTGAATCTTGAATCTTGAAGCAGGAACAGTCGTCTTCATCAACACCGTGTTCGGCTCCGAAGTGAATGACAAAGGTGCGCTGCATTTTGCTTCCGCTTATACCGGCGCTGCGGGGCAGAGCGCGAGATGCAAATCTCGCACACCAATTCTCATTGGCCTGTTCTCTATATCTCGAAGCTGATAGGGGCTCCCTGAAGTGATCCCCAATTTGTCGGTGATGTCCGACGTACGTCGAACGTGACTGACTGAAAGGGAACTTCAAATTTTGATTCGTCTGACCACAGAACAGTTTTCCACTTTGCCACAGTCCATTTTAAATGAGCCTTGGCCCCTAGAAAACGCCTGCGCTTCTGGATCATGTTTAGATATGGCTTCTTTGTTGACCTATAGAGTTTTAGCCGGCAACGGCGAATGGCACAGTGGATTGTGTTCACCGATGATGTTTTCTGGAAGTATTCCTGAGCCCATGTTGTGATTTCCATTACAGTAGCATTCCTGTATGTGATGCAGTGCCACCTAAGGGCCCGAAGATCACGGGCATCCAGTATGATTTTCCGGCCTTGACCCTTACGCACAGAGATTGTTCCAGATTCTCTGAATCTTTGGATGATATTATGCACTGTAAATGATGATAACTTCAAACTCTTTGCAATTTTTCTCTGAGAAACTCCTTTCTGATATTGCTCCACTATTTTTGGCCGCAGCATTGGGGGAATTGGTGATCCTCTGCCCATCTTGACTTCTGAGAGACACTGCCACTCTGAGAGGCTCTTTTTATACCCAATCATGTTGCCAATTGGCCTAATAAGTTGCAAATTGACAGCTGTTCCTTATATGTACATTTAACTTTTTCGGCCTCTTATTGCTACCTGTCCCAACTTTTTTGGAATGTGTAGCTTTCATTAAATCCAAAATGAACCAATATTTGGCATGACATTTCAAAATGTCTCACTTTCAACATTTGATATGTTATCTATATTCTATTGTGGATAAAATATAAGTTTATGAGATTTGTAAATTATTGCATCCCTTTTTTTATTCACAATTTGTACAGTGTCCCAACTTTTTTGGAATTGGGTTTGTACACCATGGTCCCCTTACAATTTGTAAGGGACTCTGTATAAGGGAAACAGATCTATTTAGCTCAAATTAAATGTTTAAATGAATTCATAGGGAATTTTGAAAGAGTATGATTTTACGGCTGAGCAAATGACTCGTCCAGTGTTCATTTGAACAGGCCGTAACTATCAACTCTGCAGTGGATATTAATATCCACTGAAGCAGTATTTAATAGCCATGTAATATAGATCAGCAGTTTAAGACATTAAATTCGTAAGCACATAACACAAGAACACTTATCTTTAAATACAAACAAAAATGTATTGATTACTCTAACACGCACATGCACACACACACACACACACACACACACACACACACACACACATTTACACCAGTTGCAGAAAGAAAGAAAGTGAGGAAAGAATGAGTTTTAAGTTTTAAGTGAGCGAAATTATGAAATCCAAAGTTTCTAGAAATATATGCATTTATAACACATTACCTTTTTGACCACCTCTCACCATAAATTATCTGTTATCTCCGGTCTCCTAACTTCCCGCTCTTAAGCAGAGTACAGTTAGACATGATTTCTTATTATAAGAGCATGATACATTCTAGACAAATTACAATCAATGTCATCTTCTGAATTATGAACATAGATTTACACTCATACCAGACAAGGCATACTTTCAATCAACCATTCAATAGTTATAACAATTACATGAGTTGTGAGTGAGTTTAAGCATAATATTCATGTGTATTGGTTATAGACATGATATAGAATAATGCAGTAGAAGGCTGTTTGAATGCAAGTCCGACTATCATCCTTTTTGATTTGTTTGAATGATTTGATGCAGTTTATACATGACAACAGTTTCTGTGGCCTTTTTTTTCCCTGTGGATTTAACCGTGTTACTCATAGTTCATCTAAAGGTCGTTGAGACAACAGGGATCTGGTTTGATTCTTTTTCTTGGGAGTCAAACAACTTTGGCCGTTATCTTGTGGTGAATCAACGTTTGCAAGGCTGTAAAGTACTTAGCTGGGGGTTTTGTCAGCTTGGCTGAAGACAGAATGGAGCCTATGTCTTGATTTTGGGGATTGGAGTGTTGGTTGAATCGTTATTTTTTTGTGGAATTATGTTTGAACGAATCATCTGGAAAATTCATTTGTGTCTGATGTGCCCTCAGTTCCTACACAGTGTAGTAAAAATTTTGAACCGTCATGTTTCTACAGTAGCCCTAAATGGACAAACTTCTCTACAAAGTGCTAGCTACTCTCTGCTGTCTCAGATGGCGACATCTTTGTCCTGTGTCGGCAGTGTGGTGGGCAGTTGCAACTCGCAACCTCACCACTAGATGCCGGTAGAATTTACATAGTACACCTTTAATGGTTACATCCACTGTTCAGAGATGATGATTCCTTCAGAGATTGAATCTTGCTGATTAATTTGTTTAAAATGGATACAAAATGTAGTGGTAGAATCAGAGAGGAACATTTCAATCTGGTAATCAAGTTCAACAGCAAGGACAGATGAAATTGATCAAAAGTGACAAAAATGTTTCTATTTCAAACAAATTCTGTTCTTCTGAACTTTCTATTAAACACATCAATCTGCATTGATAATGACAATAAATGTTTCAAGTCATCATATTAGAATGATTTCTGAAGGATGATGTGACACTGAAGACTGGAGTAATAATGCTGAAAATTCAGCTCTGACATCACAGTTATGTTTTTAAATTGTTATACTATTTTACAATATTACTGTTTTTACTGTACTTTTGATTAAATAAATGCAGCTTTGGTGAGCATAAGGACTTTTTCCAAAACATTAAAATGTCACAAATAAATTTACTTTTCACTTCAACAATTAATTTGAGCCTTGACATGGACTCCAAATTAAAGATTCAGATTGCTTTAATTGTATTTATGGACAGTAAAAAAAAAAGATTACCAAAATGCATTTGAGACATCACTTGTCCTTAAAAGCCTGGACATGACTTGGATTGTACATCAGACACTTAAAGATCTATATCAGGCACTTACAGCTAAAAATGTCACTTTTGTGGTTTAGGTTAATGTAACCATTTAACAACAAGGAACAACAAGATACCTGCAATCAATTCCCTTACTCAACAGCACAACGGTAATATATTTTGGCTTGCTTCTTGCTAGGATCAAACCTCTAACATTATTGCTTCCATCGCTTTAACTATTTCACCACCACGACAAATCTGATCTTGGTAGCTCTGTAGCACACTGTTTCCGCTGTAGCCCTAAATAATGTATAGCTATTACAACAGCTCATATTTTTGAGGTGTAAAATTCTAGTCTTAGTAAAAGTCTTAGCCAAAACTGAGACTTAGCCAAAACAGGAGCACAAACTAGTAACAACATGCTTTTTCTGATGCCTGAAATAACTAGGACGGTTAGTGGTTCTAGTCATGCTACAAACAGCAAAAACTGATTTTATTATAGATAATGCACTTGCATTTTTCCGCTTGCAGGGCACCAGGTAGGCAGTGATTGCAATAGATTGAAAAGTTGTCAAAAAGGATATGTTTGCTGCCTGCCCTGCTTCCATCCACCACTAAGATCACAAAGCATCCATGACATTTTAGGTGATATATTCACACTTCCTCTAGCTGACCCACATACTTGAAGACACATCTTCTTGTATCAGTCCAGAACCACACAGTTGTCTTGGTCATGTGACATCTGTGGAGATGCCACAAGGGCAGCAGTTGCCCAAAGTGCGTATATTGAATCTTCCTCCTGGCTCTCATTAAATTGTTGTTATCCGTTTTGTAGTTCACTCCCTTTGCACTTTAACACTTCTGTCGACCCATTCATTTTCATTCTCTATTAGGTGCCCATAGTCCCATTATCTCAGTTCACCCCTTTCATTCTCTCCCTTCCCCCCCTCTAATCTCTCCTTTCATGAGTTAATTTTCAGTGGCTTTACAGCAAGACCGTCTGCTGTGGCATCCTGCTGGTCACCCACACAGTGAGAACAGAGCCAAAAAGCTTAATTTTGACATAAAGTACTATATATTGCAGCATGTCACACATTGTCACAACATCCTATGTATCATACAGAGGATTAGGTCACTTGACATGTGCAAATTATTTGACTTTAATTGAGCATCACTGTGGAAACAAAAGATTGCTAGTCATGTTGGGTCAGAAATAAGATTTGTAGTACACATACCTGCTATTCTACCGTTAGATGTGTGCATGTTTGTATAGTCTTTTTTATGATATTCAAACAATCCCTGATGTACACTGACTTTAGCATAACATGTTCTCATGGTGATGAGGGAAACGTTCCTGTCAACTCCATGGAAACTAACGTGCACAGGCGCAAGAGAAGGGCTGTCATTCCCGATTACCTGCAGGTTATGAAGTGAATGTGTTAAATCGTTTGGTTGCTTTTTAAGGAAAGAAAACTAAATACATTTGTGATAGTGCTGGGTTCAACAATTTAAGAGGATGACACTCAAATGTGTGTGCAAACTGTGCATATAAAGACCAGAAAGTAAAAGGTTCTTTATTGGCATCTATGGTTCCATGTAGAACCTTTAACATCCATGGAATCTTTCCATTGTGCAAAAGGTTCTTTATAGTGGAAAAGTTTCTTTAAATTAAATTAAATGTTCTTCACACTAAGGATTCACACTCTTCACTGAAAGGTTTTTTTTTTTTTTTTTTTCTGAACCAAAAATAGTTCTACTATGCGAAAATCCATCTGGAACCTTTATTTTTATGAGGTAGAGGAGAGTCCGGCACAAACTAACGCATGGCTAGTTGTAACACACATGGTTTAAAAGTTTCCACACATGCTAGCATATTGAAACAAAAATATATCACTGTACATTTTAGGCTATTTAACCAGAGCAAACATAGATGTATTGCTGAGTTTTTCATCTAAGTTTTTAGATTTTATTTAAAAGAAGACAAATCTGCTGTCATTCTAATCTCCAATCTGTCATTAAGCAGTTTAGTCTTTAATTCTTAACTAAATAGCAGAAGACAATAGCCAGGTTTAAATCCCAGTTGTGCAGGTTACAATGTTTCCCGCTATTAGAACTATGTTATTCCATGAAGTTAGAGATGTAATTCACATATATATCTTCTATTAATTTTTTGAGAACTCCATGAGAGACAGGTGAATAAAGACTGAGAGGGAGAACCTGAATGTTAAGACATCATTATATCAAGCATTCTATTTGTCTCCTGAGCTGTGAGAGCTGTGTACTGTAGCCAGGGGCGATTCTAGGATTTTCATTTTAGGGGGGCTCAGCCCCCAGTGAGGGTATGAAAAAAATGGTAACACTTTAGTTTAGTGCTCACTATTAGCTTATTAGCATGCATATTATGATATTGGCTGTTTATTATTACTTATACTTATAAAGCAAATATTAATGCATTATTCTGCATGACCATACCAGGAATGTAGGCAGGCTTATAATCACTGAGATTTCAAGGGTAGTTAGGGGATTCAGGACATGTTCCCCAAGAAAATTTAGTTTTCTATGATCTACATATGTGCATTTTAAGATGTTCTGAAGGCCAAAAATGTTTTTATAATAAGTTTGAAAACCATGTCAATTGGCAAATATGACTGATATAGTTTTTTTTTTTTTTTTTTCATTTTCGTCAGTGAAGAAAGTAAACATATGGGTAACTGATATTTATATGTTTTATGAATTTTTGTACACACGTTAATTTACTGAAAGCTACCAGGAAAGCTAGGCAACTAAGTTTATTAAATTAATTCACAATATGCACACATTCATTAGGCTACTAATCTCATGCCCAATACAGGCTGAAAAAAACTGAGCTTTTTATTTACTGAAGGCTACAAATGGAATTATATTAATTTACAATATGTAGCCTAGACATTCATTATTAATCTTAGGCTATGCCTAATCGGAAGAAAACAGCTTTGTTAATATTTCTTGTTTGTTAAATACATTATGAATCACATTATGCCTGTTTTTGATTCAAAATGGCGAAATTTTATATTAATTTGCCTGAATATTTTTGCCATTTGTTTAACATTTCTGACTTAAAGAAGCAGCTGTCAAATACAAAATGTTTAGTTTAGCTACTTACATATCTCGCACCTGACCTCGAGTCGTGCTGCTAAAATTCCCGCTCAGCCTCAGCAGCTTCTGTGTGAACATAAAGCCTGTCTACTCTGATTTTACTGGTTTTCTCAATATTTTGCCATTGACGAGCGGTGACAGACCAATGAAGCTTAGATGAACGCACATACCTCTGCTTCATGCACTCTGCTGGATTGAAAAACACGCAGACTAAAAGACGGGATGAAGCCGAAGCCTCCCTCCAGTTTCATATGTTTTAAAGGTTAATCACATATTTTTTTAGGGGGGCTGAAGGGCCTAGTGATGCCCATGACTGTAGCTCTGTGTTCTTTCTGTATTCATTGTCAAAATATATTATTTTTAATTATTAAAAATGCCAGTATTTTATTTGAAAATGTTCAAATTTTTTTAAGTTTGTCTTGTATAAATTTTTTATTAGATCAGAGTACATTATAAGATGTTATTGGGCCAGGATACAATGTGCTCCACCAATGGGCCATGTTGTCACATTTTACTTCCATTCTTTTGGGGGTAAATACAGAAAAAGTATACACTGTATTAATAAAACAAGACCATTGTGCCCCGCTCTCACTAGTTTTCTACAACAGCGCTTTTACTGTAACTGTTAGGGCAGGTGATCATGTGTGCAGGTTACATACGGCAGTAGGGAGATCATTCAGGAGCTAAACAAGTCATTGAATCATTCAATTAATCAATTAATTCAAACTCAATGATTCGTCAAGAATTGAAACAAGCGTCTTAAGTGAGTCATTGGGGAACACTTTATTTTGATGGTCCACTTTAGACACTCTACTAACTATAAGTAACTTTGCAACTACACTAACTCTCATTAGACTTGAAGTAGACTGTTAGGTTAGGGTTAGGTTTCTGTGAAATGCAGAGAGTAACGAGACAACTGGAATTCTCCAGTTTGCTGCTTAATATTTTCACATATAATAAGCCTGTTACTAAATTAGGAAATCAGAAGATTTCAAAGTTGAAGTGGTACCGCTGGTCTGACAGGACTGCATGTAACAGTCTTTATGTGTTGAACTCCATGGGTTTGGACACAGGGCAGCTCATTTGTCCTGTAGCCTTTGCAACATTTTAGGGTCCATAAAAAAGGTTGGCATACAGTGAAATGCTCCGTTATATAGCAAACATATTTAACATAAACCTTGAACATGCACTCAACCCAGACATGTTTTTTTTTTTTTATTTGACATGTCCGAGAACATATTCAGATCATTTAAACCAAAAAAGTTATTTATTCTGGTTTCAGAGTTCAATAACATCAAATCGATCAAAAACATCGTATTGCTGCTGAATTTATTTTTCAGAGACAGATGCAGCTTTTATTTGTGTAGGCCTATATTTAACTTTTTTAAATGGTCTATTGCTTAACTGATGCCATCTTAATTCTAAAATTCGTTTAGAGTTTTTTGAATTCAACCCACTTTATTTTCTTAATTTGTTTGAGAAAAATATATTACACAATAATAAATTGTATTTATATAATAGTTAAGGTATAATAGTAAAGTGTCATGTTTGTGATTTTCATTTGTCAAGCTTCAGACCATGACATTTTTTAAATTATTTTTTTATTGTATTTATTCAGATACAGAAGTAACATGTTGTGTATTTTACCCCTTTTTTTTTTTTTTTTTTTCAGCTTTGGAAACTCCAACAGCCTTGCTTCATTTGACAGATGCCCCATTTTTATTTTTGACTGCAGAGATTGCCGCTATATTTTCATCATCCATTTGAAACAAAAATATATTATGTATTATTAAATTGTATATATACATTTTGTTTTTGTGTGTAATTTTTTTGTACTTTGTTATAAAGGCTAGAATTTGACCATCCAAGCAATATTCAGAAACGGGTGCAGTTGTATTGTTTTTCTGATTAACTTTTATTAGATTGTAGACTGAAAAGAATGTTTGGTAATAGGCTTATTATTTTTAAAATGGGAGCAACAACTGCCAATTCCAAATTGATACACTTTAAAAAGTATATAATAGATTTAATGCGCCTTTGAACTACAGAGAAAAGATGCTTTAACATGAACAAAACCACGATCGCGGATGCTGTTTAGGCTAATTCTGCGTAGTCATGTGACACCACAATTATTTGCATTAAAGCCCTTTTTCTCAACAAAAAGTGTTTCCAAATTAGTTTTTCGCCTAATAAGTATTGACCTAGAATTTATGTGCTAAAGTTAAATGGAAAGAGATCGTGTCGACATTTGCAAAAATGTTTTGATAATTGCCATTTCCATCAGCTATATCAGTAAAGATTTTGATGCGCTAAACCTTTTTCCGCAAAAAAAAAACAAAACCCTTGGATGGAAACCTGGCTAGTGAGTCACTGAATCATTCATTCAACCGATCTGTTTTATGTATTTATCTATTTTCTTTGACAGAGCACAAATATTAGCACACCTTGTGTTTAAAATGTTAGTTACTCAATATTAACTTCTTGAGCTGTTGTGTAAAAGCACTAGCACAATCGTAATCATGCTGTAAATCGACATGTATTCCTCTCTTCTCACAGTAGTCAGTGTGAACATGGCTGTGTGTGTTTCCCAACACACATAGCAACCTATAATGTTTGAAACATAGCCATTAGTCGTAGCAGTATGAACTAGCAGGGTGGATATCTGCCCGTTGTTCTGTAATCAGCACAGTAAATGCTTACTGATCGAGACGGCCACCTCTCCTTTCAAAGTCAGCTGCATGTTTTTTTTTTTTTCAGGTGATTACCATCACTTGCTGCTTGCTTCTTTCTAATTTCGTCTTGCTGCTCAGCCACACCTCCCTCCATCACTCTTAGTATCTCCTTCTCTTATAGTCCTTTGCAAAAACCCACTCAATAATATCAGAGCATTGTGTACCAGATGAGTGTAGATGACATTGAGAATATGCACTTTTCGATCTCTCCCTCTCGCACAAACACTATTAATTTCCTTTCCTGTCTGATGAGGCATAGCCCTTCCATTAATTTCAATAGTCTCCTGCTTTTAAAGCAGTAGGCCTGTAATTCTGGGGTAAAGGTAATTTCTCACATCAGACACATTTGGTGATGACTTGATTAAAAACTCATAGAGAAGACTGAGGTCATTGATTACTCGTGCTACTGGAGTCATCTTTATTCAGAATACTGTCTGAATGATCACCTTGACAAAAGGCATCTCTTCTTTTTTTTAAAGTCACCATGACATCAAAATGGACTTCTTATTATTTTATGGAATATTCCAGTATTTATTATAAATAATTTATCCATGCACATTATTATTATTATTATTATTATTATTATTATTATTATTATTATTATTATTTATTTATTTATTTATTTATTTATTTATTTATTTATTTATTTATTTATTTATTTATTTATTTATTAATTATAGTCTTTAATCAAAATAACTTCCCCAACCCCCCAGTGAGGGTGGGACAACCTGTCGCTCACAAACCACAAACAGCCAATAACACAATTAATTCCCATTTGGACTATAGACTATCCCGTTTCATCCCGACTTTAAAGGTGCCGACTTAAACATTTTTCCTTCAGATATCAAGTCAAGAGAGTGAACAACGCACATCGAGAAAGGAATGTTATTTCACTATTTAAGATAGCCCGTCGACAGGCCGGCTTACGTTTTGGTAGTGTTGCTTCATTCATTCACGTAATCTCATCCTGTCTGCAAATCCAGTCTCGTTTACAAACGAATTTGTGAACAGAAATGAAGGAACAAACGCGCAATATCTTCCCCACGTGAGCTGGATCTTCATTAAAAATGAAGTTTATCCATGCATTCATAATATTGGAATCCACATGAAGCTTATGCGGTATGTTTATTGCTTAGAAGTTCGATCCGGTTGAGCTCCACGAGTTGGTGGGCAGGGCTACAGAATCAGGAATACTTCTTCTTATGTTGAGGTGGTGTTTCACCACAATCTGACGTCACAGCCTGGCACATTCTGAGATCGAGCGTTTGTTGGGTCTGGTGTCAATAAAAGCTTTTCTTTGACTAACAAGGAAGTTTTCAGCTCTGAAACTTACAGGATATTCTTATATTACCATGACCTTTTATATATCAAAAGCTCAAGGGAAAGTTGATTTCTCAATTCAGTACCCCTTTAAATATTGATCCATTCATCTGGCGTTGAAGTAGTTCGTTGTGCACTCTTTCAGTTTTTCCTGAAGTTCTGAGATTTTCATAGACATTTGAAAGAATCTCAATCATCCCTTATTCTAAAGTGAATTGTATGTAAATTAGGGAGGAGAAATCTGTAGAGAAATAGCTGCACAAGCTCTTCTCCCTTGATTTATCACAGCAAATAAGGAACTTCTCAAATCATACATGCTGGAGCTTCGGTGAAAATTAACACCTAATAGTACATATCTTTCTGCAGTGTTTTGAACTGCCTACTCCTTACGTTTGACAGTAATACCCCCATTGTGCAAATACTCCTACACAGCATTACCCAACTTTTTCAAAATAACACTATTTAAAATTGCAAGCATTTCCATGTGTCTAAGCATTTCCAACTATCTAGCTCACTCTGCATGGCCAATTGACTGCTATCTGCCATTTTTCTAAATCTGAGTCTGTGGCTGCACTATGCATACAGGATTCTATTCCACAGAGGCCGTCTGTTGATAGTGGGAAAATAACACTAATGACTCAGTTTGGCAAGGTTGTGCATGTTTCTGCTCGTTTATTTCAAGAATGGCTTTGTTGTATGTAATAATGCTGCCTCATAACAGGGTACAAACAGCAAGCAATTTCCTTTAATACTGATTCTGACACTTTCAGGGGATAGATCAGATTGTCAGGTTGTCCCTACGTCTTGTTTGTGAATCTCTATGCATCCTAAGTGGGCTAGCTGGTGTGCAGCTGACTATGCAAATGTGATACTTCATAGTGCAGCTTCATTACTGAGATCACACATTTGAAGACAGGCTTGGATAGTGTCAGATAAAAATGCTATGGTGGAGACTTTCTATGGACTTTTCTTTTTGACCTTTTTTTGTTTTGTTTTTGATATGAGCTAATGAAATTTTTTCCCCTAATAATATGCATACCATAATATTCGTATTGTGATTTTTCAATTTTTCAGATCAGCAAAAAAAAAACAACTAAAAAGTGTGTGTGAGGGATAGACAAATAAATGAATATAACTTTGCTTTCCATTTATTCAACGCACTCTCCGTGGGCATGGCCGCATTAGCGGCCACTTTAAATGTCTTAACAGTTTTGAATGATGTATTCTGTATGACTAAAATCGACTGTGTATTTTGAGTCTCTTTTGCACTGATAAGAAAAAAAGTGAGTTGGTATCGCCGGTGCGACCGCTGACCCCTGGGAGATAAAGAGAACTTTAAGTTCTTTGATACCACAGCACAAGCTATTGGCCTAACTAATAAAGTTCAAACATTATTAAAAATAAATGAGCAGTCAGTAATAAAACAAGAACAGACAAACAAATTACAAGAACAAAAATACAAATTCATTAAACCTACCTGCTTTTCCAGGTAGGTTTAGTATTCAGATACATACAATTGGATTATCAAATGTTAAATAACACTGCATAGTCTTCACTGTATAAATTAATTCATCTTTTTTAAAACTACAAAAGTCACTTTCTCTTTGTCTTTTGTTGTTTGATTAACATTAATGACACAGACGGCAGCAGGTATATAAGGCTGCTGTCACTTTAAGTGTGAACTTTTGTGTTCACACTTGGCATGTTTGGTTCGATTAAAATGAACCCTGGTGCGATTGCTCTGTTAGTGCGGTTAATTTGAATAAGTGTGAATGCTGCCATCCGAACCCTGGTGCACACCAAACAAGCGGACCGTCTTGGCCATCTTTTCCAAATGAACTCTGGTGCAGTTCAAATCAAATATGAATATGAATTTGGTGTTCTCTTTAATGTTTTCTTGCGTTTTAATGGTTTAAAAGCGCTTATATTTTAAATTGACTTGATATGCAACTGATAAACTTTCACTCTATGATGGTAAACTTTCCATTCGGGGTCCATTTAGATCATGGATTAACTACGGTCCAAATTTGTAAAAAGTTTGTAAGAAATATTAAATATAACAAAATATATAAAATATAAAACATATTTAACATTTTATTTTTGAAGATGGATATCGAACATCTGTAGCATAGCAATGAAAAAGTACATGTATCACCTAGGGTTCAACAGAGTCGGAATGAACCCTGAACATCCAAATCACAAACCTTTTATCCCGTGACAGTTTACCACACTTAGGGCCAGATTTACTAATCAGGGCAAATTAGTGCGAGAGCGCAATTCCATAAAAGCGCTAATGGGAGTGGACAGTTCTGTACATGATTTACTGATGACGCGCAAATGAATGAACACAGACCCAGCCGGATCATTTCCATAATGACCAGTGCAATCTACCCGTTAGTCCGGTTTAAGACGCGCTTTTTTTGGGCGGTAAATAATGGCGAAAAGTAAACTTTTTTTACGCCAAAAAAGGGTTTGCGTTGGCGCAAGCTGTTAGTAAGTTACTCCTGTTGTAACAGCAGTGGTCTGTATGTTAATGAAATTGAGACAACCCATTGTCTGAGATGGTTCTCAGAGTCCCTTACCTGCTCTCATTCTATCATTGAACGGCTCATGTGATTACACCAAGTGGTGCAGAAACAACAAAACAGTTGACTTAGTTCTTCTCTTCCCCATTTTAAGGAATGAGCTTGTTCTAACGCCTGTCTTGGAGTGGAATCGGGATCAAGACAGACATTGTCATTTCTGATACTAATTTACCTCATTACAGTGGGATTAGCTGGATCAATAAAGTGATTAATCACTTTTAGCATGTGGGAATACCATTCAGGAGAAATACATACATCTCACAGATTTAAGACCTGTGTGTGTGTATACATCTATAATTCAGTGAAATTCATATGCAGTCCTGTTTGTTTGTAGGCAGTGACTGTGCATGTGTGCAGTGTGAGTGTGGCTCTCAGTAAAAAGAGAATGGCGTTGTCAAGCTGAGAAGTTTATATTGACATGCACAGGTATTTTTTTTATCCGAGTCAGGACCTGTACAGTGAGCAGAGTGTTGGGGCTCAGGAAGTAAAAATCCCATTTAAAATGTCCATGAAGAAATAGATTTTGAGTGTAAACCTTTGAATACAGTCCTGCCATGAGCTCAGGCATTTTAAACTGTAGTATATAGAAACAAAAGTAAAAAAAAGTGCTTAAAATTAAGCAGTAACTTTTTTTTTTTTTTTTTTTTTTTTTTGCTTCATATCATATTGATATGTTGTGGTTAACCACTGTGCTGGTTGATTTGGTTCAGATCTTTATTGAAGAATATTTTGCAGAAAATTAATGGGAAGGATACTTCTGGGTCAGTCATTGTTGCTGTATATAGAATATAGTGTGACATCATATGCACTGTAACTGATGCCATTGTGTTTAGATCTATGCATTTCACATATAAGTCTGTAAGCTGTTTATTCAGACCTTTGTAATAATAATAATAATAATAATAATAATAATAATAATAATAAAAATAATAATAATTAATTGCATTTATATAGCGCTTTTCTCTGCACTCAACAAGCTTTACATGGAAGGGGGAAACTCCTCAATCAACACCAATGTGCAGCATCCACCATATGCGCCAGAACGCCCACCATACACTTTACTGATTATTGGTGGAGAGAAGACAGAGTGATGAAGCCAATCAGTATTTATAAAGGGATGATTAAGAGGCCATGATGATGGACAAAGGCCAATGGGCAGATTTGACCAGGAGGCCAGGATTACACCCCTACTCTTTTTTGAAGGACTGGGATTTTTTAATGACCACAGAGAGTCAGAACCTCAGTTTTAACGTCTCTTCCGAAGGACGGTGCTTTTTGACAGTATAGTGTTCCCATCTCTATATTGGGGCATTAGGACCCCCACAGACCACAGGGTGAGCACCCCCTGCTGGCATCACTAATACCTCTTCAAGAACAACCTAGTTTTCCCAGGAGGTCTCCCATCCAGGTACTGACCAAGCTCAACCCTGCTTAGCTTCAGTGGGCTACAGGGAGATATGGCTGCTGTTGACGACACTGTGAGAAGACATGTTGTGTTAAGTGTGTTTCTTTCAGTCCCTGCACATTTGTGTTTATGTTCTTTTGTGCTAATTTGTGTTTGGTAACATGATAAGATAAGAGGTCACATTGAAGGGTTTGTTTCATGCCAAGATATACGAGCAGTCAATAAAGCATCTGCCTGAAAGAAATCATAGTAAAATCAGTTACATGCTTCCTGTGAAATTAAATGCCCACATTCTGGGGAAATTACAGGCATACTGGGAAAATAATAGGCTAAAGGATTATTCTGTCCTTTTTATTGTATGATGAAAAGGATGAAAAACACAATGCAGATGCAAATGTTCTATATTGTACTTACTGAAACTATAATAGATGCACTGATTTCCAGGCCGCTTGAATACTCTCCAGAGGATATGAGATCCTAGGGAAGTGCGATGCTAACTGATAAGTAATGGCTGAAGGGCTCCAGACTGAAGTTGTAGATTATACTTGTGATTTGAGGACAATGAAGATATTGTGAATCTTTCTCCTGTTGAAATAAATGTGTTTTATGTGCAGCTGCGCACCAGTTCACCGCTGGCCTTACATCATTGCCAATTTCTCTGTTGCTTGGTATTAGAATGACCTTTTATGCACAAATCATTTTAATATTTATTTTGTCTTTCTACTCTAACAATGCATTGGCTCAAAGAATAGCCAGACAATTGTCAAACAGGTCCAAGGCAATGTTTTACAAGACAAAGTCAAGCCCCAGGTCTGAGCCTTCAAGTCACTCTGAATTTAGCTCTCCAAGTCTTACTAATGAATTATAAATCACATTTATTGTAATTTTATTAGGTCTTATAAAAATACATACAACTGGGGCTAGTAATGCAATATAGATAAAGAAATAAATTTTGCAAATGTTGCTATAAATCGAGCGCAGTCTCAACTTTATCTTAAGTAATTCCTTTTGGTTTATAGCTAACTACATAATATGATAAAAATGTATGTGCAAGTGTAATTAAGAACTGAATAAATATGAAATAATCTGCATACTGTGAACACTGTTATATTTGAAACTTGCATTTATCTTATCCAATCCAGCAGAAGCAACACAGTAATCTTGGTTGCTTCTAATTGCATCTCCCTTTTGATCTTTTCGTTCAATAAAGTCTTACAAATACAATCTTACAATAATGGCTATCACCTTTGGTGCTTGGCCCCTAATACTGATTGCAATGTTGTTTTTGTGATAAGAATTCAAGAGAAGTACTTAAAGGGATTGTTCACTGAAAAATGGAAATCATCATCATTTACTCATTGTTCCAAACCTGTATGATTTTGTTCTGTGGAACAAGGGCTTTAAATATGTTGAGGATCCATAACTGTGATTAATGCGCTATATTCCAAATCTTTAGAACCCACAGGTCAGCCTAAATAATGAACAAATATTTTGCTTTGTTAACATGATGAATGTGTTCATTGACAAGAAATGTCTCACAAGATCATAATACAGATTTATAATAATGTTTAAGGTGAGAAAATTTGTTTTGGGGTCAAGTATTCTTCTAAGAAAGCCCTTATTTGCCACTAAGACGGTGCTGTATGGCATCAATATTCAATTTATTTATTCAATTAATCTCCCAATGACTTAGTACAGAGCCCACATGCCTTACAAAGTTGTATTCATTAATGTTCTCTAACTGAGAAAGCAGCTTTGGTAAAATATACATTTTTAATTGGATTTTTTTCTCTTCTTTTTTTTTTTTTTTTTTGAATTGTGCTGATTTTAATAACAAACTAAATAACAAAAACCCAAAGAGATTATTGGCTAATTACTGAAACCTTATAAGAGAATGATGTTATGCGTCAAACTATATGTGATGAATTCAGTTTGTGATAAAAGAAAAACTTCAGTAGCACTTTATTTTACAGTGTCCTTGTTACATATGTTACTGTAACGCAAGTCAACTGAAGGCAAGTTGCAGAACACATGTGCAGTATATATTAAACTCCAAAATGTGAACAGAAATCCCATAAACATAGACTTGACTTGACTTGACTTGACTTGACTTGACTTGACTTGACTTGACTTGACTTGACTCATTAACAAAAGAAGAACATAGACTCACCAACAATGGGTTACAACATTAATACCAGACAAAGACACATGGCAAACATGAGGGCTTAAATACACAAAGACTAATGACTAGACAAGGGACAATGATTAAACAATGACACAAGAACACATGAGGGCATGGGAATCACATGACAAACCAGGAAACAAGACAGTGAACATGATAACCTCAGAACATGAAACATGAACAAGAAACAAACCCCAAAACACGCTGTGACAGTTACATGTTACCATCTAACCCTAAACCAAACCCTAATCCTAACCTAACTTTATAGCAAGTACATGTAGTTACTAAATATTACTCATTACTTAAATATATAATTGCACTGACACCTTAAAATAAAGTCTAACCAAAACTTCCATCCAACTCTCACTCCATTTGTCACTCTTTAAATATTTGGTGATCTGTGACTGCCACTTCTGTGGCAAAGACTCTGACAGGTCGTTTGGATTCAACATGTGTGTGAAAATGAAGAACATGAGTGAGTGAATGAATGAAGCAATAAATACTCTGAAAAAAGTGGTCAACTGCTATTGTTACCTTAAGGAGCTATTTGTACCTAATTTTGAATTGTGTTGGTTTAACCTAAACCCTGTAACCTAAATGAATTTAATTTATATAATTAAATCAGTTAATTTAAATATTATAAAGTTATTATAAATAAATAAACTTAACTAAATAAATACCCTCACACACCTAGTTGGTCGTGAGAAGGTCTGTAGGGCACAGAAGGTACCATTGGAAAACATTCTTCACACTGTCATGCAAATCTTTAATAATTAATGTTTCAGTCATGCTAGAAGAAGGTTATCTTTTTATTTAATAGGTTTGGCACACTTGTGTACCTTGCAAAGAGAGAAAAACACCAAATATAAAATACAGAAAAAGAGGTGACAGAGAATATAAGTATGAGAAAAAGGAAGTGTGGGACACCAGTGAGCTCTTTTGGCTTTTCTTCCTACACAAAAGCAACCCTCCTACACACTCACGCGCAGGACACCATTTTACATTTTAACAAGCACATGAAGAGAAACATTAGAGTGACTCTTTTGTTTCTTTTCAGTCTTGTTCAAGGAAGCAGACAGTGAACAAAATATAGAGGCAAATAAAGAGAGGTTGAGAGAGTGAGAGAGAGAGAGAGAGAGAGAGAGAGAGAGAGAGAGAGAGAGAGAGAGAGAGAGAGAGAGAGAGAGAGAGAGAGAGAGCTGGCACAGGCTGAGCCAGGCACTGGCTGTGTGGACACGGAGGAGTGCGGAGAGAACAGAAACGACAGAGCAGAAGGAGGAGTGAATGGATGGAGTGACCCAGGAGGAAGAGAGGAATGCTGAGCGAACAGACCGACAGAGCGCAAAAGAGAAGACGAGAGTGGCGTGGCAGCAACAGCAGAGCAATTAAACAGTGCAAAGGAAAGCAAAGGCTCTCATGCCGAGCAGCTTCTGTCGCTCGCGCTCTCTCTCTCTCTCTCTCTCTCTCTCTCTCTCTTTCGAACGACCAAAGAGGCAGAAGTGAATCCGTCCAGACAACGATAAAGGACAAGAGGAGGCACACAAGAGGCAGGGGGAGGAGCAAGCATGCTTTGATTGACAGAGTAAAGAGGAGGGACATGGATGCAAATTGAAGAATTTAATTTTCTGGGAATGTTTTTTTTTTTTTTTTTTTTTTTTTTTAGCAAAGGAAAAAAATAAAACAAAGGAGAAGAAGATCAAGGATGCCGTGTCAGTCTAAAAGAAGGATGGAAAAAGGGAAGGAGAGAGAGAGAGAGTGAGATGCTGAATTCGGACCATGTCAGAACAGATTCCACATCAGCGGCATTCAGCCCTCCTGCAGGCAAGAGTCAGTGTGTGTGTGCGTATGTGTGTGTGAACTAGCACGAAGTACGACCTCTGTATCACTAGGCTTTTGCCCATGTGCCCCCATTGTTGAGGACATTGACACAGAGTGATGGGAAGGTGAAAAGTCAGCACTGTATCACTGTCAAAGCTAGAGAAAAGGAGGTAAAAAGACAAGATGAGTGTGATCAGGGGTTGTGGGGTCAGTTGTAGTTAGTGTTCAGGAAACCCGCTCTCCAGGGACTGTGGAAAAGGGCAGTCCGTTTTATCAACAGGACAGCCTGCCTGGAGACTTTCTCAGATCCTTCTTTCTTGTGACTCAGCTGGCGCTGCCTTCCACAATCTATCTCTTTTTCGTTATTTTCCTCTTACAGTCTGTCTTGTATCTATTAAATATGTTCTCTCATTAAGATCACCCATGTAACCACCTAATTTTTTTGATTCGCTCACCTGATCTTCAGGTGATTCTGGGAGAATCTCAGATGCAGATTGCAGGCTGTCAACAAACCCAGACTAAATCTGGGCACCCTGACCAGATGGAGGGGAGCAAAAAAGAGGGAGCTTGAAAGAGAAAGGAACAAGGAAAATAGCCTGGGGATTTGCCTGAGGGGTTATAGAGAGCTGCCAGCAGGTATGAAGACATGCTGATTTTTTTGTACCTTAGGGAGCAGTGTGTTTGTGCGTGAATGCATACATTTGACAGGATATTAAAATAGAAGTCAAAGTAGAGTTAGGATTGTACACTTTAGTTGAACCTCAAGTGGTATTGCAGGTGCTACAATAGTACGGGACTTGATTGCTGGACTCTAAATGTCAGATTAGTATTCAGGAAGTCAGTGTTGTGGCTCTCTCTGTGCTCTTGGAGCCCCATGAGGGCCCCAGCCGTGGAGGCCTGGCTGGGAGATGAAGCCGTCCCCCCTGCTGCTCTAGCAGCCCTGTGGGCCCTCATGGCTCTGGAAGGCCGCTGTCTGCGCCCTGCCTCGCCCATGCCGGGCCAACGCAGGGCCTGCCGTCGCCGCACCCGAGCTGGAGCACCACGAGACAATCTGTCCCATCTCACCGTGGACCTCCTAGCGCGGACTCACCTCCACGGATTGCGGCACATCTGTGCCCCGTCAAACTCACTCAGCCGCCGGGCCTTTTGGATGTTGGCATTCTGTACTTGTCTGGGTCTTCTGGTTTCCTGGTCCTCGAATCGGCTGCTTCACTGGCTGGCTTTTCCCACTCACACAAGAGTCCACACAGAGTGGGCAAGAGAACTCGCTTTTCCCACGGTCACCATCTGCAACAATAACCCCATACGTTTGAATCACCTCACTAAGAGTGATCTGTACTTTGCGGGTCACTGGCTTGGACTGTTGCTGACCAACCGCACAGCCAGACCCTTGGTGCTGGACCTGCTTCAAGATGACAGGCGAGCATGGTTTAGCAAGCTGTCAGATTTCCGTCTTTTCCTGCCTCCACGGCACTTCGAGGGCACCAGCTTGGAGTTCATGGACAGACTGGGCCACCAGCTGGAGGATATGCTACTGGCCTGCAAGTACCGCGGAGAGCCCTGTGGAGCCCACAACTTCTCTACTGTGAGTCTGAACAAATGACCTCCACCTTTCTCTCTCTCTCCTTCTGCCTCTTTCTCTGTCACCCTTTCACTCTAGTATTTGTGAAATCCGCTGTGACTTATTCTTTCATGCAGCACATGCACAGACTCTGCTCTGACCTCTCGTTAGCTCTCGTCCTGTGTTGCTCTCTCCGTCATGCTTCAGATATTTCACAGTGCATTTTGTACACCCATATCAGAACTTTCTGATCCCAATTCATAAAGACAGTTTTTTTTTTTCTTCTCAGGCAGCCCCATGTTGAATATCAGCTTTTACAAACACATCAGGTGTACGTGTACTGATCATCCAAAGATGATTTTCATAATGCAATTCTGATTGAGCATAATGTGCTATTTGCATTTGCGTTGCTCATAAAGACCTCCGACTCCAGGGCGCGTAACCTATTTCCACAGAGATCTGGTCTAGCCTATTAGCAAACACTGATTGTTCATGGCAATAAATAATTATATAATTCTGTCTTAGCCAGACGTACCATGATAAGATTATGTCGATTTTTCTACCTACACCTAAGAGAAAATTATCATTATCTCTTTTTGCTCACTTTCTTGCAAACTGTACAGTATACAACACATTTAACATGAATATTTATTTGCGCTTTTCAGTAAAATCTCTTCCTATTCATAGAAATTAGTGTTGCTTTATGTTTCTATATATTGCATTACTGTCACCAGTCCCAGACTCCTATTGTCAGTGAACATGTTGTCCTTCTCCTCATGCTCATCCTGTTTCTCCACAGTCACTACTGCTGCTGCTGTACAGCATACATACACTCACTCACTCACTCACTCAGTCCTTCTTTCTCTGAGAAATGACAAGCCCTGTTATAGACAAGTATAAGTAGAACCTTTTAAAACAATGAATAAATCAATGTAAATTATAGTTTAGAGTTTTCATAATGCTGGAAAAGAATTTTTTTTTAAAAATGCAATGAAATATTTGAATGGGGATTTTCATATCAATATTTTTAATTGGGGCATAATGCTTTATATTTGCAGTAGTTTCTATTGGGGCATGTTGTCACAAAGGTCAGTGGTCAGTGATAAAAGAAATGATTGTTTACTTTATAATTATTATTATTTTAAAAATTAAAAATAAATACTGTATCTGTAACACAACATTATGAATTTGGCTCAGAAGTTTAATTTGATAAATGATTCAATAACAGGGTCGCACATCTCAAAGGAGACTGACTTCTAACCACTGTAGCACAGCTTCAACCGCACACCATTATTAGATTTTCTTGAAAAGTTTAATGTGCATGCCACAGATTATATAGCATACTGTTCATTTCAAGTTTATGTGTCATTAATAGGCCACTGTTAAGTTGTGGGATGTTGCAGTCAGTATCAGAGTGACAGCTATAGGATGCACAGTTATGTTGACATTGTAAAAGAACTAATGTTGTGGGACTGTGAGAAGGATTTTCTTTTTGTTAGGAAGTTGTATGCTATGGGTTCTGTCTTCCTCTCTCCCCTTCTTTCAGTCTCATTGTGTTGTTTACCACTCTGTTGTTTCTCTAATTCTCTTGATGTGGGGAGAGGAGGAGCGCGGGCAGATGTTCTCTCTCAGGCTATGTTTCAGCAGAGCTTCTTGCTGCATGTGTGTATATGTGCGAGACTACTTTAACTCTCTCACAATAATTCTTAATTAGGGCTGGATGTCACTGAGGTGATTTTCACTGTGCTTAGGAATAGCAGTGCAGTTTGTGGAGAATAAAAAAAAATTAAAAAAATCACAATAACCAGAACATATGCGCCTTATGTGTGTCTTCTAATGGCAAGCTTAGCAATAGTTTGAGATGTGATGAATTATGTATCTTTGTAAATGAATGTTTATTTAGCTCATATAGCAGTCACCTGAGAATACACCCATTTTAAGAGTTCAGAAAGTGGAAATCCCATGTGTGATGGCTAAGTTTCTTCTTCCTCATCAGCTCAGCTCAGTTTTTCTCTCCATAACATTAGCTAAACATTATCCACTCATTACAAAATGTATTAGAGACCCAGTAATACAATCGGAGAAGCTCCAGCAGGGAAAGCTTTAATACCCAGCTTTGGGATCTTTCATATGGTTACAGTTTATGTATTCTCTGAACAAATTCTGACTTGTTCATAATTATTACATGAAAGTACAATGTCTGTAAAAATTCTATGAACAGCAGAGTTTATTATCTCAACTCATTTGTAACACATTTTTACTCTTAGCAGTACTGCTACTAAAAATCATGCAGTAATACTATAATTGAACTTAAAGAATTTCTACTACTAGGCTAAATGTTTTACATAGTGGGACTACAGACAGCTTAGAAATACAGGATGATTACATTTGCAAACCTTTGAGCTTGGCTATCTATATATTCATAATCTTAGTTATGAAGACATATATTTCCATCACTGTATCGCCATGGTAACACTGTTAGTCTGCCATGTCCATCACTTGATGGAAATGGATGAGTTTCATTAGCTCCAACACTGCGTTGATTAGTTTGGTCTGGCACTGTAATGATCCTTGAGGTTGAAGCTTTCCGTCAGGGGTCTCTCTCGTCTGGAACGAGAGCGAGAAGCCGTGCCTACTTTCAGTGGTCTTTCTTGTTTCATCGAGAATATCTTTCAATTTTTTCAGTTATGTAGCCAGTATATTGTGTTATATGACAGCTGAAACATTTCATAAATGCAGTATACTGTGAGAGATTTAGTGGTTTGGGGGATTTGCTATGAAATGTCTTACTGAGGCTCTGGGGTGCGATCAGTTCCCTTATGAAAAATAAGTATACTTTAAGTTCATTTTATGAAGTATGCAGAGGTGGCAAGAGTAATGAAATATTCTACTCAAGTAAAAGAACTATTACTTCAATTACATTTTACTCAAGTACAAGCAAAATTACTGGTCTAAAAATCTACTCAAGTAAAAGTAAAATGTAGTTAATTTAAAATGTACTCAGAGTAAAAGTTACTGAGTTACTTTAACAGTGGGGGTGGGGAATCTCCGTGTAGGGTCGTAATAGAATGAGATGTTCACGATATATATAACAAAACCTCAGTTTTTCACAGCATATGTATTTAATAAATAAACTGTATTATTAAATCATAGTTGTTATTATCATCAGTTAAAATGGCCATTCAATTATTATTATTTTTTATTTTATTTTTTTTGGTTGAACAAATGCTTTATTATAACAAACTTGAAACCATTTTTGTATTTTATAATTTCAATAAAACATGTCTAATTAACTAAATTTAACACATGATTATTAATTAGATTATTAACTTATTTTAATCATTAATTTATTAAAATGTTTAAGAATAATAGAGTTCTATGAACATTTTCTTTTATGATTTAATACAAATATATTATCAAACAATGGTGGTAATCAAATTGCAAAACAGAGATTTACTAAATTAACCTATGGATTAAAAATATATTCTTAAATAATGTTTAAATTATGTATTATTATTATTATTATTATTATTATTATTATTATTATTATTATTTTGACAAGTTCTATTGTAGGCCTACAATAGTAATATATTTCTGTCATAATTTCTTCTAGTTAAATCAGACTTTTATTTTGACGTGTTGTAGTGAAGACCTGATTCAGAGTGTATTTGTCAATGGTTTTTATTCAAATAAAATTATGAAAATTTTCATCATCTCTCGGATCAGCTCTGGGAATGTTCATGAGTTCATTTCCAAATATGGTTTGTGAGATGTTAAAAACACCATGAGAATCACACGTACTTGTTGACTGAGTAAACCCAGCCTGATCTGCCAGCGATTTGATTTCGCCCTGCAATTTATCCTGCTTCTGTTACACTTTTGCGGGAACCAGTCACAGACTGGCTTATCCACCTGGCACGCTATTGCAGGGTTTAACACAGTGACGGATAGAGAAGGATGGATCGATGCCTGTTGATCACGCCTCTTGTGGTCTGATTGGTTGAAGGACTGTCCAATTGCGTACAGAGTCATTTGAATTATGCTCGTTTATCACGCCTCTTGTGCAGTAGAAAATACAGAGCAGACTCCCCAGACTATGTGTTCTATATGTTCAATCTTAAATTGAGCTTGGTCTGGCCAGACAAGCGTACTTGAGTATATAGTAGACGAAACGGCGCTGCTCATTCACACAGAGACATGCAGAACAAGCAGATCATACATTCATATAGCAGTGTTTTGCTCATTCACAGTCCATGTTCACAGACCATGCCGTGATTTGATATTGTACAGCTCTACTTTCGATTTCATTTATTCGATTCATTTATCCATCAGTTATTATACTGTAAATTATAATCCGGGATTTCCTCTGCATCACAGAAATGCATCCCTTTTATCAACACTTGAAAGTGGGTGTTTCATTAAAAGAAACAACATTTTAAACAAAAAGTTGAGAAAATCACGTTTTTGTCAAAGACTACGTCCGAAAGGGATTCAGAACGATGATCAAAACACAGATGGAATAGATTGCGTCCATCAACAGCCCCAAAGCTTCACAGTATTTTCCTCTTCTTTGGTTCAACATTTCATTTGGTAACGCAGTTTTGATTTATGCTGTTGAAAGTTTGATGACTGTGTTTTACATTTGCATAAGCAATCTTCTATCACTTGTCTCTGCTTTTCTTCACCTGTGTTTTGATCCAGAGATTCTTTACTAGATGCGTAATAGCACTCCCTACTGTATAACATGGATAGCTGGAAAAGTCAGTCAGTGGTGAGGAAAGTGTAAAGTAGATTTTAAGTAAATTTCTATGTACACTACCAGTGGACTAGCCTAGACAAAAATTCAGACACACAGAATTAGGAACATTTCTGTTTTCTTTATAAATCAATATTTTAAAACAATGTAAGTTGATAAGACAGTATGTAAAACTATGTGAAAAAGTATTTTATAGGGTATTCAATCAAACGATTAAACACAACTACACACAAAGTATGCTTAAAATACTAATTATACTTTTAAATATATCTCGATCAAAAGATTGAGTACAAGTATAGGCCAAATATACTTATCAAATATACTAACCTTTTTTTGTCAGTATAAGTCAAGTATCCTTAAGTGCAATTTTAAGTATGTTTCTGAGAAGTACATAAAAGTAGACTGAAATGATACTTTCTTATTTTTAGTTTAAAAGAAGTATACTAATAGCACACTTAAATTAACTTCTTTTTCGAAAGGGTTGCCAAGTTCAACATGAGGACATTTCTAATCAAGCAAAAAATATGCCATGTTCACACTGACAGTCAAAATGTAATGTATGTTGTGTGTATCACTGGAAACGTATTATCAGAATTAAATCAGACTGACTCACGATTAATGAAGTTCATAATGTACTTTGTAATAAGGTCATAAGGTCTATTTGTGTATCACTTGTGTCAGAAGCTATTGAAATCTGGCTGTCCATAAAATAAGTGATTTGAAAGCATAGCTAAAGGATTTAACCTTTCAAGGTTTCTGTCATATGGAGCACTTTAACCTTGTGAGCATGCACATGAATATTATGATGTGAATGCAAATGTGCTCATATTTGTTCAGCTTCAAGCACACATTTTCTTTTAAGCATTAGAGGAAATTAACATAAACCAATATACAGACGGGTAACAGCACTGGAACAGCCTCATATTTAAAAAAAGTTACTTGCCTGCATTTCCCAGTTCATCCTTCATCTTTTTATATTGTTAATGGCATGAATGATTTGATTAATAGTTCTAAAATTAAGCATAATTAATGGCTAGAGCGACACAAGACAATACTGTGAAAAAAATGTAATGTTTACTCATTACCATGACCAATTGGTCAATTTCCCAAACCACAAGAGAAAGAGACATCTTATTTTATTTTATAACCCCTGGACTAACATCCTCTCTCGACTTTTTGTATCACAGTAAATCTGCTCACATTCTGCTTCTGTCCATCAAGAGATTGTGATTCATATCATAACACATTCAATTTGAATGACTCTTATCTGAACTGAGACACTACGCTCCCTCCCTCTCTAATCTCCTCTTCCTTTCTTCCTCTTATACCATATTGTCTCATTCCACGAATCTCTAAATGCCATCTACTTTCGCACTCTCTTCTCACTCTTCCTCAGTTCCTCTTCATCTCTTCCTCCCATTCTCACTCTACGCACTACATACAGCACTTCTCAGTCCTGCGATTCTTCTCAGTTTTTCTCCAGGTTTGTTCTTGTTTCTTTGCTCTGGGTTCACAAGTGAGCCTTTTCTTGTATTAACATTAAGTGGAATTAATTACACACAGAAGCCATTGGCACATGCCGCTGTGCTCAGTGATTGGCATGTGCCACTAAAACTTGTGACATGTGCCGATGGGTTGCGTCATGTGCCACTGACAATGCTGCAGAAGATGCCGTATGTTATGGCACCTCCAGCAGTGACTGACAGATGAGTTCAGCAGATATACTGATGTAACTGTGACAGATTCTAAATAAAAAATTAAAAAAAATTAAACATATTTACAAATTAGTAATATTTATTTTTGTAGCACATGTGTATTTGAGTGGCATGTTCCACTGACTCTTATGTGTAAAACCAGTACTGTATGTTTTTGATCACGCAAACATGTGACATGAAGCACAGAGGTTTAAATAGACAGAAGTGAACACAGAAACAATGGGAACTAAGAATACACTTCAACATAAAAGTCCTTACTAAACACAAGACAGTACAGGGATAGTGACAGTAACATACGCACTAAACGACAGAGCGACATCTAATTAATAATATATTGCTTTCAAACATAGGATTTATTACATCCCAGAGTTATTATAAGTTATTTATATATATATATATATATATATATATATATATATATATATATATATATATATATATATATATATATATATATATATATATATATATATAAACTATATCTCTCTCTCTCTCTCTCTCTCTCTCTCTCTATATATATATATATATATATATATATGTATATTCAAGAGTTTTATTTGTCACATACACAGTTATATACAGAATATACAATCGGCAGTGAAATGTAAAGTATATAATTATTATTATTTTACCATATTTACATATTTTACATATTTCATTTGGATAAAATAAATAAATAGAATAACTGAAATGCTATTTAGATTGGTGACCACAACTAAAAAGTGAAACTCTCTAATTAAAGTGAGACCAACCAGCAGGGTATGTTGCATCACAAAATGACACTACCAATCAGTTAATTAATATAATTGTAAACTAGAATGAGAGAAAATGCCACTGAAATGCATTATGAAAACTGGCAGCAACCATTCAGAGTTAAGTAGGTCTGTAGATACTACACTCTAAAAAATGCTTGGTTAAAAACAACCCAAGTTGGATTGAAAATGGACTAACCCAGCAATTGGGTTGTTTTAACCCAGTGGTTGGGTTGTTTTAAGCCAACATTTAACCCAACCGCTGGGCTAAAACAACCCATTTACTGGGTTAAAACAACCCGATTGCTGGTTTAGTCCATTTTCAACCCAACTTGGGTTGTTTTTAACCCAGCATTTTTAGAGTGTATATTAAACTGGATGTCTATTATAATGTGGCTACAGCAAGTCAAGTACTTAAAAAAAAACTAAAAAAAAAACCTGTTCACACTGTTAATTTATTTATTTTTTCTTAATACATAATTCCATTAAAATAATATTGTGTGAACACTAAAGACATAGATGAGAACCACTAACCAGATATTATATTATTTAAATTATATAGAAATTAATACTATATTTATTTAGATCAATATCAGACTCTGGTTTTTGCTACAGGGTATCTTACAAACAAATAACAAATACACCCGTGGATTTTCCTCAACTGTTGTGAGTTTTGGTTTATCTTGCGCCGGCCAATGTTACACTTACCAGCATGCATGCAAAAATAAAGGTTTATAGTAACGGATGCGACTGTTAATGCGGTATTCATAGTGACCCATGATATATTTATTGTGTGTGTTTCCTAAAATAGGCAGTTTGCATGATCAAAAACATACAGTACTGGTATTACATATAACATTCAGTGGTGCATGCTACTCCAAATATAGATATGTTTCATTTATATTTCCTTTTAAAAAATTACTAAATTAGGCTATTTATTTAGAATCTGTCACAGTTACGTCAGTATATCTGCTCAACTCATCTGTCCTGGAGGTGCCACAACATACGGCAACATCTTCCACAACATTTTCAGAGGCACATGACGCAATCCATTGGCACATCACAAGGTTTATCCGCTGCCACATGCCAATGAAAACCAGATGTGTCATTAAACACAGCGGCATGTGCCAATGGCTTCTGTGTGTAAGATGCCATGCCACTTAATATTAATACTGCTACTGCTTTTCTTTCGAAAAAGACCAGTCATCATTTAGCAAAGTAGAAAAGTTTGAACATTTAAATTGTTTTCTGTAAAATTATGTATGCAAATTCTGTTAAACCAAATAAAATGTACAGTGTGTTTGGAAAAATTAGAAATAGCTCAAAAATGATATTGATTTCAATGAGTACAAGTAGATGAGAAAATCTGTAAAACTACAGGTTTCTGAATGAGAAATCTCCAAGCCTCAATTAAAAAAACGAGGAGAAATCAATACTTTTTCAATTTCTTACAAATATTCACTTTTATTCTACAAGGAAAACACTATGTTACCTGAAAGTAAAAACCCAGAAACAATATATTGTGATAGGAAAACTAATTGTTACCATGAATTATTAATTTAAATTTACCCATATAAAAACTGAAAGGAGTCTCTTCAAATAAAGGTTATTTGGGAATACTGTTATGGGTGTGGTGTTCAGGAACAGGCAGGAAACACAGGAGATGCAATTCAATGAATTTTACTTAGAATAAACTGAAGACAGGCAACAACACAACTTTACATAACGGTGACCGGACAAGGAGTGAGTGAACAAGGGGAACTTAAATACAAACACAGATGACTGAATAAACGAAGGGCACAGGTGATACAGGTGATGATTAACTAAACACAGCTGAACAGAACTAGACTAACGAGGGTATCCAAGGAAACAGACAAGTGGCGGTAAACTAAGACAAAGGAACATGTGACAAACTCAAAAACATAACAAAAACAGACAGATATGTAACAAATACAGCATATTTAAACAAAGAAGAAACAAAAATAACATCAAGATAAAGACAACACCTGCAACTAAAATGTTTCAACTACAACTATTAACTATATTCAGTGACATAATAGTATGAATTGCTCTGCCTTGCAATAAAACTGCCAGTCTTATCCTAAGGCTAAATCGATTTTTAATGTTCCTTTGGTGAGCAGTTTCTGTAAAGTTGCATTCAAACTCATATCCAGTATTTTCAGACAAGTTTACATCCTTGCTCTTCCAGCAGTTTTGGATGATGCATCTTTTGATATCCTGTGGCTATATCAAGCTATGGTTTGGAGTCCGGTGAGTTGAGATGGGCTGTTCAATGAGTTCACTGGCAGATGAATTAAACTTGTTGTGCTACCTCATGACCTCTCAGTATTCACAGACCCTGCAGAGATTTTAACTTTGAGATGTTCTCTGAAATGTGACATTTTAGGTTTTTGCTTGCCCAGTACTGCTATCATTCTCACGGTGTGCTAAAAGGGTTTGCACAATATTTTCTTTCATTAATGGGTTATGCCTCCATTTGTGCTCACATATCTTCTGTCAGGTGAGGCAATGTGTTACTGTGTGTGTGTGTGTGTGTGTGTGTGTGTGTGTGTGTGTGTGTGTGTGTGTGTGTGTGTGTGTGTGTGTGTGTGTATTCATGTTTTTCTATCCCGGTGGGGACTTCAACCTGAATGCATACTGACTCAAGATTATAAATCATACAGAATTATTTGAATTTTTTTATAGAAAATGTAAAAATGCAGAAAGTGTGTGTGTGTGTGTGTTTTTGTGACATACCAGGACACAAATGTGTATAATGACATGGGTATTACAAGGAGAGGGTGACTTATGAGGACATTACCCATGTCCCCATTTTTCAAAAGGCTTATTAATCATACAGAATGAGTTTTTTTGGGAGAAAGTAAAAATGTGCAGTTTCCTGTGATGGGTAGGTTTAGGGGTAGGGGTAGTGTAGGGGGATAGAAAATATGGTTTGTACGGTATAAAAACCATTACGCCTATGGAATGTCCCCACAGTTCACAAAAACAAACGTGTGTGTGTGTGTGTGTGTGTGTGTGTGTGTGTGTGTGTGTGTGTGTGTGCGTGTGTGTGTGCTCTCCTGGCTCTTATTGAGACAGCTGTGTGTGAATGCTGGTCGATAAGAGTTGAATACAAATAGCTTCACTTATAGTCTTGCCACGAAAATAAACCATGTTCCATATCAGTAAACAAAGACAGCTGACATTATGTTTGATTCATACAAATGGCTCATACTCAGTGTGGCATGATCTACAACTTTCTTTGTCTCTTTGTATAGGTTGGGCAACATTCGGAATTGGATCCTTTTCAGTTCATGAGATTGATTGACAACAGAAAGTGTTTTTTCGTTATTTGTAATTCAAAAAAAAAAAAAAAAAAAAAAAAAAATCAGATAGATAATAGTATAAAATAGTACAGATAATAGTGTTCTTTCACATTAGTCCATAAATCTCACTGCTTGTCTGTCTGTCTCTTTGTCTGTCTTCAGTTGACATTCAAAGTGTCTTGACAAACTTTCTTTTATCTTGGTAAGATTTGGGGTTATTTGGGTTATTGAATTTCTTTGAATTTAATTTCATTGTAATTTTACTTCCTTCAGTTCAAATTCAATTTAAGGTAACTTTTTTGCTCAAAATTAACAACATTTAGATAATGTTAAGACATGTTTTTGTCTTACCCTGATTCACTATGGTAAGCCTATTATAAGTACATGTATTTTAGACCTGTTGGAATGATTGAAAAATTGGAGAAAAATTGTTCCAGCTTCTTTGACGTATGTGGGAGTGGCATAGGTTAAAAAGGAAGGTTGAAGAAAGGTTGACTTGGACCCCTTAAATCTCGAACCTCCGGAGAATCACCATTTTAAAGGGTAACTAAACCCTTTATACTTTTTTTTTAGTTAATGATCTGCAAGACTGGGGCTTTATTAGTGCTGTTCATTGATTCGAGTAAATATTTTGACATTTGGATATAAAGTGTTTTAATTATACAATATATGTTGTAAAAAACGTCTGAGTGCGGCCCTCTTAAGGTTGAACGGTGGCTACTGCAGTTGAATTTTCCTATTGGACGTTGTTGGTCATCGTGACGTATGTTGGTTCTTCCAACGGCTCACTACCACGCCCCTGGCACGAGCTGACCACGCCCTAAGAAATGTTTTCCCGCATTGATCACATGAACGGCTTCACTCCAGTATGAACGCTCATGTTACATGAAGTAGAAACATTATGAATGAAACTTACTTGACACTTGCTATCAACATTCTAATGAAGAAAATGCGGTTAAATAATGCAGTTGTCAGTACACATCAGGCTTTTCTTGAAATATTTTTTGCTGCCCGTCATGTGTACAGATACTTTTCATACATGAGACGCGCTTTCAAACCCTGACACACAAGTGGTTGCCGTGGTAGCGAACAGCAATACCGTAACATGCTGGCATATATAGTCTAACTTTTATTTGAGGAAATCTGTTTATAATAGGCTATTAGATTTGAACTTATTGGTCCTGCGCTACTTATTGATTCAGTTAATTTGAATGAAAATACATTGCATGTATCTGATCTATTTTTAGTGGCATTCAGTATAAGGATTTGACTGTTCAAAGATTAGGTCAGTGGTCCCATTCTCTCTTGCGCTGCTGCTTCGCTAGCATCGTCAGTATCGGGAGTTTATGCAGTTTCTGCCAGCGGCTCGAATTGATAAGGCTCTGGCCCTGTGTCTACAGACAACTCACCCTCCTCCACTTCAGGTGAAGGTGGGGGAGAAAAGCCCTGTTTGTCACTCCAGTCATTCTCCATCTTTGCGAGTCAGACAGCTGTCAATCAATCCGTCACTACGGGTCTCAGGTGCACGCCAGTAGGTGGAGTTAGGCTCTGAGCTGGGGTTGAGTTACCGTTTAAAAAAAAACAGAGGAGAGTCTGCTGGCAAAAAGAGAACGCGTCAGCGCTCGTAATAAAACAAGAATCAACATTGGCGTGACTTTTTAGAGATGGTGAGAACTGAGGGATTTGAAATGTTGTAAAAGCAACACGGAGATGGTGTTTTTATTACTCAGCACACACAGTCATGCAGAGCCGAAGCACAACCAAAACAATGTTCTTCTGCAAAATAAGTAAAAGCATTCTCAATTCAGTTCTGAAGGTTGCACGACTCTACTCTGTCTAAATGATGTGTGTGGATAATTATGTTGATTTACGAATATTAACAGCAATAATTAAATTAACAATATTACTAAATCATATAATTTAATAATTAAAATCTGCCACAATATTGTCTTTTTTTGCCAAATTTCTCTCAGTACATACATTTTCTATTTGCTGTTTTGATTGAATGAATTGCCTCTTAGTGTAATTAATTTCTTATAACACTGACTGTTAATTGCTAAATTGTTAAATTATGTAAATGTGGATTATTATGTTGCGACTGCAGTATTTGCTCCTATGCAGAAGGTCTAGATGTTTTCAGCAGTGGCCGTGTCTGAGCTCATCTAACACTTCATTGCTATTACTCACATGTAAAGTCACAAACAAATACACACCCACATACCTATGAGAAATTGCGTATGTAGATTCACAGCAGCCCAGTGTTCACAACATCACTATATCACAAAACATCAGTGCATTAATGAAAGAAAGAGTTGCTTTGGGTCTTTATGGAAATGCTTGTGCATTGCCATCTTGACGAACGTAAGCTGTGACAAGTCCAATAGTGCTGAGAAGCCTTTGAACACCACAAAGTGAGATGTGAAGGAGAGAGAGGATAGATGACAGCGAAACTGTGCCATAGTGACAGACAGACATGCATGGAAAGAAAAAGAAAGGAGCTTTGTGAGGTTGCAGGTTGCAAAGATTAGCTGCTGGTGTTCTCACTGTGTGCATGGATATAGAATAAAATTTCATAGGATCTGACCAGTGTCGGGATGCGTAGGCCACTGTGTGTGCATGTGTTTGTTGTGTCTATGTCTGGTTGAGGATTTGAATTGAATTCTGAATTAACTTTAAAGTTTCTGAATGTATCATATACAACAAAGTGTCATGGTTGATATTTGCAATAGTCTGTGCTTTTTATCACTTCACACAAATGTGGACACTCATAAAATTCTACTATATGTATAGTCTTTAATTTAACAAACCCAGATTTCTAATCAAAAATAATTAGGAATAATCAATTTATTTCAATTAAGTCTTCTCAAGGGCATATTTAAATATGAAATATTTTACAGTATGCTGACCGATTTCTCACATGCTCATGCTTGCCTCTTGGCCTGATTGCATGCGTATGTGCCAGCACGCCTGTTTTTGTTTGTGTTATTAATGTGGACTTGATATTGATTTCTTTTTTCTTTTTCATCGTGAGTCATTTATCTCTGATAACGCTTGAGTGCAGCAGTGGCCTTCATCAATAATTAATATCATGGCAGTCGCAGTACGAACCCCTGCTGGTTTTAAAAGGACTACCTCACCTCACAGACCGCTCCCTTAAATTCAAAACAAACCTGACCTCTGATAATATAAAATCCATTCTTTGTGGATATTTAATTGTTTCTTCACTGTGGAGGTCCTCCCTCATTGTGCCAGCTGCAGGTTTATAGTACATTTTATGCGAAGGTCCTATTTCCAATGGCATGCCGAGTAAAATCTCATGGCAGAGGGTTTATTACCATTATCAAATACTACTTGCGGAGCTGCGATGGTCCTGTGCTGTGGAAATTGCCAATGGTATTTTAAAAGCTCTGTGTAATAAACCACCCTGATCCTGTTCTCAGTTTTTTATTGACCTTCTGTGGTGTTTTGTATGTCAGTGTTGTAAACTATCGATCTGGAGCGGAGCAAACGGAACATGGTATCACTACAGAGATCGGGCACGGGGTCAGTGGTCTGCTGGATCTACGACAATCTTATTAACGCACGGTTTAGATCTAATTTACGCTCTGTAAACCCACAGTTAGAGTAGGGCTTACGCTATTTAACAATCTATAACATCACTATCTCTAATCACAAAATAGGCCATTGCAGACATTATCATGTCCTTGTGAGAGTGTGGGGAAGGAGGGGTTCTGCTGTATGTTTTATTCTCATTCATTTTGTGTCTGAGCAGTGTGCTTCAACCATATTAAGTGGAAATTTCCAGACTTGCTTCACTAACACTTGGTGCATATGGTAGCAATAATCAGCTGGTTGATATTCATGAGGATCAACCCATATGAGAATGTTTAGCATTTGAGATGGAAATGCTAATAGATTGTTTGGGCCCATGAATACTATTAGCGTTGGCAGCATGTTTGCTCACCTTAACAACCCAGCAGAAGTCTTCATTTGTTTCATTAGAAAGTCAGATTGAACAGTACATTTGGAAGTTAGGAGTCATTCCAGCCAAACTTTGAGCCAGCAGTTTAAGCCAGTGTGTAAATTAAGAACACATGCTGAAGTGGTGTGCAGTGAATCCTTCTGGTTTCCGTTGCTTGATAAATTTGTTTTTATTTGGTTATAATCGCAGTTCATTAAACTAACTGAAAAGCCTATTTGTATAGTATAAAATAACTTTGCTTTCCATTTATTACATAAAGCACACTTTAAATACTTTGACACCACAGCAAAAACTACTAGCCCAACTTACTAAAGTTTAAACTTTATTAAATATAAGTTAACAGTTAGTAAAAAATGAGAACAAGTGTAAGCATAGATAAATACATTATAACAAAGTTACAAATAAAGTAAGGTCTAACAGTAGTAAACAGTTGAAAAAGAAATTGGATATGTATCCTTTTATTGATCCGTGCATTCAGTCTTAAAGTGACAGCAGCCTATATATACCTGTTGCTGTTTGTGTCATTAGTGTTAATCAAACAACAAAACACAGCTTTAGAAAAAGATTCATCTATATTTAATCCGTACAGTGAACACAAGTGTTTTTTTTGTGTGTGTTTTTTTTACATTTAAGACACAACCAACTGTGTTTATGATGATACTTGCAGAGACGGATATTTTGTGTGTGTGCAGCTGCGCATAAGTACCAAATTGAGTTCTCTTTCTGCTCTTTTTGTGCCCGAAAGGTTTAAAATCGCTTGTGTTAACTGGCAAGACAAAACATGCAAATGATAAACTTTCACCCTATGATGGTTAAACTTTGCAATTAATCCGTAAATCACATGCATGCCGAACCGTGGGGCCTGGTCGGTACGGATCATGGATCAACTATGATCCGTTACACACCTACTAAACCCTGTTCCACTTCCTGGATAACTGGAAATTATGTTGACATAATCTAGCCCTATTTACCCCACTGCTGTGAGACGAGAGTCCCTCTACAGCCAAGCCGCTCTCACTGCCCCAGCACAGCCTACTAAAGCCATCAGACTCTGGCCAGGGAGCCATCCTCAATGGACTTACTTTTCCAAATGGAGCCACTCATCCATCTGCTCAGTCCTATTTCTGACTTCAATATCAGTTAATCAGAGCTGGGCAATGTCCAAGTCTTTCTAGCTCCAAGCAGGAACCGTAGCTCTGGAGGAAGATTGAGGCTTTTGGGGTCAATACAGGAAGCAAAAGGTTATAAAAAGCAGTTATATTTAATGTCAGGCATCAAGACACAACATATTTGTTTCTCTCTTCTTTTCTAGAAAACCTGGCAGGGATGAAAACAAGGTCTTGTTTTGTAGCATGACGAGGAATTCTGAAATATTCCTCTCTTACCCTGGGTAAAGCTGATATTCTGAGACCACAAGCTGGTAGTCCGGAGGAACTACCACTACAAGCTTCTCTTTAATTCATGTGTTTATTGGATTTTTTCCGAGAAGAGAAGCTCACGGAGCTTCACAAGTAGAACCACAGAATATTGTGGTTGTGATGATACAGATGGAGAGAGATTGTATTTCAGAAACTAAGGCTGTTTAGTAATCTCAGACGTACAATCTGAAATGATATTTTAAAGAATATTTTCAGCTTGTCAAGTAAAGAGCGGAATGGATCTGGGTAGAGCAGTCATAGAGCTACAGGTTATTGTATTCTTGGCATTACACAGAGAGTGCTGTCAAAGCCAGATAACAGCAGGCCCAAATGATAAAGCCATATGTTATTTATGTCTGTGTATGACAGCTGACAGCTGACATGCATTCAGAGCCTGTAACTGTGAGAATAACTTCCATTTTGAAGTCACAGCGCACATAGGTGAAATATACACAAAAAGTGTTTGTGTGTGTGTGGAGGGGCGGGGGAGGTGGATGTTCAAACAACATGAGGGTTGAATAAATTGTCCCTTTAAGTGTTTTACAGAGATTTGAGTAGCTCTAGCTTTATTCCTTATAAAATCCGGTCTTTGAGCAGGGTAAGGCTTTTGTTTTTGTTTTTTCAATCAAATATAGGTGTGGCTTACAAGGATAAGGAGATAAAATAGCCAAGTGATTGCATAGTGAGATTCTCTAAGCTCACACAAACAAAGTGAGCTGTAATACACAAACAGATCTCAAACAGTGCAGCATATATTTTACTCCATCAATCGTTTCCTTTAAAAGCTGTATTATCTTCATGGCATATATCTCACAGGCCTAGGGCTGACTGTGCCTCTCGTTTCCTACATTTAATCCAGTTTCGCTCCATTTATTCAGTATAGAAAATCCAACAACAGTTGTTGTCACAGAATTGCTTAATGGAGTGTAAAAACACACAAAAAAATGAATAAAAAGGCAGAGGATGATAAAAAATATGAATGGTTTGTTAATACTCTCTCTGAATGTGCTCGGTTGAGGCTACTGTGTGTGTTTTCGTGTGCGTTTATTACATCTGTACAATTTTAAGATGTATGATACCTGTGCACTTGGCACATCTTATTGCTCTGTGTGTATGTGTGTTCGTTTGTGTGTGTGCGTGTATTCACTGTAAGGCTCTTTACAGTGAATCATCATTTTATTGATTTCACTTAAGACAAACGCACACGCGAAGAGCACTTCACATCCATTTCCCAGCCACATGGCTCTGACCTTGACCTTTGCATCTGCTCTTGATCTGTGCTTGAGCTCCCACAGCTTTTTCCTCCTCCGCATTTCTGTTCTTTTCTCTGATCCTCCTCCTATTACCCATTCATCTCTCTCTTTCTCTAGCATTGAGTGGTGCAGTATATTGATGGAGGGAGAACTGCTGATACTGCTGTGACTGTTAATGTCCACATGAAGCCTGTTCCTGTCAAGAATACTTGTATTCGGGAACTTTCGGTTTCTAGACCTACATCCATTCCCCTTTCTTTATGCCCATCAAAATGCGATATTCCCGAATCCAATGAGATTTTATATTACTTCAGAAAAGTTTGCCCATTCCTCTACAGGCGTTGGGTAAAATTCAGCAAGTTCTTGAAACTTTCAGACAAAACTTTTTTTTAAGTCATCATTATATGAAATTCTTGAAATTTCACTTCATCAATTCAAGTACATGAACTATTATTATGTGGTCTACGTGTAATTTATTCTGAAGCAGTGTTCTTTTCTTACTTAAATCAGCATATTTATGATTTATTTATTTTTTTGCCTGTTATAAAGGACATCCCCCTCTGACATTATTAAATGTATGCATCATCAAATTCTGAAATACAGTATCAACAAAATCCACCAGCTCTGGTGTAAACTGCATAATTGCATTTATACATTTCTCCCTTAAAAGTATAGTTCACCTAAAATGTAAAATGATTTAATAATTTTCTTACCCTTGTGTTGTTCCAAGCTCTTATGCTGTTAGGTTTTTTTTCATGAAACACAACAACAACAAAAGCACCATGAAAGCAGTTAATATAACTTATGCTCTTTATATATTACCTGCTCCATCCTTTTGAATCATTTTGACCTAGTTTCATGCACTGAATCCAAACAATTTTACTTTTGTTTTTTTGGTTTTTTTTTCAAACGTAGATTATAAAATTAAAACATCAGTAAAAGGTTAAGAATTGAATGCATTGATTTAATGATTGGGCAATTACATTAGAGATTATACTTTCATTGCAACTTGCGATGATATATAGGGTGATCAAAATTATAGGGTGCGTCACATATAGTCGTTTAAAGTTATACAGTAACTTTATATGTTGTATCAGAGTAGATTTCTTCTCTAGCTACAGTATGCTCTTGTGTCTGGCTGCTGTCCATGGTGCTGAAGATCTGCTTGTGTGTATTCATGTATGACTGAAGATCTGGTGCTGAAGATCTGCTTGTGCGTATTCATGTATTCAAGATTCAAGATTCAAGAGTTTTATTTGTCACATACACAGTTATATACAGAATATACAACCGGCAGTGAAATGTAAACAACAGACAGCACCATGTATGTGCTGTCCATGGTACTAAAGTCTGCTTGTGCATATTCATGTATGACTGAAGATCTGGTGCTGAAGATCTGCTTGTGCATATTCATGTATGACTGAAGATCTGGTGCTAAAGTCTGCTTGTGCGTATTCATGTATGTGCTGTCCATTGTGCTGAAGATCTGCTTGTGTGTATTCATGTATGTGCTGTCCATGGTGCTAAAGTCTGCTTGTGCATATTCATGTATGACTGAAGATCTGGTGCTAAAGTCTGCTTGTGCATATTCATGTATGACTGAAGATCTGGTGCTAAAGTCTGCTTGTGCGTATTCAAGTATGTGCTGTCCATGGTGCTGAAGATCTGCTTGTGCGTATTCATGTATGTGCTGTCCATGGTGCTAAAGTCTGCTTGCGTGTATTCATTTACGTGTGCCTTTTGTGCTGCTGAATGCTTTCTTGCCTTCACAATGCTTTTGATTTCTGACTGCGGCTTTACATCAGCACTCAATCTTCCATTATCATCCTTTTAATACAGTAATATCACATATTGAAGCTCAGCATGTACACTTTACAGGCTATTAGTGCTGATAATAAAAATGTCCTCTAATGTTTAAGTATATGGATAATAGTGGTCTATTTTCAGCTTTCTGAGGAAGACACTTTTCACTATTTGAAACAGTGGCATTTTGCTAAGGCCATTAGCGGGGCAGGCTCTCACAGGGGGTTCAGAACATTGTTGTGTCTCTGCTTTTCTACTGAGCTGTTTTTCCCCTCTGATGGTGGTACTGTATTGCACAGGGAAAATAGTCTCTGTATGGAACAGACAATAGCAACACACTCTCATGACAACTTGAAATAATTTGTACAAGATGGTGAAATCATATGATCCTGTATGACTTGAATTGCATGAAAATGTACAGCTTTTAGTTGTAGTTTTAAAAGTTATAAGTATTATAATTTATTGTAACTTTTGTTATGTTATGATTATGTATCAGATGATACAACACATTACATTATGTTGTGTATGTATGACATTATAAGGTTGTTTATAAGGCATTATGCATGTATTATTATGCATTATAGTATGCATATTATATATAGTATATAGTATTATAATGCATTATGAATATATTATGCATTTTAAATACAGTCTTCATAGAAAGCGACCTCTTTCCGTTGGTCACGTTCGACGTTACGCCGACGCCACCAATGTATTGGGATCCACCTTCAGGAAACGAGGTTACATAACTGAGAAGTTACCATTTAGGGTTTGGTTTGTATGCTTATGATTTTACCATTTCATTCTTTTCATGAGACATGGGGCTAGTTGCATAAACTGAGACTGTTCATAACTTTTCAGTTAGATCTAAAGTCAGTTACATACAAATGTAGATTAGTCTAATTTAACACCAAAAAGTACTGATTACCCCTTGACTAGCTGCTAGTTGGTCATACTAGTATTTAAGACACAGTCTTAACATAATGGCTATATTTGAAGAGTTCAGATGCAAAAGCTTCTAAATCCGTCTGACGTTTTTCTTTAAAATAAGCATTTGTACCATACCATGTATAGGTTTCTACCTAAGAACCAGTACTTCTGAATGGGCTGAGGCTGGGATTTAGTGGGTTTCAAGTTAAAGTATTTTATAAACTTATACTATATGCGGAGAGCATTCACTCAGTTTCGTTATCTCATTTTTGACCAAAGTGGCTTTTAGAGGCTTTTGCAGCTGAACTCTTCATTTATACAACTATGCCCAGATTGGAAATAATAATAATAATAATAATAATTTAACTGTCAATTGCTTATGTATTCCAAGAAAATAGTTTTAGTGATGAGTGCTGGTACTAAAATTAGCAGTTTAAATAGTAATTGCTTATGTATTCCAATATCATCATCTTAGCAAATAGTTTTAGTGATGAGTGCAGATACTTGTGCTGTATAATCCTTTGATTGTTGTGATAAATTTGCAAACAGTCACATCCACATATGTTATACATTGGTCTTGTGGGATTAGCATTGAATAACATTACAGTCATTTGAGTGAAAAGTGGGAAGTGAATGTCTTTCCTCTGGTGTCATTTGAAATAGACAATAAAGGGCAGTGTGTGTGTGTGTGTGTGTGTGTGTGTGTGTTTTAGCTAAGGTGTTCTGAACATATCCGCTATCCTTCAGAGTTAATGAGGCATGTCCTATGAATGGTATTTTCTTATTCCAATCACATTTCTGATTCATTTAAACCAATAGCCTTACTTCCCCTGCAGGATGTGACATGCATTTCTATAAATGCGTTGGTCTCCTCCACCACTCCATGTAAGTTTTGAGGCATTCTGGGTTATGATATAAGAACAATCAGGTGATATCGTGTTGCCAGAGAAAACATCACACTTTCACACTTAACATTAAGCCTGAGACATATGAAGAGATCACGCCAGCAGACTTCCACTTTTCTTTCCTTAATAGTTGAGGGAAAATTCCGACAGCACACACACAGAAACAAGCATTACAGAAAAAGACTGCCAATTTAACTTTGGCACCTTCTGTGATCCCTTGGCTTTTTCTTTGAGAAGCAGTGAGGGACCAAAAGAAAAAAAAATGTCCTCCCACATACAGACAGATGAGGGTAGAGAATTTTTTTTTTTTAATGAGATTTCACTTTAGACTTCAAAATAGAAGTACAGTAGGGAAAATCAATAAGTAATAAATGCCCAGGCTGCTTTTATTAGCTTATATTTGAGGTGCATGTACTGATTTGTCTGTCAGCAAACATTAGTGGTTTTGATGAGGCATTTTGTTATTGGATAAGAGTGACATGAAATTGAGTCTTTTGAGTTATTTGAAAGACATGCTCTCAGACTTTAACCTGCACAAACATTTGTAGTGTCCACACACAGAGAGCTCAATTTATAACTGCAATGCGGTCTCAGGTGGCCTCACCCTATTAACCAAACCTCTCTCCGTAGACCCTCTGCCTAGAATCACAAAAATAATGCTTTGGCTATTTTTCCTACCACATTTTTCTCTTTCTTTAATGCAGCAATCACACATATCATCTCTATTACTATAATCATTTAACTTTATGACCTATATAACATTTTTCAAAAACATGCCGTTCATGCACTGTAAAAAAATAAAAAAATAAATAAAAAAAGTAAATCCTAATTGGTTAATTGTAAATTAACTTACCATATTTGGTGACCATGATGAACATTGAATTGTGCAATTTTATTATGTAAATTTACTGTTGAAATACTGTAAAATATATGGTGTTTGGAAGTCAAAAGTAAGCATTACCATAGAATTAGCATTTGGCTACTCAAGAAAATATATGCACTTTTATGGTAAATTACTGTTAAAATTAAAGCTGCAGTCCGTAACATTTTTCCAAAATGATCTAAAATCAATTTTTGAACAAGTACATAAACAGGCAGTGTTCAAAACTTAGCATGATTCACAACAGTAAGCTTGTAATAATGTGTTATAATTTGAGTGGTACTGGTGGATTTCAGCGAGAAATTTGAGCATGTCTGTGGTGAGGTTGACAAGCAAGAGACGTGGGAGGAGGTCTCGAGTCCTCTCATGAGGGAGCTCGGAGGCATATAAGGACGAGGGACACCAGTGAAGGGTGAGAGACCGGTGTGCCTCACAGGTGACGCTCATTCTCAATCATTCAACGGTCTCGCTCGCTCCTCCCACGTCACTCGCCTGTCAACATCGCCACAATGTCTTTGCGTCATTACGTCACATACATAAAGGAGTAGTCCGGCTAGTAGGCTATAGCCTGTGAGCATGCTGCAGGTGGTGGATCATTTATAGCCTTTTCTCACAACAGCTGGAAAAAATAAAACGTATCATTTTGATGGCGGATTGTAATCCAGAAAGTTCCAAACGACAATCATCAGTGACAACTGGAGATTAACCCGTACTCAAAAGCAAAAGATTAGACTGTACAGAAATTTAAATCTACAGGTAACGCTAATATACGCTAAATACACATAGTCACGCAATGCTGATGTTGTTAACAAATTTGAGAACAAAGTATAACAATAATAATAATTTGCATAGTTTGATGTGATATGAGCTAAGCAATTGTTAGATTTAATCACCGCTGGTATAGAGCGAGTGATTAAAAAGTGTCAAAAGTGACATGTTTCTTTTTCAAAATTCTTATTTTGGTCATACTTCCAAGATGTAGAATCTGTGATTCTGAAGTACAGTATCCACACCGCTGCAGAAACATTAGATTCATCCGTGCTGAGGAGCTGCACCGATGCACATCCCACGTAAAGATGATAACTCCGCAATTAACTGCAATTGCAGGTTCCAAACACAGATGGTGACAAAGAGGCAAAACTTACAGACTGCAGCTTTAAGTAAAAATATGAGCTACTTAATTTAGAGTATAATTACATTTCTGGAGGTCGTCGTGTTATGTCACAGTCCATTTATTTTAATAGTTTTGCTCCTTTTTATTTTTATTTTTGTGTTAGTGTTATTTTATTTGTTCATTTGTTTGGAGCTGTTCATACCGAGGCTGAGGATGTTTTTTGTTTAGCGCATTTTAAACTTCTTGCTTGTTGGTTGGATTTATGATGTGAATGTTTATGATGGGTCTTATGATGTTTTGTTCCTCACTTTCTGCTCATTGAATTTTTTTTACTTTGAAGTTCCATAAACTGAGGTGGTGTCAAACACACATAGGTGATATAATCATGTCATAGTGGGATACATTCACTGGTCCGTGCTTGAGTCGTCTGATTCGTATCTGCTCCTGTCAGTGTCTTGAAGATTTGACACGCCTGGTTACAATTATCGGTTCAGAGTCTGCAGTTGAAGCATAAAGAAACCAGATGGATCACTTCTCTTGCCTTTTACACTTAATTATCGTGTCACCTACCTGTGCATATGACAACCAGTCCAATGTTTGACATCTTGACTCTCACTTGTCTGATAAATGTCTCATGTGTTCAGTCTCAGACAAAATGAGAGATGAGCAGAAACCTTTTATTCTGTGACTGATATGTTCAGCGTGTAAGTGTCTTGTACCTGCCTCTCTTGCTGTTGATGGTCCACTGATGGCCAGGAGAATCTCATTAGAGTGCATTTAATTACATCAGACCTGAAGCTGCACGTAGAAATGATCAATCAGTGCTCAATAACATCACTGAGAAAGGATGAGTCTCTAATCAAATTCCTCCAGTGTGCAGAGTTGGCGGCTTGTTTCACCCTCAGGTGTTCAGGTCAACAGGGTTGATGGATCAAGGGCTCATATGATGAAACGATCGATTGGATGTAGTGAAGGAGAGCCGTTTGTGTGCGCGAGGGTGACCTAACTAACTCCTGCATGCTACGTGCTTTCAGATATGGAGGTAAATTATGTTACAGGAGTGTGACTGATTTGGTTGTAACGATGCCCTGTGTGGCCTGGATCATAACTGGCGGTTTGAAATAAGCTGCACACATCCTAAAAAGTGTACTGCAGATCCAGTCAGATGAGGTCATGAGGAGAGAAGAAAGATGGGAGGTTTAGAAAACAAATGGTTTGTAGTGAATAGAGATGAGAAAAGCGGAGTTGAGATTAAGATGAGATGAGTTGAGACTAGAAGAGAAGGTTAGTAACATGAGGCAAGAGTTGCCTGATGATCAGTAAATAGAAGCAAAGAGCAAATGGGGGCACATTTATGTTCTCTGCAGATGTTTTCATATCAAAGCATATTACAACAAAGTGCATATACAGTTTGACAGTTAAATCAGCAGATGGCTGCTTTTCTAGGTTCATAAATGAAATGGCAGGAGTCTAGAAACACTACTTTAAATGTAATTGTAATATTAATACAATTCCAGTGCTATCAAATGTATCAATGTTTTAAAAATAAAAAGTTTGATTGTTTGAGTGATCAGATATTTTGATAAGTTTATTCAAGGGCATTTTTGTTTTTTTGTCTGCATTTAAATAGATAACCTTTTGTTCATTCTTCTTTTCTTTGTTTGATTTTGATCAAGAAATCATGTCTCCACAAACATGTGTTTGTGAGTTTCATTATCATTGCCTGAGTTCTCATTTGTTTCCATAGTCCCTAATAAATCCTCACCTGTTCCCTGTTCTGTTGATTACCTTCCTCTGTGTATTTAAGCCCTCAGTTCCTCCCTCAGTTCTGTCTTACGTTGAAGGTTATGCTTTGTTGTGTTATCTTTCCAGTTGTTGGAGTTTATTAAGTATTGTTCTTTCGTCAGTCTGATTCACGTATCTTCCCTAACCCTAACCGTTCCCTAGAGGACAACATGAGAGACTTTCTCGATCTGGCGTGCCTCACCCACTATACACCGACTGCTCACTTTTGTGTTTCTATAACACCGGACTTAACAAGCGGTCGAAGGCACGCCTGCCCGTAGATGGTTCTCGAGGGAGCTTTATGGAGTATGTTAAGTGGGTGCTGGTGCAGAATATCCCCCCATTGACTTAGGGACATATATTACAATTTTCTATCTCTCCAAGCCTCCTAAAAAAGCGTGAAAGAGTGCACAAAATTGCACAAAATTGTATGAGTGCTTAAAAGTGCTCTATGCAATAGAAACTTCAACAGACGTATAATGATACTCAGATAAAGGAATAGGACTAATACATCTATTAAAAAAAAAAAGATAATACTCCTATCACTTTTCTGTACATAAATTTTATTGAGCCTGGCTCCAGGTACCATATTAGAGATCATGAAAGTTTTATGTTCATCTGCTGACTGACTATGGGGTTCTTCATGGTTCCTATCTAGTGTGTAGTCTATAGTACATTTAAAATCCCCAGCCAGTATAACCATTCTATCCTAAACGTTACTTACAATTATTTGTTCTGAACCAATATTTGGGGCAAGTCCATGAACCATTGCATCAACATGCAACATTCGACCAGGAACCAAATCAAAAACACTCACAGGTTGCTCCTTATATTTGGGTCCAAAAAAAATAGCAACCCAATGACTTAATATGGCCTTTTGTATTGTCAAGAAAAGCGTTAACCTGTTGCACTGAGTAAAGTTTGGTCCTATATACTCCGAGTCTATCCTGTCGTTTCCATCATATGTCCTCGTAATCGTTATCCAAATCCTCCATCTGTAGCCTTAAATCCATTCCCTCTTGTGAAACATTATCTCCTTTATCAATCGATTCATCAGTACTTATTTTAATTGTTTGAATTAACCGACACAGATCTCTTTTCATGTGAACTACTTGGCATATATTCCACTCTGGCCTGTGGAAGTTGTAAACAGTGCATCATCCACAATTGTGTAAGAGCCTCTCACCCTATCATTATCTTCCACATTAACAGCCATTATTTCTATTACAATTCAGACAAGTCTGTCTTGCATGTCCAAATTTGCCACAAATAAATAATTTCATAGACTCTGAATTTAGAAAAATAATGTACTCACCCTCAATGGTTAATTTTACCGACAGGTTCAAAGGATCACTGAAAATCCTCTTGATGAGAATCACTAATTTACCATGGCCTGGTTTCACAGACAGATCTTAGACTAAGCCAGGATTAGACCTTATTTCAATTAGGACATTTAAGTAGTTTTTATAAACGTGTCTTAGAAAAAAAACATTACTGGTGTGTATCTTGAGACAAAACAATGGCACTGAGATGTCATTGCAAGTTGCTTTCAGCTCAAATATGCATTTTAGTCTGGGACTAGCCTAAGCCTTGTCTGTGAAACCGGCGGGCATATCACTTAAGTATTTCCTCTAGATTTTAATTTTTAACAAACCGAGGTAAGTTTGTCTAGATGATCTTCTTTGATGGGCTTGACAGAGGCAAAATGTTCACAAACATGCCTTTGATTATTAATCCGCTTTCTATTAAGTCATCTACCATTTGGCTTTGACTCACAAAGATAACTATCGCCTTATTCATATGGGAGGCAGAACTGATATTAACGCTGCCGACTGCAGCACTCACGGCCAGCAGGCAATCTACTGTCTACTAGACACATCAAGCATACATTTAGAGCCATGTATAATAGTCAATCAAGAGAAATCACCCGCATTTGTTCCTATTTTCCCCACTCGGTGACAAAAGTCATCCTAAATAATCCTACCGCTTTAGAAAAAAAGAATTCAAAGAAGGGAAATTGGGAAAAAGACGACTTAAACTAGAAACACTCACACTTATGCCAAACTCCATTCACTCGCTCCCAGCATACAACACACTCAGAGAGAGAGAGAGAGAGAGAGAGAAAGAAAGAGAGAGAGTGAGTCATGGCCCCATGAATCCCAGTGTGAGGGTTATTCACAGTTTCTTCAGTAACCGCTCACTGATAGCCTGGACTTAGCACACACAAAAGTACATTTATGTCTCCACACACCACTGCTTAGAATGCTCATTTGATCAATTGTATTTTTGTTCTTGGTACAAATGTGAATTATTAATGGTGTTATAGAGAAGATTGTGAAACTGTGCTGAATTTACCTGCTTTTTATAGCCTTGGATAAGACTGTGCTCCAGTTTTCACCTTTTTCTCCCCTAAGCCAGAAAAACAACAACAACAACAACAAACAAAAAAACATCCACCACAAAGATACACAGATAGCATTTTTGATTTAGAGACGTCTATCTCTTGTGTCTCTTCCATTCTCTTTTCAGCCACCAACTCCCTTCAACTCCCTTGTATATTGAAATCTGTTTTGGCAGAAAGACATTTCAATATCTCTCTCACTCTTTTCCAAGCTTTGGCTGTAACTCAAGGGCCCTGAGCGTGCATGTCTCAGGGAGGCTTTTTTTGACAGCAAATAGACATGCCTCGGCCTCTAGAGGCTTTCCTTTTTTTATCTCTGAAAAGTCAGTCGTGCTCCAAGGCCCTGCCATGGACTATATTGATAAACACATTTGTCAGTCATTGAAACTCTTCATGGGTTTTAAGTTTAGTCCAGGAGAGGTTATTCAGGTTACAGAAGTGTTGTTCTAACAAGATAAAAAAATTGTGCATGATTCAGATACTGCACACAAGAACTAAATCAGGGGTACGACAGGTTATTTCTGTTTGCACAGCAAAGCCATAAGATATTTTGACATTTTTCTTTGCATAAATGTAATTTTGTTATGATGTGTAGTAGTGTTGTATTCAAGACCACCTAATCTGAGACCAAGTCGAGACCAAGACCAATGTGTGTTGAGACCACGACAAGAGCGAGACCATGACAAGACCAAGGCAGGGCGAGACCGAGTCAAGACCAAGACCAGACCAGCACTCCTTAAATTCATAGAGATGCACATTACCACCTGAGAAATGACTTATAACTTATAATAAATGACTTATAATAAATATAATTAGAATAAGACACTATATAGAGCTGTTACCAATCAAATGAAATCATTAACAACAAAATTCATCTTTGCGCTACAGAGGTGATACAGAAGATGCATCTCAATTGGTAAGTTACAAATGCATAAATAATGTTGAGGATAAAGTAAAAAAAAAAATTGAATAATAAACAAAATATTGAATGTTTGTTAAAGCAATATCATGTTTGCAGTCATGCTCAAATTTATGAAAACAGCTCTCTTGCTCTTGATCTCATACCAGAACTTTTTGCAACAATATCTTGAATTTTGTGAGCATTTGTATGCATTTTTGGTGACATTTTTGACACAATTCCTAATTAATTTCTGAATTGGCACAATAAATAAATCAAATTAGAAATAAGTTATTTTATGATAAGTTTTACATCCATTCACATTAATGATGTTAATAAATCAGGAAATGCACTGGCAATTTAGTAATATCCCAGCAGTTGTGGTCTTGACCGGTCTTGAAACAGAGTCCTCTTAGTCTGAGACCAAGACAAGTACAAATGTGGTCGAGACCAAGACAAAACCAAGACCGTCCAAAAATGGTCTTAAGTCTTGAGACCAAGACCAGTCTCAAATACTACAACTGTATTATTGTTTATCTGTTTCTTAAAGGGATAGTTCACCCTAAAATCCAAATTCAGTCATGATCACTTGCATGTCATTCCAAACCTTTGCACATGACATGCAAGAAAAAAAAAAGTAAATTGTGCGCACGCTTTACTAATTTGTTCCCTCAATTTATAAATCATGTGCACAAATTACTATTTAGTTCCCTCGATTTGCTAAACCGTGCGGGCGATTTACTACTTTGTTCTCTCGACTTGCTAAACCGTCCACACAATTTACTAATTCATTCCCTCGAATTAGTCAATCATGCGCACAATTTAGCCTACTATTTTTTCCTGCATGTCATGTTCGGGGCTCCGAACTTTCTTGAAGATTTAAAGATTTTATTTGAAGAATGAACTGGCTACTCATTTCCATAGAATGAAAGTGAATGGTACCCATTGGTGAACTCACAAATAAAAGCAAAATTAACCATTGTGTGGCATCAAAAGACTTATTTATACTGTCACACAATAACTATAAGAGACTGAAATTAAAATTGATATTCAATGACAACTCTTGTTTGATAGCCACGGTCACCATTCACTCTCCCTCTATGGACAAAGGCAGCTCGGACATTCTGCTAAACTTCATCTTTTGTGTTCCACATAAGAACAAAAGTCGGGAGTGAAGGGTGACTTTTTTTTTCATTTTGTGAACTATCCCTTTAAACTAAATGTAGGTCTTCTGCATTCATGGAATAACTTGTTGAAAGATTAATTAGAACATTTAATTGCTGTGTTTATTAATAAAGAGTTACAACTGTAAGAAAGATGACCTGGCACATTTTTCCAAGGATTCATCTTTTAGCTGCCAGACTGACAAAGATTTCAGTCTGGCAAAAATTCAAAGATTGCACCTTTGGCATCACAAATCACATAATAAACCCGTCTCCATGGAAATGGCAGTATCTAAGAAGCCTACAGGTCTTGTAAAGATCGCTCTGCCTTTTTCCACCGTTCTGCTCATGTCCAAAGTGCACATTTGTCTCTGACTGTGTCATTCTGTGTTGTTCAGTTTGTCTGCCACACATCCTTACTCCTGCTGTGATGCACTCTCTCTTTTTAGCCATTGTTTTCCTCTCACATTGTAGGCTCCGATTTTCTTTCACAGCCTTTCACCTTACATGATTTCTTTCTCTCTCCACTCTCACTTTTCTACTTTTTGTGCTACAGGCTTGATAATACGGATTGATTTGGTCTCTCTCTCTCTCTCTCTCTCTCTCTCTCTCTCTCTCTCTCTCTCTCTCTCTCTCTCTCTCTCTCTCTCTCTCTCTCTCTCTCTCTCTCTCTCTCTCTCTCTCTCTCTCTCTCTCTCTCTCTCTCTCTGTTTTCATATGGATTTGAGCACTGATTAGCCTCCAAGAGGGTCAGTTTGGTCAGTGATTTCATAGGGACTTTTTGAAGACCTTTTGAGTCATATGCTAAATGAAAGTTTTAAGTGTTACTCAACAGTATGAAACACTTGTGATGAGTGTGTAAGTTAATTATATCTCATATTTCAGGTCTGCAATAACAGTAGATCTATTAGGACCATCTGCTGCAGATGTATTTGCAAGCGGGCTACTGCTGAGGACATGACATGTTTTGCATAGTGACCCATTGGTGTACCTTTTGATGTCTGGAGTTTCTGATTAGGACAAAGCACAATACCCTCCCTCTCCAGATGCAGCCGCAGTGCAAATGATGGATCCTTGTGTCTGGACTATAAACTATATCTGTTCATAAAACATTTTGTATAATGGGGTGATTGTGGCGGCTGTAAATCTGCTTAATTGGTAAGGGTAGGTTGTTTAATTCTTCAAGGCGTTTGCTAATGGGGATGTCTTATGTTTGCACCACATGTGTGTGTTGTAGCAGTTATTTCTGCTGGTCAGCTTATGGCTATTAATCATAAATCAGCCATGGCTAACCACACAGCGGTCAACCTTAAACACTTTAGAAACATGGCTTCATCAAGTAACATGTTCATAAATAACTGACCACTTGAAAGCTTGAAGGGTGCATAAACGAGAGAGAGAGAACAGAAAGCATTGCTATTCATGGTAAAATAAATCTTTGAACCTCTATAGCAAGTCTTGTCCTTGGGAATCACACAGCGTTCTTAGTTTAATAGATTTTCTCTAGTAAATTCATACATTTTTGCTCAAACCTTCCACGACATCTGACAAGACATGTTGTTGCTCTTTGTTGTTGTTGTGCTCAAAGCATTCATCTCAAGAAAGTTCATGATTTAATGTTATGTTTTTAAATGTATATGTATGCTTTGTGCTACCAGATGATGTAGTTACAGTATCTACCAGCAGGGTACCAGCAACTTTCAATGAAGATGAAAAAAAAGAAGCTGAAAACTTTGCTGATGCGTCAAATCTGTTTAGGACACAGTGCAAGACACTAACAAGGTCCCTCTCAAGAGACCTTTCAGATGATTGTTCATTTTACTGTGAGTCAGAATTCTAAAGACTGACAATCAGTTTTGCATATTCATGAGAACATTCCTATTGTTTGATAATGACATGAGTGTGTCATGAGTGTTTGAAGTCAGAACACACATTCAGTTAATTAGTCACGTCATTCAATTAGTCTGCATTCACTCTCATTTCTTGCTGAGCCATTTGTGCTGATTGCATTGTGGTAGAGGAAATAAAAGAGCGGGAAAGGAAAGACAGAGCTGAGACACTCAGAGCATAGCTATATATCATATAAGACCAAGAAAAACCGTTTAAACTCATCCCCCAAAACGATACCGCCCCTGCTGCTTTTCCCATACTCACATGTACACATACAGCCTTTCCCTCTTCCGCGAAACAATTAAGCAAGATCATTAAACTGTTCCGTAAGATGACGTCTGTTTTAAAGGGCAGGCGAATCAAGAGAATAAATCTCATTAGAGATTAATTTCCCTCCTAATCATTCAGCCTAGTTCTTACTCAGCACTGGCCTGTACCCCATTTCATATTTATTGTTCCACGATTATGCTTTTATTATGACACATCTATTTTCTGACTGCTCCGTCATCCTGCGAGTTTTAATGGACGCCGTTTGCTTTCCATTTGGATAGACACTGATGCCTGAGACACAGATGATGTTTAATTAGGGCAATGCTCATGGGTTTAAATACAAGGTAGTGTGGCAGTGAAGGGTGGATCATATTTGAGTTGTGTTTTTTTGTTTTTTTCTCTGTAAGTGGGCATTCGAAGTTCTGAATGCTTGTGCTGCATTTATGTTTCGTATGTAGCTCAGTTTCGACGGGTATGTAATGCATTTAAGGGATCCACTGAAACTTTATGAATGTGCACGTTTTACTAGAGGAAAGTTATAGCAGCTGACCAGAGTCAACTATAAGAAAAGTATCCCAGTCTTAAAGGAATAATAATAACGTATATAGAATATAGTAGAATATTACTCTACTTGGCCAATAATATCCTAATACTTATCCAACACTTTCTGAGCGCTTGTAGCTGTGATTAGCATGATTAGGGACTCCAGTTTATTAGCAAAACAGCAAACAACCTCAAGTATGATACAAACAAGACTTTATTAACTACACTAAAGACTATATCTATTTTAAATATACACACACATATACAGTTTGGTATCTTGTCATTACAGTTAAAATATCTTGTCACTTTACTTATCTAGTAAAAGCGTCTTTTTAAGCAATTTTTAGATATTTGGACTGGAAACAAGACAAAAATATTAAGCAAGAAATGCATTTTTTGCAGTGAAAGAGAGTCCTAGTCTCGCATAGCGCAACCTTCAGACTGATGGCAAAAACTCTGGACTCTATCGCAGCTTTCATTGGTCCCACCCAAGAGGACGTTTGACTGACATGTAACTCAGCATCCTCATCTTCATGTCAGAATTTCCCAGAATTGCCCAATGATCTTGTGATCGGTGATCCTTTAAAGCAGTGGTCGTCACTATTTTTTTTCATGAGAGCCACACTGATAGAACAAAATCAATAGGAGAGCCACTTTTACTGAAAAGTATAAAAAGTTACATCCAGTCATAAATAGCATGTCTGCTTATCAATCTGTCATCCCTGAACATACAACAAATACAAAAGGTAGATAGATAGTAGGTATGCATAATATATTTTTAATGTAAACTTTCAACAAGAAAGACAAGAGGATTTCCCTTCATGACAAAAAAACAGGATTACCTTAATGTTGGGATGAGCGGAAGCATGCATGCATTTCCTTGACTTTCTTCATGTTGTATTTATAGCTTGTTGTTGCAATCCTTGTGAGGCATGCAAGATGTTCATTGGTGAGGCGGTTTCTTTGTTTCCTTTTTATAATGTTCATGGTTGACAATGTTGACTTACAAGTCTATGTGCTCACAAAGAGGGACATCACTTTTTGCACAAGTGGCTTCAAAGTGGGAAAATCTTCTTCAGACACCAAACTCCAGAAGTGACCAACACCTTCTCCGAGTTCAGCTTTGAGAATGTAATTTGTCTGCAGTTCTACCATTTCACTTTCTACAGCAGCATGCTGAGTAGTGCAGAGAAGAGTGATAGTTGGAGTGAGAGATGACACATCCATGTGGAAGGGGTTTTCAATAAAGTTGAAAATCTCCTTGTGCTCATTCACATCCTTGAATCTGGATTCAGATTCCCCCCTCAGCTCTTCCAAAACATTCACGAATCCTCTGTGGCTGAAGTGTTGTTGCAGATATGGGTCATTTGTGATGACAGCTCTGAGTTTGGGGAAGTGAATAAATTCTCTGTCAGGTATGTACAGGGCAGTTATTTTGTTCTGAAATGCTCTGATTGTATTCAGCATGTTGCTTGGAAAAGCTTATCTCTTCCTTGAAGCTGCAAGTTGAGAGTGTTCAGGTGACAGGTGATGTCAGTCAGAAAGGCCAGCTGTGTGATCTAGTATGGGTCTTCCAGCTCTGGCTCCCGTTTTCCTTTGCTGTCCAGCAAGTGCAAATCTCAGGGAGATTGAAAATCTCAGGGAGGAAGCTCAGAAACCTTTCAAGCACTTTTCCACGGGACAACCATCTCACTTCACTGTGCATCAGTAAATCACCATACTCTGTGTCATAGTCCTCAATGAACTGTCAGAACTGTCTGTGGTTCAGCGCTCTGGAGACAATAAAGTTTACCACACGGACAACTGTTTGCATCACGTGACTCCTGGTGTATGATGCAATGGAAACTGATAAAGTTGTGTATTTGTTCTCTATTTTTATGAGCCCAACAAGCCCCTTCTCCTTTCCTTGCATGCTAGGGGCGCCATCCTTGCACATACTTGCTAGACCTGACCAACTGAGATTTTTTTCATCAAAAAATGCCAGAAGTGCATTCAGAATGTCCTCACCTCTTGTTTGGCCAACAAGTTGAAGCAAGCACAACATTTCTTCTCGGAAGGTCTTTTCTTTTGGGAACCTCACCCAAACACACAACTGAGCAACAGCTTTCATCTACCGCGATACTGAAACACGGTGCTGCTGACACATCTGCGCAGAGCTGGTCGCTCACGTCTTTGCCGATGTTTTCAATCCTCCTCATTATGGTGGTGTCGAATAATTGTAATCCTTTAATTTGCTTTACAATTGCGTCCTTGTTGTTAAACTCTGCAAACAATTTTTCTGTTGAAGCCAAAAAGCAATCTTTTACAATTTCTGAGTCTGAGAAGGGTTTTTTCCCCGAGCCAAAATCCATGCAATCTCAAAAGATGCCTCAGTTAAACGTTCAGCTGTAGAAGTTGTCTGGTGTATGAGCCTTTGTTGTCCAGAAAGAGAGGAAGAAAGCTGCTCTATTTTTCTTTTCCTTATTTCACTTCGACATGGGTAACTTTCGTTGAATTTTGTGTGCGTCGTTTGGAAATGCCGCTTGAAACCAGAGCAGGTTTGTTTGCATAGTAAACACAAAGAGTTCGATCCGTGGAGGACAAACAAAAATTCTTCTGTCCACTTTTCTTGAAATTTTCTATGCTCATCTTGTATGACTCGTACCTTTCTCTTTTTAGCAGGAGTTGACTCTCCACAAACCTCGTCTCCGTCATCCTGTCGATTCGTGGTAGTTGCATGCTCAGAATCTTTAGTTCCCTTGTTTGTTTCTGTCCACTTGTTTCGCGACTTTGTTTAAAAAGAAATCGATCCATTTTCAGTCTTTATATAACACAAGCTAACTAGCATGAAATACTGGACATAACCGCAGTTAAGCTATAATGTGCGTATAAAGTGCCAGGCTGTCCTCCAATCATATTGCTCCAATTTAGCTATAACATTTTATTTGTATTTTTTAGTAAATGCCCAAATATATTCCATGTTCACAAGCATGCTTATGATAGAGGGTATGCATCATATATACGTTAAGTTATTTTTTTCTACATTAGCCAATCACGTTTCTAAGAGCACATTCGGCTTACGAGCTGGAAAGACCGCCAAAACTCGCAGTGAGTCATGGACGTAAGGGCAAATGAAGTTTAAATATCTTTTCTAGTCTATATTTCTGTCTTGTAATGTCGCTGTTTTGGGTATTTTGGTAAATTATTTTTAATAGAGCACTTTGAGTTTTTTAATGAGTTATGTTATAGACCTGCTTGTTTTTAATGTTTTCATGAAATATCTGTATTGACTGCATGATCATTTCACTGTATTATTTACTGCCATGCGAGCCACAGATGAAAGCTTGGCGAGCTGCATGAGGCTTGTGAGCCGCACAATGAGTAACACTGCTTTAAAGTGTGAAGATGTCACACCCTCGGGAGGTGAGGGAACCAATAAGGAGTCTTCTAGCAGGGTGGTTTGCATATGAAATTGGATTGGATGTTAAGAGAAGAACCAATATTCTTATTTCTGTCAGGACCACTATCATCAAATATGATTGATTGACTATTAGCATATAGTTTGGATTGGAGGTATGGTTCTGTTCTGGGCAGGAACTCCCTGTGCATCCATGCAGCCTAGCATGGATAAGAGCAGGAAGAGCAGCAATAACCCCGCTTAGGGTAACAGAACAGAACTAACATGATGTATTGCAGATATCATTAATGTCAATATTTATATGTACAAAATAATTCAGGAATTTAGTCTGATTCAGGGGGAATAGGAATACCAAATCCTGACTGAACGAGAGGAGGAGCTGGGGATGGAGGAGAGTAAATGAGCTCTGGAGAAACGCGATAGCTGCTGATTGTAATGAAGGAGATGATATACGTATGCTACATAGATGTCGTATTCCTATAGGTAGACAGGATCAGCTGACAGTCAGCTGATGCGAGCTTGACTGACGTGACCTGCCAGAACTGATGCTACGCTGGATAATAATGTGTAACAAAGTAAAATGTAATATGAATGAACATACGGGAAATTAAAATGGCAGCTCATAGACACCAAACTGTCATCTTGGTAAACTAGAGTGTGGCATTCTAAAAAGAGTTAAAATGAATATTTACTTTACATGCACAACGGAAGGCCCGCCTCTCCATTCATTTGATTGGACAATAGAAAAAACGCAAATTAGGTCGGACACTTTTCTGCTCAGAGTTGATTTTTTTTTTTTTTCAACTTCATGCGCTCAGAGTTCTCCTACAAAAACACGAGGCGCCCAGGGTGCATAAACAGCACACAAAACATTCACTGCCAATAGAAAACAATTTTAAAAAGGCGCCTCTCAATGGGTTAGAAAAACACATTCTGTCTGATCAGGGCCTAAACGGTGCCTGGTTCTGCATCTGGGTGTTAGCTGCAGTTCTGGGGTAGTTTCATAGAACTCAAACTCATGCTTTTTGAGCGAGCTGTATTGTGGATTATTTGTTAAATATAACAAAAAACTCTGTGTGTGATCTTTTTTTTTTTTTTTTTTGTGGAACATAAAAAAAGTTACTCTAAAGAAAGTTGGTAACCAAACAACTTCTTTTTTTTTTTTTTTTTTTTTTATTTATTTATTTATTTATTTATTTATTTATTGCATTGACCACAGACTCCACTCTATGTACAAAACACTGAGACATTTCTCAAAATATCTCACATCTTAAAGGCATTCATGTTTGGAACGAAATGAGGTTGAGTAAATGATGACTGAATTCATTTTTGGGTGAACTTTTCCTTTAAAATAATTAGCTGCATTGAATTAGTAAATTACATTTTGTATTGTTATTTATATAAAATAAATTGGTTATTTATCAGCAGGGTTATTGTAGTTTTTTGTTTTTATTTGTTTTTTTGGTTTTTTTTCACTCTAACTTTTACTGTTTATTTAAGTCAATGCCATTTAAAACCATGTATCAACAATTACAATTCATTTGAGGCCATTATTTTATGTTAGTTTTGGAGCCATGAAAATGTATTTTATTTTTCCCAGTTATGCCTGATTTTATTTTTTATTTCAGTTCACAAAAAGCTTTCATTTAATTTTCGTTTTTGATAACTGATTTGATTATTGATTTATTATTGAGTCTTCATGTAATCAAATTATTCAATTATCTGTATTATATTTGTTTGCAGTATAACTTTGGAAAACTTTCTTCAGACACTTTTTGTCATCTTTGATTTTTCTCCTTTTCCCCTCATCGCACAGCAAAACCTTACAGCAGAGAATCAAAGTTTTCTGAAATAAGCTGAATGCAACACACATTAGAGGTTATCTTTCACCCCATCTCCAAGAAGAGAGCCAAACACCGGATCGATACCTCGTTGCTGCATTGTGTCTGGAAGAGTTGCGTGGATTGAGTCTATTAGTTGAAAGCATCATAAAATCAGGGAAAGAGAGAAAGAAGCTGACAGTAAGATAAAGGCGGAGAGGGAGGTGGAAGGAGAGAGAGAAATAAACAAAGGAGACAGGAAGTGACAGAAATTAAAAAGGTGACACACTGGTAAAGTAGACCTGCAGGACCGCACAGACAGGAAGTGGAATTGTTCTGGAGTATTACAGCTGTGCCCCTTCCAGTTCAGCACCTAATCACTCCATAGCATTTTCTCGGAGGCACTATATTTCTTCTCCTTTCATCCTCTCATCTCTATACCTCCTGAAAGTGGGCTGTGAAGTGGCTTAGCGCCTGGCTTCATCTGGGGCCAATAAATTGTGATGTACGTCTTTGCACCAATCAAGAAATCTGCTTAACTGTTGTGTTGAATTAAATGTGGATTGCATTTTGTTTATGCACTGCTCCTCTTTTCTTATAGAAAAATAATAATAATAATAATAATAATCTAATTAGATCATAAAATGTGGTACTTGAGTTGTCCTTGGTTACAGATACCTGAACAAATGGAAGGCTGTCTGTACTGTGACTTTTTGTGATTGTGTAACAGCCCCTCTCTTTCATCAAAACAATCGACCAATCATCTCACTGACTCACTCCAGTTCAGAACATCTAATGAATCTAATGAAAAAAGCCATCTACAGAACTAACTGCTCTTTTAAAACAAGATCAGAAATCTAATTCATTCATGGTACACACACACACACACACACACACACACACACACACACACACACACACACACACACACACACACACACACACACACACACACACATAAATGTCCCCTAGTGTTTATAGCCCTCCTCCCACTCACCCTGATTTCTGTCCCTCTCGGGTTCTCATTTCATTAGGCTCAGTGTGGAAAAGCCGTGAGTATGTAAATAAAGGCTGTCTCGTAATGACTTTATCACTTGGTGGCAGCCATTTTGGTGATTTATCACCATGGTGACTGGGACTAAGGAAATGGCAGGGGCGATAGCGACAGACTCTCTAAGGAAGGAAAGACACACGCTAGTGTCTGATTATGAAGTTTTAGTTCGAGGGTCACCGACGATGAGCTTTGAGCTGCAGTTGAAGTTGTATATGGTCTACTTCAGGAAATGTTTTCTGTTCTCCGACAAACTTTTCACAGATGAAAAGTAAAGGAAAAAAGGTACAGTACTGTCACTGGGGCAGTACCCCAAGGTACAAAAGCGAAAAGTTACTAATACGTACATTTAAAGGACTAATACAGTTTAGGGGTAAGGTACAAAGATGTACCTTTTCACTGTTGTACCTTAGGGTACTGCCCCAGTGACAGCGCTGTACCTTTTTTTCTGAGAGTGAATGTGTTTCTTCAAATATGGACACTTTTGTCCCTTTGGACTTCTAAAAAGAAACACTTAAATCATACTTTTCACAATTAAAATGAAAAACTGAAAGTATAAAACTAAAAGCTAATTCAAAATATTATTGATTCCAATTAGCTTGATTTACACAGTAAAATGCACAATAACATTTTTTAAATATCTAATAAATATTGTACTTAACCTGATATTTAGCATGATTTTTACAACTTATATTTAATCTCCTTAGTAACATTTATTTTTTTATTTTATTTTTAAGTATAACATTTTATTAGGGACAAAAGTGTTCATTGTTGTGGAAATAATGCTACAACTGAATTTATTTATTTTTATTTCACTTGTTTAAATCAACATTGTTTCATATTTTTATAATGGTTGAAAGATTTGTTGTGGGACCAAATGTGTAAAATGATCTATATATATATAAAAAGAATTTGAAAAGTAGCTAAAGTAAATGACAACCATGGTATAAAGTTTCAATAACCATCAGATAATTAAAATAATAATAATAATAAAAATAAACCTTTGGGACATAACATTGTCCAAAATTGAAGAATTATCCATAAACAGAATGTGACCCTTTGTTAAGTCCTATAGAGGTCTTGTTTTTTAAAGAGTGCTCCAGCAATCTGGTTTGAGGTCACGGCTGCTCTGGACTGTGGTCCATTTACAGGGCAGAGAAAAAGCTCACAAGTCTGACACATCAAGGCCTGTGTCAGGACGAATCTCATCAGAATGATCTCCACACCAGAGAGAGGCTGGTAAGGGGATGACAGAAAGTGAGGGATGAGTTTCAAAGGAAGTGCTTTGTCAGATCTTGTTTTTGTTGTGCCTCTTCCTTTACTCTCTCCCTGCCCTCACACGTTTTCTGTCCCTCTGTCTATTTAAATCTGTGCTTTTCTCAAAGTCTCTGTCATGATCCGTTGGCCCATCTGTCCATCATGAGACCAGATCTTTCCTTTCTCTATTGAGCAGGTCTGCACCTATTGTCTCACTCATTTACTCCTGCTCACCATGTGTCTATTCCACTCATTCTCACTCAATCTGGCCTGAAATTGTATCTGCCCCCCACATACCATCCATATTATGCTGTGTCGCTCTGTGTCGGACATAATCAATGTAGTTTTTAACCTAATGAACCATAAAAATACAGTAATGTGATGTGATTAAATGTGAAAATAGATATAAGTGTTTCTATTGCAAAACTGTATTTCTAAAAGAAGAAAGAAATGACGTGACATGTAGCCAAGCATTGTGTCCCATACTCTATGCTCTGCATTTCACCCATCCAAGTACACACGCACAGCAGTGATTATTGATCACTCACGCACACAAGGAGCAGTGGGCAGCCATTTTTTTTTGCTGCTGAGCCCGGGGGGGCGATTGGGGGTTAGGTGCCTTGCTTAGGGACATTTCAGTTGTGGGTAATGATTTTATTCATTTAAAATCATTTATTCAAATGATTTTAATCATTCAGTTGTGGGTAATGATTTTTGTCCCCCCCACCTACATTACCTGCCGGTACTCAGACTCAGAGACTCATACACGTGCCCCCTCAGATTTTTGAGCCAAATGGATTTGAATGCAGCTTACAGAGGGAAAAAAAAAGAAAAAGAAAGAAATGGACAATTAAGTCTTTGAAGTGTACAATCACACCGGTGTGATTAGAATTTTCAGTGCGTCACGTGATCAACTGCTGAATTCCAATCTGCATTCACACTTTGGCTGGCGCTGAGTAAGAGATGGACGCACTCAGTGTCCAAAACTGTTTAGTATTTTTGACCATATAATGCTTATTTTATTATTCTGACATTTAAATACAGACAAGTACAAGCAAAAACATTTATTGTTTGTAAAATATACATTGGTGTCTTTTTTCTATGGAAGCGGCAATAATCCTTTCAAATATAATTTTATGACATGCTTTGTCCGATAGCCTTGTCTAGTCCAGGAGTTTTCACCCTTTAAGGGGGGTGCGAGAATCTGTCAATTCAGAGGCTTAATTGGTACATAAAATACAGATTCATAAAATACGTATTTAGTTGCCAAGGCCAAAAAGCCTCATACAATTGCAGAGAGCCTAATTCATCCAGCAGCAATGGCCATCTGTAAAACTATGTTTGGAGATAAGTTTGCCAGTGACGGTGAACAAATTCCACTATCAGACAACACTGAGATGGCAACCGACATCAAATGTCAACTAATTGAGAGAATAATTGATGGAATTTTTTTCATTGCAATTAGATGAGTTAACAGACATCTCAAACTCTTCCCAACTACTTGTATTTGTCCACTACCATCATGAGAGAAAATTGCTTGAGGAGCTGTGATTTTGCTCAGCAATGGAAAAAAAAAAACACAGGAAGAGATATTTTTGAAAAAATCCATGGTAAACTGAATGAACTTGGTCTTTGTTGGGACAACTGTGTCGGTGTGTGCACAGATGGAGCGCGAGCCATGTTAGGGAAAAATAAAGGACTCGCTGCTTTGGATCCTGCAGAGTTGAACACAGTGTTTCAAACAGCAACACAAACTGTTGGCCTGTTGTGCAAAGAAATGGGGTCAGAATATAAATCATTACTTTTGCACACGGAGGTAAGGTGGCTGTCCAGAGGGAAAGTACTGCAGCGGATATTTTCATGTCCTAAAAGTTTGAAAACCCCTGGTCTAGTCAACACATTGTGTAGGTAACTATAACGTTTACTCTAATCTTAGAATAGCCTATTGTAGGTACAAAATGAATAGCACCCTAAAGTTGACGTCTTTTGGTGAATTTCTTTGTTTTGAAGCTGAAGTTAGTTACACTGGGTGATTCGTGCAGAACCATCGAGTACTCGTGTGTGGGTGGATATGGGAATCCATCCAAAATTGTACAAAATATAAATTTTTAGCCTTCTGTTAAACTGACTTTTACCAATCGACCGAACTCTGAACTTCAAAGAACAGCCTCTGATTCATAAAAAATGCGCTGTCAAATGCCAAGATAAGGTGCAGTTTGCCTTGTGGTGTCAGTGCTTAAATTATTTAAAATATTTTGTTTCTATACGGTACAGAATATGTGGAAGACTGAATCGATGCAGGACTAATAGGCTATTCTTAATATTTTTGGAATAGCGACAGTAAACGAGTTAATGTATATAATAAGTAACAAGTAACGGATATGATGACATTACTGTAATTATTGTAGTTAAAGCAAGTAAAGTTTTATTATAAATAATAGTTTTTATAGTTTTATATAAACTTTTATAGTAAACTTATATAAATATAAAAACACTGGTGCCCCCTTAAAAATTCTGATGCACCCCTGCTGAGACTCGAACCTACAACCTTCTGGTTACTCTCTAACCATTTTTCCCAGCTGAATTGCATCAGATGTTTCTCCATGTCAGTCATGCTGGGGACTTTCCAATCACTTTTGTTTTCATTTTAACTTTAATTTGTTTTTTTACTGAGACAATTATATTTTCTATCCCCTACTCTCACAAAAAACATTTCAGCATTTTTAGATGTTTCTGCACTATTGAAGAGCCAGTGTACTTGTTACTGGGTCAAATTGACCCTGCATGACAAATTACAGCTCAAGAGTTGCAATTCTCTGTTTGTGACTGAGCGTGTGTGAGAGACATGGTGACATTGAAAGCATTTTACATTGTTATGTGCAAATCACATCTGTGCAGCATGGCAGGATGTTTCAGGCTGAAAAGTTGACATTAAGTCACAGCGAATCAGTGCTAAAATGGTTAAAATGAACCACGGCCAATCCTCTCCCGTGGCCTCATGCAGTAAAGGGTCCATCATATGTACACTTCAGAATCTCGCCAGAAGTAGTAGGTCATCCGGGTACTTTTTGCCTACTCTTTTAAGAATACTGTGAATTCGGACATACTTATTTTGTCACATACTGTTTATCGCCTATTATATAGTAGGGAAGTTTCAGATTCTTATTCTCAGATTACTTGAAATTAGTAATCCAGGCCCTCCAGGTCCTGATTTAGTTGGTTTCCATGTGGGGATTGTTGTCTGGTTACCACGATCCCCAAAATGTAGACAAAACCTCACCACACACATACCTTATAAATCACACATAATCATAGCAAAAAAAAAAAAAAAACTTTTTCTTAATTGGTATTATTTGGTTTCACATGAAGAAATTAACAGAATGACGGAGTGATGAACATTTGGGGAGAGAGAGAGAGAGAGAGAGAGAGAGCGAGAGAGAGAGAGAGAGAGAGAGAGAGAGAGAGAGAGAGAGAGAGAGAGAGAGAGAGAGAGAGAGAGAGAGAGAGAGAGAGAGAGAGAGAGAGAGAGAGAGAGAGAGAGAGAGAGAGAGAGAGAGAGAGAGAGAGAGAGAGAGAGAGAGAGAGAGAGAGAGAGAGAGAGAGAGAGAGAGAGAGAGAGAGAGAGAGAGAGTGTGTAAAGGGAAGGTATGAAAGCAGAGGGAAGACTGTTTTGATTAAAATAACCTGGAACTGTGGCAGCCCCATCACTCTGCCTGTCATCCGAACAGGTGCTTCTGATGTGCAGAGAGAGAGAAAACAACAGAGCGCGACTCAGGGCAGGGTGGGACCTTTTCTCCTGCCGCTTCTCTGCAACTGCTGTCTGCTCCTACTGCACTTCTAATTTTCCCATCACATGGTGGTGACACATGAAATAAATATGAGAATGAAAGGAAGATTACATCATTTGATGGCTGGCACATACAGTGTGTGTTTGTATAAAAGTATTAGTGTGGTTGTTTTTGCGTGCATTAGATTGCTGTAAACCACCTTTGTTCATTAGTTTCCATGTTGTTTTCCAGCCTACACACAAAGATTTAGCCTGTGGTGTCCCAGTCCTCTAGAGATTGGAGGAGCTAGAGTATCAAAGCTGTGCTTATGGAAAAACAATGGGATCAGACATTTCAACACCTTGTTCTCTGATATGGTTGTATTTTATTCTATTTTATTTTATTCAGAACTGGTTCCATTTTTGTTCCAAAAAGTGCAGGAATCGAACTGATGCTTTTGCTGAGTTGTGAGCTTACCAGGTGAATTTGATGAGAAAGACTAGGCATCGGTTTTTTTTTTTTTTTTTTTTTTTTTTTTTTTTTTGAAAACACTAAACAGACACACAACAACCAACATACAGAGTGACTACTGTAGTGTTATTTGTAAATTACTGAATGACTCTTTTGAGCTGGTTCTTTGAAATTAATCAGTCAAAACGACTCAAATGAGCCACGGGTTGTGTTTAAAACATATGGACAACTGAAGGTTCTGCGTAAAGAAACAGGCTTCAAACTGGATTCTAAGGCCGCATAACATCTAATGTTCTAAAACAAATTTAAGTGAGATTTAGAGATAACCATGCAGCTTTTTCTATGATGCTTATTTGTCCATAGAAATTGAGTCACATCTTGAAAAAAAGACGTGAACTCTATATATGAAGAGTTCAGATGCAAAAGCCTCTAAAAACCACTTCGGTCAAAAATGAGATAACGATACTGAATGAATGCTCTCCACATATAGTATAAGTTTATAAAATACTTTAACTTGAAACCCACTAAATCCCAGCCTCAGCCCATTCAGAAGTACTGGTACTTAGGTAGAAACCTATATTTATATATAAATATATAATAATAAAATATATATATATAATATATAGGTCATTTTGCCAGGGAACTACAGCTTAAAGGCTTGTAAGACTCAGTATAATCAGTATAGTTATTAATAGGTTGTTTATGTGACGATATGTCATTAATTATACACATCACAAATAAAATTTTGTTTTAAAAATTGTTAGGGAAAAGTACTCAAAAGTTCCTAAAACGATCCAACACATATCTAGAATCATTAAATTCTTAGAGAGGAGAAAAGGCTGGTGTTCAGTTCAGCTCTCAGTTGCTGAACTTGGGTCATGTGATGGGGTAGGTCAGAATGACACATGAAACGCAGCATGGTTTGGGCTCTTCGGTGCCGTCTGATTCTGTAGGACTGCAGGGACCACTGCACATCAGCATATAGTGCAAACACATACTTGATAAAAGATGCTTTGAACTGCATGTGCTTTGAAGCCCAGTCAAGCTTTTGACTAATGCTGAAGAGAACGCTAGGAGTTGTGAGTAGTCTAATCTCAGACAGAGCCAAGACCTTTGCTTGAATTCATGGGACCAGGGACATAACCCTTCCACAAAAAAGTGGCTCTGGTGTGTGTGTCAAGCCAACAAAAAAAAAAAACAAAGAAAAGAGAAAAAATCTGTGCACTGCCTCCAGAATTAGCATTTCCTTTCATCATACTGTGTGTGTGTGTGTGTGTGTGTGTGTGTGTGTGTGTGTGTGTGTGTGTGTGTGTGTGTGTGTGTGTGTGTGTGTGTGTGTGTGTGTGTGTGTGTGTGTGTGTGTGTGTGTGTGTGTGTGTGTGTGTGTGTGTGTGTGTGTGTGTGTGTGTGTGTGTGTGCACTCTAAAGCAGTGCTTCTCAGTCTGGTTTGCAGAAGCCCCTCCAGCACTGTACATTTTGGATGTCTCCTTAATCTAGCACACCTGATTCAATTCATCAGCTTATTAGTAGATGCTCCAAGACTTGAAGTGAAAGGGAGATCTTAAATGTACAGTGCTGGGCTGGCGCCTCCAGGAACAGGATAGACAAACATTTCCCAGAACATTAGCAGCAGTCAGTAGCTAAATAACCCTGCGTTTGACAGCTGAGACCAGACATGATTATGGTTCAGTACTATAAATCTAAATAATAGCCTAATCATACAAATGCTATTTTTATATAGGGCCTACAGTTAAGTGTCTACTTTAATGAATCTATGGCATTATCATGAATTATATTATTGCTGTATGTTACTGCCATATGACCACTGTATTGATTCACTTGAACCTGAATATATACAAACCCGATTCCAAAAAGGTTGGGACACTGTACAAATTGTGAATAAAAACAGAATGCAATGATGTGGAAGTTTCAAATTTCAATATTTTATTCAGAATACAACATAGATGACATATCAAATGTTTAAACTGAGAAAATGTATCATTTTAAGGGAAAAATAAGTTGATTTTAAATGTCATGGCATCAACACATCTCAAAAAAGTTGGGACAAGGCCATGTTTCCCACTGTGTGGCATCCCCTCTTCTTTTTATATCAGTCTGCAAACGTCTGGGGACTGAGGAGACAAGTTGCTCAAGTTTAGGAATAGGAATGTTGTCCCATTCTTGTCTAATACAGGCTTCTAGTTGCTCAACTGTCTTAGGTCTTCTTTGTGGCATCTTCCTCTTTATGATGCACCAAATGTTTTCTATGGGTGAAAGATCTGGACTGCAGTCTGGCCATTTCAGTACCCGGATTGTTCTTCTACGCAGCCATGATGTTGTAATTGATGCAGTATGTGGTCTGGCATTGTCATGTTGGAAAATGCAAGGTCTTCCCTGAAAGAGACGACATCTGGATGAGAGCATATGTTGTTCTAGAACTTGGATATACCTTTCAGCATTGATGGTGCCTTTCCAGATGTGTAAGCTGCCCATGCCACACACACTCATGCAACCCCATACCATCAGAGATGCAGGCTTCTGAACTGAGCGCTGATAACAACTTGGGCTGTCCTTGTCCTCTTTAGTCCGGATGACATGGCATCCCAGTTCTCCAAAAAGAACTTCAAATTTTGATTCGTCTGACCACAGAACAGTTTTCCACTTTGCCACAGTCCATTTTAAATGAGCCTTGGCCCAGAGAAAATGCCTGCGCTTCTGGATCATGTTTAGATGTGGCTTCTTTTTTGACCTATAGAGTTTTAGCCGGCAACGGCGAATGGCACGGTGGATTGTGTTCACAGACAATGTTTTCTGGAAGTATTCCTGAGCCCATGTTGTGATTTCCATTACAGTAGCATTCCTGTATGTGATGCAGTGCCGTCTAAGGGCCCGAAGATCACGGGCATCCAGTATGATTTTCCGGCCTTGACCCTTACGCACAGAGATTGTTCCAGATTCTCTGAATCTTTGGATGATATTTTGCAATGTAGATGATGATAACTCTTTGCAATTTTTCTCTGAGACTCCTTTCTGATATTGCTCCACTATTTTTGGCCGCAGCATTGGGGGAATTGGTGATCCTCTGCCCATCTTGACTTCTTAGACACACTGTCACACTGCCAGGCTCTTTTTATACCCACAACTGTGACACTTTGCATGTCCTCCTTTTATTCTGCCTAAACTATTATTCTTATTATTATGTAGCATTGAAGAGATGACTTGTCCAGAAGAGAGCCACGTGAACACATTCAATAGGTAATGAGGGATTTCAATAGTTACATACAGGGGTTGGCCATAGGGAACACTGGGACTTTTGGAATCAGTGCAACAGGGAAACTAAATTAAAATACAAAAATATGTGAATATGCAAGGAAAAGGTTAGAGAAACTCAATAGGAACTCAACAGTTGTCTCATTGGTGTGAATTTTAGGTGAAACATCAGAGACTTACATAAAATAGTCCATTGAGCTATGAAAGCAATAAACCTGAGACATTTCTTGATTCATGGTTCCATTTTCTTTGACTTTGATGCATGACTCCCAAGTATAACTCTTTGATTTCATCAAGTAAAAAAAGGGACATTCACAATATAAATAAGGGGGGAAAAAAAACAACAACATGATATGAGGCAGCAGACACAGAAGTTTGAGAGGAATTCATGCAGGAGAGAGAATGACGCATATGCCCTTGTGTCAGAGCCGATTAGACAGAAAACTGTTGCCTTGAGTCAGTACCTTGCTGTTGAGGCAGTACATCGCCTCGTGGTTCACTGCTTTCAAGATCAAATCTCATCTGGGAAAATTAACCTGAAGAGTCTTTCACCCATACAAACTGATGTTTTATCCTTAAAAAACATGTCATATTTGTTTTGTGTGGAATAATAGATGTAAATGTTGTGATGTCACTGTTATCTCGGCTAGCACTGGAGCTAACATGACATGGCAACACTGTCATCCGATGTCATCCTACTGTGTCACAACATTCCCAGTCATTGTGCTCATTTACGAAGTGTTCACACGTTTCATGCAGCTTTACGATTAGTGTCGCGGGCAGAGGATTAATGATTAGCATCCCACTTGTGCTGGTGTAATTGCAGTGTGTGTGTCTAGCAGCTATACCTAAAGCTGCTGAAAATCTGCTTCAAAATCCCGTTGAACGCAATCTCCACCAAGTCCCTGTCAGGAAGCGTTTGAGATTCAGGCCTCAGTTAGTCAGGCTAATCAACACCCATCCCCAAAGTCTCTGTGTGCAAATGATTCCTTTTTTATCTGGTCTGAGCAGTGCCATGTTAAGCCTTTGCAGGGCCCTGGGCTAATTTTAGATGGGGGGCCCCCCATCTAAAACCAATCAAATGTGCAATCAAGCAAACACCATATAAAGACATGCGCGTTATACTCGTGAAATAAAAATAAACAAACACAAACGTGCATGTCAATACATAGTAGCTAGGCTAAAAATTATGTACATAAATTAAACAATATTATCAAATAACAGTCTTACAAATCAGAAACAGCTAAGCAAATAAAATGTATTAAATATCACTCACAACTAAAGGGCTTCTTTCTGCTCTTCTTCAAAGAGAATTCCTCAATTAAATACTTAAAATCAAGTTGACGCAGAATGTCGTACTCACTTGACATTACTGTCAAACAGTTCACCCTTTGTTCATGCATTAATGTCCTCAGTTTATTTTTCCCAATTTTCCCAAAGTCCCAATTTTGAAAATGACCTCTCTCCCGAGGCATTTGTCACAGGGAGGGTGAGAAAGATCCTTTTTCACAATTTTAACACTAGGAAATGCACACTGGAGATGCTTTTAAGCTTTCATTCTCTAGGCTGTCACTAGATCCAAGTGTACTTTTTTTGACGAATGGTGCTCATTTTCTGAAAGTTTTGCTGGATCTTGATCCATAATATTCATAAAAATGCAGTCTCAAGACGACCCATTTTTTTCACAAGAGATTGATTTTGACTGTCGTCTGTTGGCAAGTTAAGCAAGACATCCATTAACTTTTGGTAATGCAAGCTAAGGGCTTTGGTGGCCTGCGCGTGAGCGGCCCATCGGGTGTCGGATAGTCCTTTTAATGTCTCTAGGCGACCGTTTTCGTTTGATTCAAGTCCATCCATAATAACTTTCCATCGCCTTGGGGATGCTGAAAAAAAATGTAAACATGACTGTATAAATCCAAAAAACTAACCTCAAAAAGTCTCTTGCAGCAAGCAACACTGTTCGTTACAACAAGGTTCAGTGAATGAGCAGTGTAGGGTCCATTCAGCTACTGGGTTCACCTCCCGAATGTGAACCCTCAAACCCCAATAAAGACCAGACATGTTAGACTCATTATCATAACACTGGCCCCTGCAGTTTTTAATATCAAGATTAATCTCATTTAGAATCCCTGATACAGACTTAAAAAGTCTCCCGTGTGACTGAATATTGGCAGAAATTTTAGAAAGCATTCGAATACTTCCCCTTCTGTGGAAACATAACATACCACAAATGTGAGTTGGTCCACATGTGGCAAGTCCAGGTGAAATCGACTATCATGAAAAACTATTTAGAGCTGTGTACTTATTTCAGAATTTATTTTATTTTAATTATTTCAGCTTGAACTCTCTGTCCCATCAGTGCAATAAATTCACAATAAATTCACAAAATAACACCTTGCATATGGTGTTAGGTAGATAAGATGTAATTCCCTTCCCCTTATTTCCATATATTCTCATATGTTCTACAAGAAAAGGGTCAAAGTTGCTAAGAAGTTCAAATATCCCTAAATAATTGCCATTGTTTGGAGACCCGATCGTCTCAACGTCTCCACCGGAATGCAAGGCCGCTTTCTGACAGGAAATGTATCACAGCAACCACTCGTTTTAGAATTTATTGCCAATATTTCTGCTCATCTTCGCATTTGCTCTTTCAGTTCTGCATCTATTCCTTGAGCCTGCGTCTGTGCCAGCCATGCAAGCATGGCATTTCTATGAGGCTGACTTGATTCATGTTCCTCTGCACGCGTGCACGCATGTTTCCAATCACAGAAACCAGAGTGAGAAAAATAATTCGCAGACTGCCCAAATAATCGACAAAAGAAGCAAAACACGTTTCCAGTCGAAGGAGAACAAACAAGCCATTCTCTTTGCACAGAGCGAGTGAACAAAGTTTTGCTTAAACACCTCTTCTGGTTTTTGTAAAATCGCTCTGATGCATGGAATGGTGCATCTTTATTTTGACACAACATGGATGCTTTCACGCCCTTACTAATCCAGCAACAACACAATTCCTCAGTGACAGCAGGGCCCCGACAAGCAACATCAGTGGATGTTATATGTTCTTTAATTGGAGAAAACTGCAGGCCTGTAGTATCAGTTGCATCATCATCACCTGATTCAGAACTGCTGGTTGAAGGAGGGGGTATATTCGGCATGCATAAAGTGGGCGAGGACGAGGATGTCTCGATAAATTCGCAAAGCTCCGCCGCCTCCTCGGCTGATGTTGTAGCTGATAGGGAATTAGTCTCATCGTCCTTGTCGGCAGTGTCAACTTCTATGTGTTCTTCTGAATTTTTTTTAAAAGAAAGTCGTAAGCTTGGGTATTTTTCTCAGAGTTTCTTAATTTCTCCGTTTTTTTCTGTTGCTGCTCTTTTCTCTTTTTAGCACCACTCTCATATTTTCTTAAATTTCTGTTCGACATGTTGAGGTGACGATGTACTGCGTGTCCGCTGTTACTCATGATTCTTGCTCTTGCTGTGACTCTTGCTCTACATACGCATAATTACCTCGATCAAAACGTGTTTTATAACGCAAAAGAGAATTGTCTTGGGGGCCCCTTAGTGTTTGGGGCCCTGGGCTGCAACCCATGTTGCCCATTAGGATAATGTTTGGGTCTGAGGAGAGGGAAGGCCTCTGAATAGTTCACAGGAAATCAGATGTGTGTCTGGAGACTTTCTGACTTTCTAACTCTATCGGGGTATTTACTAAAAATGAATTGTGGATGCTGATAGCTTGGTTTATTTGCACATGCCGTCTGCGCTATTCAACCCAATTTCATGAGAAAATGTAAATACAGTGGATATAAAAAGTCTACACACCCACATTCTAGGAAAAAAATACTACAAGAAAAAAAAAAAAGTAAAATAACTAACTATAAGATTTGGCAATTTTGTATAAAGTATTTTGAATTTATTCATTTATTCGTTTTTATAATTTTTTTATTAAGAAAAATAAAGCATAAATGTCCACCCCTAAATCTAACCACCAATGGGGCGTATATCGTACAAAGACGTACAAATGAGATTTTGGTGAAATTTTGTATGAATTTGTACAATGTTAAATAGTTAGAAATTGCCACTAGTGTCACAGAGTCAGTCACACCGTCACAGCCCCAATCATTACCTAATCACCAGGACCCGCCCACTCGTTCACATTCACCAGAATACTGACTCGCTGCGCCTGCACCTCATCAGAGACTCTCACTATATATGCACCCAGTCACCATTCACTCTTTGTTTGGTCTTGTCTCAGTACGTGCTGATTCTACAGACTCCTTACCGCTGTACTCACCAATGATCGGCTCGTCTCCTGTCTTCCATCCGTCAGTCTGGTTACCGATCGTCACTCATTGAGTTCTCCATCACCTGCAAGATACCTCTCTCTGAGTCTGCACCAGCTAAGTCACCATTACCCTTCTACAAGTCACCATCTACTTCCATTGCCTGGTTCATGCTACTTCAACCCCACTCTACAGTTAATAAAGAACACTTATACTTCCCTGCTTGTCTGTGCCCTTGTTCCGTGACTAGAGTGTGTTGGGTTCACTAAGTACATTTTTATTGCAAGAAATAAATGCTTTCCCTCAGCACAAGTTTAAAAACATTATAAATCGCAGCATTCCAGCTTTGTGAATATTGTGACAATGAAATGTGATTTTCCACACAAAGACGCCTCAGGCAGCGCGCAATCCCGATATACACATATACACAGAATTACAGTATTTCAAAATATCAAAAGTCTTGGCGAGTATTCTTCACGCAAACATTATCTGTCTTAAATGAAGGTTTGGTTAACTGTTGGAGAAACATATATGATGTGTAACATTTTTTAGATCCGTGCGGTACAGTAGGTCTTAATATACAGGCTGTCTATTTCATTAATGCTAATCAAACAGTTGTGGTATCATGGGGAAAAAGTTGAGCATATATTTCTTGTCTTCTATATCTCTTTTCAAAATTGATGTTGCTAACTCTATCAACTTCAAACAGATGTAGCTCATTCATAATTTGTCTGATTCCAACAAATCATTCATCATTTTAATAGAGAATGTGAAAATAACAATAACTTATTTTTGTATTTAAAAAAAAAAAAAAAAAATGTACTCATTGCAACTAATTTTGCCAGCACTGCGTATATTTGTCACATATATTTGTAAATGTCAATCTCTTGTTCTTTGAAGAATAGCACTCTCTATAGCTTCAAGAATAGCATATGCTCAACAATAGTTTTATAAAATTGAAATGTATTTTTTTATTGAACTTAAAATGTTTTTCTTAAAGATACACTGTTACTTTAAAAAGTAAACATCTTCCAATATTTAAATAATTTGATTACTTTTGTAATTAGTATAATAATTTTAATTTTAGAAAAATATTAGAAAAATTAATCTCAAGCGGTGTTGAGAAGTTCCGAGCTGCTCTGTTCCTCTCCCTCCATCTCTCTCACTCTCTCGCTCTAAGAAATGTGGGAATCTTTTACTCTGACATCCTGAAATAGATTAAAAGATTTTACATCTATTAATATGGGTTTTGATTAAGCAAGGATTTCATCCCTGTTGCACTGAACCCAATTTGTGCTCTGCTGTGCTCTGTGAGGTTCTTTTTTTAACTTTCAATGAGCACATGTTGAATTAAAAATCATTCAGCCTTTAAAATAAGCCTTTAAATCATCAGTTTAGAAATACCAGTCTTATTTTTCTTTGGAAACTCTCAAATCCGCTTGAAAGTCAGATAACACCTGTCTCTGCTGTAAATACCTGCACCATGTGAAGCTAAGCTCTCTCCCAGATAATTAGCTTCAAGCTCAATATGTTCTTTAGAAAAATACCACTTTGCAGTAATGATTATGTGTACTCACACTGTTTCATTTGTTTGTAATTTTGTATATTTCAGGCTATATTAGTATCCCTTTGACAGTATGACTCTTTAAAAAAAGACAAATCTGTGTACTGTATGTAAACGACAAGGTCTATTACACCTGGAGGGAATGATCTGTTAGCGTTCCGATTTATCTCAATGGCCAATGTCTCAAGGCCTTCCTTTTTACAGTGTGTCCTTGTCTTGCTGCCTTCATTGTGATGGAAAGAACAGAAACAGGAGGATTATTTATAACTGTGGAGCTGAATTATGAATGAAATATAGTTGAATTGATTGTAAGAGGGTCACTCTTGAAAAAAAACCCACAAAAAAACAACAACAGCTGAAATTGTTTCAGTGGAGTCAGTGATTAATAGAAATTCCAGTAATGAACCCAGCGGCATTATATCTTAGTGAAGTGGAGTGAACATTATTAAGGGATGCAAGTGTCCTACAGTACAACTTAGACATGATCTGCTTAGGTATGTTTCTATATGTCACCATATCACCTGCCATTTTGGTTTCAACAGGTTAAATGTCATAAACTATTCATTTGTGGCCATTAACGGTTCATTTGTTAGATGTTGGTTCATAGTTCATGGCGGTTTATAATTGAGGCCAGAACTTGTAATCACCTTAACGTGATTGTAACAGAGGTTTTCATTTATAGAGCTATATTTAAAGCTATTAAAATGTAGTGCATGCCCATTGCTGGTTAATTAAGGGATGTGAAGCCACACACAGTCTAATGCTGATCTAAAGGCTAATAGGATCATGTTCATAGGTCACTGTGAAAAACTGCCTGTGTTTAAACATTCCAAAGACTGACCATCCATCCATCCATCCATCCATCCATCCATCCATCCATCCATCCATCCATCCATCCATCCATCCATCCATCCATCCATCCATCCATCCATCCATCCATCCATCCATCCATCCATCCATCCATCCATCCATCCGTAATATAATATAGAATATACAGCTTGTACGGTATAAAAACCATTATGTCTATGGAATCTCCCCATAAAATACAGAAACCCAATGTGTGTGTGTTCATGTTTTTCTATCCCTGTGGGGTGTGGGTGTTAGTGTTGTCATACTTGAGACCAGTCCACATTTGTACTCGGTCTTGTCTTGGTCTCAGACTATGAGGACTCTGGATTTTGTTTCAAGACCGGTCAAGACCACAACTGCTGGGATATTACTAAATTGCCAGTGCATTTCCTGATTTATTAACATCATTAATGTGAATGGATGTAAAACTTACTGCTTCAGATGCAACCAATAACTTATTTCTAATTTGATTTATTTATTGTGCCGATTCAGAAATTAATTAGGAACTGTGTCAAAAATGTCACCAAATATTTATACAAATGCTCATAAAATTGTTCTAGTATGCGATCTGGATTTATAACACGTGATATAATTAACCAATATCACAAGCGCAAGAGAGCTGTTTTCACAAATTTGAGCATGACTGCAAACATGATATTGCTTTAATAAACATTGAGTATTTTTATTTTTATTTTTTAAACATTATCCTCAACATTATTTATGCATTTGTAACTTACCAATTCAGATGCATCTTCTGTATCACCTCTGTAATATAAGTAATTTATTATAAGTTATAAGTCATTTCCCAGGTGGTAATGTGCATCCCTATGAATTTAAGGAGTTCTGGTCTGGTCTTGGTCTTGACTCGGTCTCGGCCTACCATGGTCTTTGTCTTGTCTTGGTCTTAACACACATTGGTCTTGGTCTCAGATTAGGTGATCTTGAATGCAACACTAGTGTGTGTGTGTGTGTGTGTGTGTGTGTGTGTGTGTGTGTGTGTGTGTGTGTGTGTGTGTGTGTGTGTGTGTGTGTGTGTGTGGTTCATCCAGCCAGTTCTTTCTGAATTTGAGTGGAGTGGCCCTGATCGATTACAGAGCAGTAAAGTTTAAACACATTCTTCCTCACACTGACTGGTCTTGATCATGTGACTCATTAATCACCTGTAAGATGTTCTTAGTCGTTAAGTAAAATTATCAGATTGAAGTGTACGAATTGTATAGAAGAGCAATAGAGATGAAGCCAGTGATTTTTATGAGAACATTGCAATACAGGCCAGCCGGAAACTTGTGCACATTCTTAATTAGCTCATTCTAAACCCACTTTCTCCATTCTGATCTCTTGCAGGCTATCTCTAATCCACTGTGGCTCGCGTTGTCTTTTTAATAATTTTTTTTTAACTCAGTCATTATGCTGATATTTTCTCCCCCAATGATCTTTATTTTTGTAGTATCCCTTTCTTCCACTTCCTTTTCCTTTGCCCTGTCTCATCTGCATAAAACACACATTTGTATGCAATTTTTGTGCATGTATTTTGTTCTGGTCTGTTCTTTTTTTCCTTTTTTTCTTCTTCTTTTTTTACACTCTGATAATAAGATATTCTGTTAGTAAGTCATATCTCAGGACACGGAGAGACAAAACACTCTAGTAGGTTTTTTTCATAATTCTTAAATTGTTATGTTTGGGTTGGGGGGGGTAGTATTTAGGATCTAAAATGTATCTGGTAAAAGGGCAATTATACAAATAACTATGATATAAAAGATTCATAAGTATTTTACGTTTCTTTAGCTGTCAGAACAATAATGTTTATGTTTAAATGTTGTCAATATGTTCATATTGTATGTTTCAGCATCTATCCAGATATACAAAAATGTACATTTTGTACCCGTAAATGTTAATGTTGTACCCCTAGCAGTTGCATGTATTTTATGAAAGAACATTGTTTTGGTTGTGTGTGACTGTGCGTATAAATATGGTTATCCTACTGCTGCTCATAAAACATTCACTACTAGGTTTAAGAGATATAACATACAGTTTAGATGGAAAGGATCTCAAGCTGACTAGCTGAAGACGTTACTGTAGCTTGACTCATTAGTAGACACGGTACTTCCCATGCATGGGCGAGTGATGTATATACGCATTTTCCCATGAAAATGTTACCGTCAGGTCTAAAATATAAACACTTATAATAGGATTACCATAGTGAATCAGGGTAAGACAAATCACGTTATGGAAGAAGGATTATTTAAATTTAGTTGATTTTGAACAACAACAACAACAAAAAAGTTCCAGTAGTGTACAGTAAACAGTAGGCTGTTTTTACAGAAGAACACCCTATTCTTAAACCTACTAATATCAACAGAGAGTGCGAATGTGAAATGACACTGTCTGCAGTCAGCACCGTTAGTAGCATGCTCATTTTGAATATCCCAGTCCTTAATAAGTCCTTAAGATAATTCAGATTTGTATTACTCTTTCTGTCTCCTTTCTCTCTCTCTCTTTCTGTCTGTCTGTGTCTTTCTTCGTCTACTAGCAGCACCTCTGAGCAGCTATCCACTTTAATGGAACATTCTTGTGAGCCGCCATGATGAATGGATTTGAGGCAAACAGGAGATGAAAGAGGAAAAGGAGCAACGATAGACAGGAAGTGAGATGATTTGAATTTGACCGAACAGATGAAAAGAGAACAAAAGACCTGTGAAGCCCGGAGGTGACCCTTCAGGGTCAAGAAAGTGTATGATGGATTAAGACACTTTGGGAATACAAATATAGGCTGATAGAAAATCCCAGGGACAGAGCCAGAAAGAGTGCAGATCTAAAGTTTCAGAAGGTTTCCTTTATTTTCTCTCTTTTTTTTTTTTTTTAAACTCTGCTTCAGCCTCTCATTCCCAACAGTAAACACGTCTTTAATGGGAAGCCCCAAACTTCTTCCACGTTCACTCAATTTTTGAGTCCTCAACAAGAATGCATAATCAACCAAACTAAGAATTGTTAAGTACATCCAAAACACCAGGGAGGGATACTTTAATAAAGGAAGAGCAAAAGGGAAATGGGGAAATAGAAAAGGAGGATCAGTGATTTAAAACGAGAAAGTGAGGCAAGAGTTTGAAATCATGGTCTTTATTCTTCTCTGCCATTCACGGCGCACATATTTATGAGTTTTGCAAATAATCCCAAGATTTATCTGGAGGTCAAAGAACAGGAAAGGTTATTTTTCATCTTTGTGTGTGGAGAAAATCAATTATCTCACTACTTTGAAGTGCTGAAACTTTTTATTAAATCATAGTAGACCGGTACTGATCTCATAAGCCCATCTCTACACTATTATCAACTTCTTTATCTACTGTCACTGTTCCTCGACGACTTTTTTCTGTATACTCTTTATAACGGTCATAACTATGGGGTATTAAAATATATTATAGGCCTACTATGATATTTGTTATGAAAAAAAGTAGCCTAAACACATTTAGTATAAATATAAATGCTAAAAACTGCCATAAACTACGTGGCTGTTGAATGCTTGGATATGACTGGTTGAACTTTTTAAGGTGTGCAGTTATTTTCAGGGAAACACAAGGCTAAAGTAGTTCCAGGCAGGTCTTGGCTGCATTACAGTTCCATATCCCTTCGCCAAATGATTTCAGTTATTTCAAAGATCCTTACAGCCTACAGTAGCAAAAGAACCAAAACCCACAATGACTAAGCAAATAAATAAAGTAAACTATAGGATAAGTAATTTTTATGTTTTGTTGTTTTGTTTTTTTGCAACAAATTTAAATCTTTATGCACAGAAAGCACATACTCTCGTTCCCCCACTCTTTCCTGCTCTCTTTCCCTGACTCAAATGCACACTCATACATTACGGATACACACTTGCACAGAAACGTGTTGTCAGCGCTGCTCTGACAATGTTATCAGCAAAATAGTTTAACAACTTAAAAGCTAAATGGCTTTTCTCACTAGTGAGGTAATAACGGTGGTGTTCTTGGAGCAGATAAACTTTTTTTTAAATTGTATTTAGCTATTAGACATGCTGCTGCCATTAAATGTAGAGACACAGACTCAGGTAATGTACAATCTCTCTCTCTCTCTCTCTCTCTCTCTCTAAATAACTGAATTAATAACAGAATTAGTCCGCCGTCAATGGCTGAAGCCTCCGTTACTAGCCCTAAAAAAAAATAAAGTTGCAATATGGAATTAATTGTGCAAAGATTTCACTTTGAGGAGCATAAATCCTTCTCAGAGTTCTCAGTGTGTGTGTACACAAGAGTGCGTGAGTGAAGAACAACGCACAGTGCTCATGCCGTGTGTTTACGTGAATACTCACTAAGTCAGACATTTTGACATATTTCTGTGTATTTGACCATTGAGGCGCACAAACGAAAAGCGCGCACAGAAAGCATCCTGTCAGAAGCTGATTCAGTTCTCTTTATTGCGCTTTTAATATTTCTTTTTAATTTCACCCACTCTTTACCAGTGTTGGTGGTAACACATCACAAGTAAGTTACGTAATCAGAATACTTTTTTCAAGTAACAAAATATCTGTTACTTTTTCAAGTAATTCACTGACAGCTCTCCTGTCCCCATGTTGAGAAAATCGAGAGTAAGTGTTGTGTGTGAACATGATGATTATTGTAGTTCTAGACTAAATGTGAGCATGCATTTATTAATCTCACACTTGCACCAAAATATTCAGTATTCCTCAAAATGAATTAAATCAGTGAAATGCAAAATCAGAATACGACGCACACCTCCAATAATTAAATGTAAACAAATATTTTTATGCATTTAATCTCACTTTATTAACCAATGTACTTGCTGTTGATCTTCGATGATTCAGTTAAACCATAAGCAAAAATGACTTGGGGTCATTGGGGTACCCAGCACAGTAGTCAGGTACTAAAGGGTGGAGCTAGACTCACTGCAGAATGTTTATTGGTTGACAGAGAATCGTCACTTGCGCTTGCTTTTTCGGCTGTGTTTTTCCTTGCAGCCTGCAGCTTTGGCTCAAACAAAGCTTGTCTTATTCTTGTGACAACAGCCACATGCCGAGAAGCAAGTTCTCCATTGCTGTTAACTGTGTAGCTTTCTTCTTCACACAAGAATGTTGTCGATCGCTACACCACGGCTATCATAAGGGTAGTATTAGTGTTGGAAACGCAAGACGGATCAGGGTGTACGGTCCCGAACCGTACTGTACTGTACTAAACCATACTGAACCGCACCGCAATACTCGGTGGAAACGAGCCATAAGTGTTAAACTTTCTTCTCCTGCATCCTATTCTTCTGGCAGCACAGTTTGCATTTCCTTTAGCCTTGTTATTTCAAATTTGGTGTGAAAATAGAACTTTTTGTTATAAAAAAAACCAACAACAAGCCCAGCCCAGGTGAGAAAAAGTAACGCAAAAGTCACATAACGCATTACTTTTAAATAGTAACAAAGTAACACAATTATTTACTTTTTAAGGGAGTAACACAATATTGTAATGCATTACTTTTCAAAGTAACTTTCCCCAACATTGCTCTTTACTTTCTCATTCATCCATGTTTCTTAATTAATTACTTCAAATTAGTAATATGTGGCAAATTAAACCCCCACTGAAAGCTGCGTGGATTATCATACAGACATAAATACAACACATTTATAAGACATAAAATGTCTCTGCGACAAAAGCAAAAGTACCCGGTGCACGTTTCGAAATGTCTCTTGGCAAAGCTAGTAGTATTATATAAAATCATCAATAAAAGGATTTCAGTCCAGCCACTTTTTATAAGCTTTACAATTTCCACTGCTGTTCTAAAAACCTTTCTTTTCGCCATTACCACAAACATGCTATGTAGCTGCTTGAATTACCATAGAAATGTAAGTGGTTTGCAGTTGATTTCTGGGTTTCTCAGAAGCAGAAGTCGTCACATAGTTGGGTAAACTTCTATAGCGGTGAATGAGAGGCTACATTTGTTTGTTCTGATTTGCTCAAATAGCAAAAGAAAAACTCCCCAAAGTGTTTTCACAACTTTCAAAAATAGAGGGATTGATGACGGCAGTCAGAAAGAAAGACATACTTACCATAGTTTTTTGTAATTTGATGCAAAGGTAATATAATACAAAGTATAGTGTTATAAATGTGATACAGATCAACAGCAGCAAGGTGAAAAACCCTTTCTAAAGGTGTGAGCTCAGCACATATACAACGTGATTAGATTAAGTTTAAATTAGAGCGATTAATCAGGCGGAAGATAAAACAATAAAACTTTTGCAGAGGAGAGATAAATGCTCTAAAACAACAGTACAGACTAAAACTTAATGTTGATCAATATACAGGAACTAAAACAACAGGAGAACCCCTTTAAAACACAACAGAATATGCTGGGAAACAGGTAAACAGCACAGCATTCTTATCTTCGACAAAGCAAATCACAGGATGTCAGTCTCAAATGTTTACCCCATAAGCAAGAGGAACGAGGCGAGGGCGATTATCCTCTTTTTAAACCTTTAAAAGAACTGCAGACAGAATGACAGTCTAACAGTTTGCTGAGTGGAGGTAGCGCTATGATTGAAATGCGCTTCGGGCTGCGGTTTAGCTGTGCTAGCACTCTGTCGCTAGTTTAACTCAGTTCATCTGCAGTATGACCAAGCTGTCCATCAAGCACCTCAGATTGTGTCCACTAAGCACTTCCGTGTGCATGGTTCACAGTGCTCCATCAAGTGCAGATGTCTTTTCCATGAGCATAGAGGAGCAATCCAGACTTTCTATGCTTTCTATACGACAGGCATTCATAAAGATCCACGTGTGGTACATAGTTATTAGCTCTATTGGGTATTGCATGTTTTCCCATCTGTCAATTGACCCAAGTCGTGCATAATCACTAATCCAGTTGAAACTATTATGTGGTTCATTCTCAACAGAGGAAGTGATATTCTGGGAGGTTTGAATCTATTATGTTGTAGACCCATCAGATAAATCGTAATGTGATCATGAATTCTCTGACATTCAAACTCTCTGTGCGTGCTCCAGGTCTCTTTATTGTTTGCACTGGCAGGTGTATAGACAAAGATTTGTAGACTGTAATGCACAAGGGAAATCAGAGCCGTTATTTCAGTATCTGCTGCTGGAGATCGCTCTATTCTCCCTCGACTCTCCCTCTACATTTCTCTTATTCTCTCTGTGAGACAGGATGATATTGGTTTGAGGTGCTGAACTTTTCGGAGGGGAGAGACTTGAGTGTTGGCAAATCTTTGCTTTAGTTCTTTTTCTTTATAAGAGCATGGTATTATGTACTATTGTTCAAAAGTTTGGGGTCAGTACTCATTTATTTAGAAAGTAATTAATACTTTTATTCAGCAAGGACTCATTGTTTAAAATTGACAGAAAATATTTATAATGGTACAACATTTTTCTATTTCAAATAAATCCTGTTCTTTTGAACGTTATTCAGCCGACAATCTTGAAACAATGTATCTCTGTTTCCACAAAATATTAAGCAGCACAACTATTTTCAATATTGATAATAATAATAAATGTTTCTTGAGCAGCAAATCATCCTATTAGAATGATTTCTGAAGGATCATGCGACACTGAAGACTGAAGTAATGATGCTGAAAATTCAGCTTTTCATCACAGGAATAAAGTGTATAAAATGTATTAAAATAGAAAATTGTTATTTAAAATTGTAGTAATGTTTTACAATGTTCCTGTTTTCACTGTATTTTTGATCAAAGAAATGCAGCCTTGATGCGTGTAAGAGACTTCTTTCAAAAACATAAAATCTGACTGACCCCAAACTTTTTAACTGTAGTGTACCTTATAAAGTTATTAACTTTCTAAAAATGTATACATTTCTAAATCTAGAAGTCACAGTTTCTAAATGTATAAATGTGTATTTTACATTGTTGAAGGACAACTTAAGTTATTCTTTGGTTAAGAACTCCAGCTGAACATTTCAAACTCTATGCCACAGATATTGTTTTTTATTACTTATAAGAAATATGTTATTATTTATAAGAAATATTTCAGTGTCTAGATTTCCTAATGTCCTGTACTGTCAACTTTGTATAGTACTAGTCATAATTTTAATACCAGGCATGTATCAAAGTGAAGTTTTGTACTTCCTGCTTCAAAAACCAGTGCAAAACAACGGACTGTAATGTATAGAGGAAAGAAAATATGAAATGATTTGCCATTGGATATAATTTTTATTTTTTTAACAAGTAAAATGTGACCCTGGATCACAAAACCTGTCTTAAAGGATTAGTTCACTTAAAAATGAAAATGTCCTGATATTTTACTCACCCCCATCTCATCCAAGATATTCATGTCTTTCTTTCTTCAGTCAAAACGTTTTTTTTTAATGGACTTCTATGGCAACCAACGGGTTGAAGGTCCAAATCAATGCAATTCTTTTCACGATCCCAGACGAGGAATAGGGTCTTATCTAGCAAAACAATCAATCATTTTCAAAAAAGAATAAAAATGTATATACGGTTAACCTAAATTGCTCATCTTGTGCTGGGATTACCTAGGTAGTGGCTAATGGGGATCCAAATAAACAAATAATCAAATTACCACATCTATTTTGACAGAGTGTAACTAAGACAACCAGTCTCCAGTGAAAATGGGGTGCAGAATCTTCACTTTCTGCATCCCTGCACTGTCTACATCTGTGTTTGTGTACATGTGTTTAAATGCTTGTGTCTGTGACCTTAAAGGCAGTCTTTGATCCAGTCTGCACGTTAGCATTTCACGCGTCAGGGGTGGGGAGTGGATGTGTGTGAAGAGAAGGGGACACAGCAGTGAGAAAGATGGGAACCGATGAAGCAGGAAATTGCTGTTTCTCTACGTGTCAGTGGTCTATTTGTTTGAGTACCCCCTGCATGCACAGGGACCAAACACTGTCTTTACCAAGAGTCCTGAATTCATTAAACAGCACCAACAACTAGCCAAATATGTAAAGACTACTTTATCTCAGCTTTTTCAGTTTTTCCCATTTATGCAGTATTCCTATACAGTTTTCGGCACTGTATAATGTGTTAGTTGAATGTAAAGTGAACTTCAGTAAAAGTACTGATACCATAATAAAATATTACTTAAGTTAAAGTATAAGTACTCATTTTTAATTTTACTTAAGTATTAAAAGTAAAAAGTTGGCTCGAGTAACCATGTTCATTTATTTAGTCAGACTCAGTCAAGACTACCCTTACGAAAAATAAGTTTATTCAAGTGTGCTATTAGTATACTTCTTTTAAACTAAAAATAAGAAAGTATACTTTCAGTCTACTTTTTATGAACTTCTCAGAAATATACTTTATGTACTTCTGAGAAATATACTTTAAGTATACTTGACTCATACTGACAGAAAAGCCTTGGTATATTTGGCCTATACTTGTACTCAGACCTTTGATCTAGATATACTTAAAAGCATACTTAAGTATTCTAAGTATACTGTTGTAGTTGTGTTTACCCAGTTGATTGAGGAGCCTATTAAATATACTTTTTTCACATACATAGTTTTATAAACTTACATTGTTTGAAAATATTTATTCATAAAGTAAGCAGATTTGTTCCTAATTCTGAGTATCTGAATTGTTGTGTAGGCTAGTCCACTGGTGGTCGTATAGGATCAATGAATGAAATGAAATAAGTCCACTTAGTGTACTTGGGCTTTGAGCTTTGTAACTCTGCAGATCTTATACATGCACGCTACATAACACACTAAAGAGAAAGGAAAACAAGAAATCACATCATATGACCCCTTTAAAATGAGTAAAAGTACAGCTAAAGGTATTTCAAAGATACAAAATAATACCTAAAAGGAACATAATAGTATACTTAAAGTGCAAAAATAATATATAAATAGGCCAGTAAATTATAAGTATGATGTTGTTTACTTAAAGAAATCAAGTATACTTGCAGTATGAAACTACTACTAATAATACAGTCAAAAACTAAAAATTTACTACATGTATTAAAGTAGTAAACAACTAGTCCTTATAAGTTCACTTGTAGTACAAATGAGAAACGTAGTTGTGTACTTAAAGTTTACTACTGTTACGCTTATAGTACACTTTTGTATACATTTTATATACTTAAAGTGGGCCAATTTAGTCCCAAGCAGTATTGAAATAGTACACTTACAAGTTTACTACTAGTACATTGATATTAGTATACTTACTACATAAAGTATACTTAAAAAATATACTTGAATATTACTTATTTATACATCATAACATGAACTTGATACTTTTTCATAAGGGTAATAGGAAAGTCTTTTTATTTTATTACCAAAACTTTTACACTATAAAAACATTAAACTTCAATATACAAAAATGTCAATTTAACATACTGATAATTCAAGTGTGCAAACATGTGAAATATACCATATAGTATATTAAAAAATCTAAATTTGAGTAAATATGTGGCTACAAATAGCCTAGTATAAAAATACTGTGTTCGGACATCACATGGGGCAAAATGCATTAATATTTTAATAGGAACGCTATGCAAACATACTAGTTTTATATAATTTGTAACTGCTATTACAGGGGAAGATGCATGCATTAATTGGTGATTTTAGTTAAAATAACACCTACCCTGTAAATATGATTTTCATTTATAATAATCAGTGCTAAAATTCAGTGTTAGTAACCTACTTTCCGTGCCATCTGTCTCATTCTTCGGTGATATCCTGGTTCTTCACTTGTTTTGACCAGATCATTGAATCAGTTACTTGTTGATTCAAGAATAGCTGCAATCAGATAAATCCTATTAATGAATAAATTATTCAGTGTGATTTATGAAACAATTCAACAGGTTCATTGGAAAGAATCAGATCGTTCACAAATTCATCATCGCTCTTATGCGTCAGAAGGGGTGGTGATTTCTTTAGCTCGAAATAACGAGTTACTGGAGTAAAATGTATGATGTTATAAATGTAATGAAGTAAAAGTAAAAGTTTCCCAAAATAAAAAATAAAAAACACTGATAAAATACAGATACTTACAGTACAGTAAGTATCAATACAGTAACAAAGTAGAAATTATTGTGTTACTGTCCACCGCTGATTATAGTACGTTCTTTAAACAGCTATCGGCATGACCATACTGTTGAAGCAGATTTTTTTAAAAGAAGCCTTAAGGCATTAGTGAAATGACCTCCCCTGACAGCCGATTGATATTCTGTCACAGTTAGTCTTCATACCCTGCAATCAAAACCTTTGTCTGTGATTGTTCTCAGACTTTGATTGCAGGAATGGACTTCTGGAGTGTCATTGAGGTTTATCTGTTCTTCGCATCAACTATTTTTTCTTCTCGTCTACCTTTTTGGTTTTCTTAAGGCTAATAAGGAAATGGTGGCTGATGGAAGTCACCACATAGGTGGACTCTGGAGACCTGCGTAGAATACCATCACTGCAGGACAATAACAATATCACCTTAATGGATTTAATCCACAGGTTTATGAAATAAAATTGTACCACGTTGTGCAGTAAAGCTCTTTCTACCTCACATAAAATGTACTGCACTTTGGTTGTACATGCTTTAAAACATAAAGCCACACACATCCATGTCGAATGACATTTACACATGCACACACACTCCCACACACACACACACACACACACACACAATTCTAAGGTAATGACTTACAATTTCCCTCGAGCTCTCTTTGCTTTTATGAGAGACATGCCTCCCTGAGAGTGGTAATGACAAAATCGTGTGAAGGACAGTTATCTGTTGCTTGTGGCTACATTACTCCCTCTGGAAACACATGTGTGTGCGCGCATACACACACACACACACACACACACACACACACACACACACATGAAAGTAATGGACAGTTTCAATGGGGATCTGACTCTAATTAAGAGCCAATTAGCAGCTAGAGCAGCACATAAATGACCTGCTAAATCATTGAGGAGTTAGGGGCTCATGAGCATCCTCTGAGCTTAGCTACTTCTACACATGCACACTCAGTCTATGCTAACTTCCAGCTGGGAGAATTACCTTTCTTTGAGGTAACTGCCTTTGGCCAAAGGGCACTTGTCTTAAGTGCCCTACCAAATACTGCAACTAGCACTCTAGGGCTCACATCGCCCTTCTCGTAATCAAGGCGAACACGTGTCTGGAGGACATGTGCCTTCGTGCAGGTCTCAAATTGGTCCTGCATCTGATGGCCCTGATGTTAAAAGGATAGTTCACCCTGAAATGAAAATGATATATTGCTCACCTTGGTGTTGTTCTAATGCTGTATGCACTTCTTTCTTTCATGGACCACAAAAGGAGAATAATAGGAAAAAAAAGTCCCACTGGACACACTTTATATTAGGTGGCCTTAGCTAACATTTACATGAATAATTTGATACAAGTACATACATGTTTTTACAATATTTAAAAAATTAGCTGCATGTAATTACATCTGTAATTCATTTCTGTACTTACATTTATAATTACACTGTTGAACCCTACCCTTAAACTTACCCATCCCACCACACCTGTCCCTAACTTTACCCGTGTCCCACCTCAGTATCAGCAAAAGTGTTTTGCAATACAATATGAGCACAATAAGTACATTGTACTTATTTTTTGATGTAAGTACATAGTAGTTAAGGCCACCTAATATAAAGTGGGACCATCCCGCTCGTAGTCGTCCATATAATGGCAGTCAATTGCAACCAGCATTAAGAAGCAAAAGTATTACAGAATGATCCCATGCGACACGTGTATAACACTGTTGTATATAAATGACTGGATTGCTCATTGCTTTCTAAACTGCCATCAGGCGGTGAAGCCACCGGAAGTGTTCGAGCAGCCATCTTACTATTCCCTACCGACAGAGGGCATCATTGACTTACAGCCAAAACATTGACCTAAAATCACCTGATTTACAGTGTCTCAGTCTCACAGGATTAGTTTTATGATATAGGTATGTAAATTAATAGGTACTTCAGATGTTATCTGTAATGTGTATGGTCTTTTCGGAGAGGATAAGCCATATATTGAAATCAGGAAATAAGGCAATTGGGAATACCAATATGGCGGCGCAGTGGCTTCACTTTTTATGACATCATGAGCAATCCAGATCTCTATATAGATCAGTGGGGTATACCGGAATACAATGAAATTGAATGTATTATTTAACAAAAAACATCTTGTTTCCTGTGTGTTTGTGTAACTCTAGCACCACAGTTCACTCTGTCTCACCCAGAAAAAGCACACGGTGTGAGAAATCAAGATTAACAAAAACGTGGCAGGAAATACAACACTTAGAAATGCTAACCCCACTTCTAAATTACAAGTGCGAAGCACTCCTTTTCCCAGGGTTAAAAGTGGTGTTTAGAACGATGATAACCTGGGGGTTAAAGAGTTAGTTCACCCAAAAATGACAAAAATTCTGTAATTAATTACTGCAAAAAACAAACAAAAATAATGACTTCATTCAACAATTTCTTCTAGCCTGTGTAAGACTCTGTGTAAAACAGTGCAACGCTTCCAGAACACTGGCTTACCATTGGCCGACGCTGTACACGTGAGCACCACGATGCATGCGCATGAATCGTTCTCCCGTAGAACTAGGAAGCACTGCACTGTTTACACTGCGTCAACAGCATAAGAGTCTGACACAAGCTAGAAGAAATTGTTATTGTTTTTTGCGCACAAAAAGTATTCTCGTCGTTTTATAAAGTTAAAGTTGAGCCACTGGAGTCACATGGACTATTTTAACGATGTCTTTCCTACTTTTCTGGACCTTGAAAGTGTTAATTAAATAGCTGTCTTTGGAGGGGCCTGAGAGCTCTCGGATTTCATCAAAAATATCTTCATTTGTGTTCCGAAGATGAACGAAGGTCTTACAGGTTTGGAATGACATGAGGGTGACAGAAATTTCATTTTTGGGTGAACTAACCCTTTAAGTGCAGTGTGAAAAGCCCTCTTGTGTGCTTTTTCTGGGCAAGACAGAGTGAACTGAGGCGTTAATAAAGTCACATGAACACACACGTTGTGTAGCCCTCCACAGAGCCTGGCGGAGCCGTAGCCCGTGCAATTGGCTGGATTAAGTTCTGTCCTCACAAATGGGGATTCTTTTCCTGTGCCAAAGGACTGTAGCCTACACTCAGATAAACCATGTGTTCATGCATCAACAGCCTAATTCCCATTTGAACACAAAGCCGGTAAAATATGACAGTTATCTAGCACCGAATCAAACAAAGGCATTTCAAAAAGGTTAGAAGATTAAAAAAACTTGCAGAGGGATTGATTTTGTTTTATGATGTAAATATGAGTGGTGTATGTGTAAATGAAAGCTTTTATTCTGTACTGGGACTGACATCAGAGACCCAGTTATTATTATGGTGCTTTGGCATTTTGGATTTTGAGGCATTCAATGGTTTATTTTAGAATGTGAGTCGCAGTGATCCTCATGTGAACCAAACAGATAGTACACATTATATAAAAAACAAAATTAAAACAGTAATGCTGGTGTTTCAGACGGTCATTGCTCAATACAACACTCTCATAAAGAAATGTCAATGTAGTGGTTTTATACAGCTACAAAATGTCACTATTTTATTGTAAATGGTTTAAATTGATATTTAAAAGTCACTGTTATGCCATATTCAACTTTACTACATTACTTCATTCAATGCTAAAAGGAGTGACAGAGTTTTTATTTCTTTAATTTGTTTTTCCTTGAATATATTTGTATTATTTTCAATATTTTCAAGGATTAGTAAACTTAACCTAAATTCTTTTTGCATTACTAAAATCATTTTAATTATTATATATAAATATGATATTCATACTCATTCAAACATAAAAAATTTACTACAAGAAGCATTGCGACAGCTTTGACATCTCTGATTGACTCTTGCATCTCGTGACTTTTCAGGCAGGCAAAGTTTGAATGAATCTTTTTGAATGAAATTTGAGAGTTGCCGTAAGCAGAGAAGATGACATTAAGAATGTAACTCTTATGGTGCTTTTTTGGATTATGCATTTGTTCAATTGCATGTATTTTATTGTTTATTATTTAATTTTTATTTTTTATATCATCTACATTTATGCACCTGACTGTTGTTATTTCATATTGTTATGCAGCAGTGGGTAGGAGCTTTCTTCTTTCTTTCTTTCTTTTTTTCTTTATGTCTTTCTTTCTTTGTTCACTGGCTGTCACTACGGCAATAGATGTGCGATGTTTGATTAGAAGCAGACCTTCTCTATCAATGAAACAAGTTGAAATTGAATCCTATTAATCAATAGTATAAAAAGAGCTTTTGACTTTGGCTTTTGACACACCATTATAATATCTACTTAGACTGAGGAGAAAGAAATTAATAAGGCCAGTTCAGACAAGAGAATAAAACAAAATTGAGAGGAGGTGAGACTTAATTAAATATGAAAGCAAGACAGCAGCAGAAGATGTGAAGAGATAGAGAAAAAGAGCAGAGAGAGAGAAAGGGGACAAAAATAAAAACCAAGAGAATCCACTCACAAAACCTTTAACATCAAACTGAAGCATGGCATGTCAAATTTAACATGCACTCAGTCATCGCAGACGAAAGGCTTAGCATGTTTAGCATTTCATCACAGTTTAAAAAAAGAACAAAAAAAAAAACAAAAAAAGATAACCGTAAGGGCTTAGGAGATTTGCCTGTGACACAAGGCCAGATTGGGGCTCTGATGGTACAGAGCTCTCGGTTGTCAAACGCAAGCGAGTTTCTGATTCTGACAAACTAAGGAGGGCTGCTGTATTATTGATGATTCATTCTGCTTGGATCCTTTTTAGCCCTAATACAGTTTCTCATTTTCTGTATTAATATTTCACAGCCTGGATAATCTTGATGGAAGAGAAGCCTGCTCTTGTCCTGGCAGCTTATATGGGTCATGAGTTTCAACATGCATAAGCAGTAAATTCATACTTAAAATGCACAGTGTATAAAACACACAGTGCTTGATAGAATCCTGTGGCATGTTCCTCTTGTCTCATTTGTATGCAGTTGTAATGAATCATACTCTATTTTAATATTATTATTCAGATAATCCCTCCCTCAGTTTTCACGCCGTAGCCTTTCTCTCTGTCTCTGTCTATCTCTGACATGATGCCCTGAAGGCCATTTTCTCCCCATATTTCTTCCTTTACTGTGATAGAATGAATATTGTCCTCTGCCTTCCCTGCGTGCACCTCCTGATGATGATGAAGGTTAGTTGTCAGTGAGAGGCTGGACGCTGTCACAGCGAGGTCAACGAATATCCGTGAGGCTTAAAGAGAAAGGCATTTTTAAATCCATCAAGTCTGTCTAGCAGCGTTGGATGACAATTATCTATCTATCTATCTATCTATCTATCTATCTATCTATCTATCTATCTATCTATCTATCTATCTATCTATCTATCTATCTATCTATCTATCTATCTATCTATCTATCTATCTATCTATCTATCTATCTATCTATCTATCTATTGTTCTATCTATCGTTCTATCATTCTATCTATCGTTCTATCTATCTATTGTTCTATCTATCTATTGTTCTATCTATCGTTCTGTAAAATCTATCTAATATTCAGTCTAGCTTTGTGTTTATCAAAATTGACTCACCTCTAGTATTATTCATACAAGCTATTCATGATTCCTCAACCTAATCAAAATATTCATTATAATCTTTGTATGACTCTATAGAGACTTGTTTACCTCCGCCTTCCTTTGTAAAACACCTGCTGATCATCATTTTACCCTTGTAATTAAAGACATAAGAATAGATTAATCTAACTCTACATGCCTCTTGCATGTTTGCTGTTACACTAAATTGTATTTCCCCCATGGATTCTGTGAAGTTTCAATTAGCTTACCCTCCCATCCGTGGAGGAAACCCTTTTGCTTAAGCAAGTTCACTGTCCATAAACTTGTCATGTTGTTTAATTTTTCATGCCTGGTCTTTTTTCTTTTCAGGACATTTACATTTCTTTCTGACCAAAACAGACTTCTTTATAATGCATACAATACATTAGAGCTACAAACACCCCAGCAGGAAGAACAAAATGCAATTCAAATACACAGAAAAAGGCCTGAGGCAACACAGAAAAGATATATTCCACAGTGAGAGGAGAGAGAATACACTATACTCAGTGTTTGGAATAAAAACTATTCTGCTATTCTGTATGGTATAACAAAACAGTGTGCAGAATACTAGCGCGTAGCAATTAGATAATGCAGTACAATAGCACAGCACAAAGACAACAGTGAAATTAACATGATGCTGTTGGAAAGAAATCATGGAAAAAATAGAATTTTAGCCAAATTAAAGGGGGCGTATCATGGTAAACAGGATTTTGCTTTGTCTTTTTATATTTGTAGACATATTTCACAATGCAAAGCTCCTTTGCCAGTCCACCCAGCATGCCAAAACAGCATGATTTCACACAAACAGCATTTTAAAATAAGAGTGGGAATGCAGGAGAAAAATGAAGTTAAACAGCAGAGTAAAAGCACCAATGAAAGAAAAGTTATGTTGAGGCAGGAGTGAACAGAGAGGAAATATGGCACCAAGGGCGCAGAATGGTCAAGAGTATTTTCATCTTCATCTGAGGCTGTGACACAGCAAATGTGGCTGGTCTTTGTTCCAAGAGATATCAATTAAAGGTCTTTCCACTCTAGACACTCCAAAGCACTTTATAATCATGATAGTCGTCGGTCAGGTCAGTCCTCTTGAAGAGCATTTTTCTTCACTCCAGTGTATGTATGTGTGTTATGCTGTAGGGCCAGTGTTATAGGGAAAAATTAAGACTGACAGGTTAAGTGTGTAATTTTCACTAGTGGCAGCAGATTGAAATACGGTACTGGCCCAGACATAACAACACTGGCTCATTCAATGGCATGAGTTTGTGGACAACATTTTTTTCCCCAAGCAATGGAAGATTAAGTCAATGTTTAAAACTGCTATGAAAAAGCTGTATGGATATGCTGATTTGCCAAGTGCAGATCATAAAGAAGCTGAAACTTTATACCCACTTGAGTTAAAGGTCACAAAGTGTTTTAAAGACAACGGTCATTTTTTAGTGGTGATGAATTCCCCTCCATGCCTCCATGTCTGGAAGCCCCTGATCTCTGGTCTTTTGCAGAATGCTTCTCTTTCGCTGCCTTTAAAGAAACCTGTCATGCTGAGTTTATCAAAAGTGTTTTTGTGCACTTGTGTGTGTTTATCTCAGAACTTGCTGTTTCATCAGTTTCCTTATTCTGCTCAATTTCTTTGCACATGTGAATTTAGGCATCCTTCCGTCTAGTTCTTTCTCCCCCAGCATTTTCAATCTAATGTTATCTCTAAGGTACAGTAGAAATGCTGATAGTTGCTATTTGTCTGTTTCTGATCACCTGCTAGGCATGGGAAGGGTTGCACATGGTTTCTGTCAGGTTTTTGGATCAGAAATCTTTTCCCTGCATCCTCATAACATATGCTCACCAATTAGAACCCTGCTGCCTGCTGCTACAGCATCAAGACACCATGTTCTCTTCTTTCCGTCTCTCTTTGATATGTCTCCATGTGTCACTGCACACTGTTCCATGCACTAATCATTCATAGAAAGATCTCTCTTTATGCCTTGTTTTGGGCTGATGCTTTTAAAGTCTAGCATAGATAAATTCTTGTGTTTTGGTTTAGTTGATTTTCTCACTCAAAAACTCAAATGGATCGACTTAGATTGATATCACACCTACTGATACTCTTACAAATAAAGGTCCCAAAAGGGAGTTTTCACTGTGAAGCCATAAAAGAACCATTTTGAGTTCCCCATAGTACATTTCAGTGAAAAGTTCTTAAAAGCAAAGGAAATCCTGCAGACTATCGATACTTGAAAAAGATATCAAAACTATTTATTGGCAATGTTTCGGTCTCATGACCTTCATCAGGTATGTAAGACGTGTATAAGTGAAACAGGTCTATTTAGCTCAAAGTATATTATTAATTCATTTATTTGGAATTTTGAAAGAGTCACTTATTTTATGGCTGAGGAAATGACTTCCGTTCATTTGAACAGGCCGTAACTACCAACTCTGCAGCGGATATTAATATCCAAACAATAGTGAAACACTATTTAATAGCTAGGTAACATAGATCAGCAGTTTAAGACATTAAATTCGTAAGCACATAACACAAGAACACTTATCTTTAAATACAAATGAAACTTTATTGATTACTCTAACACACAAAATGTATTTGATTGGGGATTCCCTCCTTCTTAGTCCTGGCTGGAGAGGGGATTTCCCAGGTTCTTTGATTCACTGACGGTCGGCATCTTGGGAAGCCAATCATGTAGCGTGTTGGTGGATGGATAGAAAGTCTTGTGGATGAGATTTGAAGTTGAAGCGGGCTTTGCTGTAGAATCATTGATCGAAACTTTGCAGCAAAACTTAATTTAGAACATGGATTTTTTTATTTTATTATACTTTTGTCTGAGGTTAACTTATGATGTTCGGTGCCAAAAACATCATAATGAATAAGTAATAGGCTATTTTCTACACTGGTTTTGAGGCTCTCTCCTGAACACTCTGTTTTGATGGGTGTGCTGCACTGTAGACTTGGAAGTAAACGCCCACGGCTAGGATTGGATAAGATTTGCATATTTAATGAGCTTCTGCTCCCCAGTCAGTTCACGTGAGGGATTGTTTTGAAAGCGGCAACCGGAATGATTCTCTTACAGGGCTCGCCAAACATTTTTATCAAACAAACACAATGATTTATTGCTCATCCACCCGTAATTGATTGGAATATAAATTTTTTATTACTTGGCCCGCCCGATCGGTGGATATAAGCGCGAACCATACATGCGCGCACCCTTCAAATATCAAGTCAAGAGAGTGAACAACACACATCAAGAAAGGAATGTTATTTCACTATTTAAGATTCACCGGCCTGCCGACAGGCTTCCATTTTGGTAGCCCCTCTGGAAAACACATAGCCCTGAGACGTTGGGCTTTGTGAGCCCTGGCCCATACATATCTGAGTCTGATCCTGAATTGCAATGAACCAACAAATAAAGGATTCTCCAGCCTGTGACAGCGTGCTAAGGTATGTTCTGTTAGACACGTACAAATAATCAAAACGATCTGTAACAATGCAATACTATCACATATAAAAACTGTTTTTACTCTGACAAACTTTACTTTTACTCACATAAGTGTGTTGCACCATTCCTGTCAGATCCAATATAGAAGGCACAGCATTGTGTTTTAATCTCAATATGTCTGCAAATCCAATCTCGACCTGTGTCTTGTTTACAAATGATTCCGCAGTGAAATGAAGCAAACAAACGTGCAATGTCTTACGCACGTGAGCTGGAACTCAACCACTCATTCCTATTATTAGAATCCGAAGGAAGCTTATGCAGTGACTGTGTTCTTCCACAACCAGGCACAGCACAATATATTACTATCTTCGGCAAGTGTATTGCTCGATAGAGCGATCTGTTTAGCTCCACGAGTCGGTGGGCGGGGCTACAGAAGCAGGCATACATATTTATTTGTTGAGGCGGTGTTTCTGCATTCTATGACGTCAATGGTCGACATAGTCTGAGATCTCTCGTTTACTGGGCCTGGTGCCAATAAAAGCTTTTCTTTGACTAACAAGGAAGTTTTCAGCTCTGAAATTTACAGGATATTCTTATATCACGATTAACTTTTATATATCAAAGGCTCAAGGGGAAGTTGATTTCTCAATTCATCACTCCTTTAAACTTAAATGTCTACCCATCCTTCTGGATGAGTTCTGACCAATTGGGTATCATCTTTGGTTCAGAGGTGACTGTTTCTTCACCTCTCACCATCATTTACACGTTATCTGTGGTCTCTGCAGTTTAGACATGATTTCTTATTATAAGAATATGATACATTTTACACAGATTTCAATCAAGCCATCTTATGAATTATGAGCATACGATCATACTGATACCAAGCAAGGCACACTTTCAATCAACCATTCAATAGTTATAACAATTACATGAATTGTGAGTGAGTTTAAGCATAATGGTCACGTGTATTGGTTATAGACATGATATAGAATTATCTAGTAATGTAAATCCGGCTATCATCCTTTTTGAACGATTTGATGCAGTTTATATGTAAAAATGTAAAAATGTTCCTTGTGGATTTCAACCCTGTGTCACTCAGAGTTCATTTAAAGGTCGTTGAGAGGAAGGGGATCTGTTTTGGCTCTTTGTCTTGAAGATCAAACAACCTCTGCCATTATCTTGGTGTGGCCCAAAGTTTGCAGGACCATAAAGTACTTAGCTGGGGTGTTTTGTTAGTTGGCGCAGACAGAATGGAGTCCATTTCTTTTACGGCCATAGATTGTTGATTTGGGGTCTAGAGTGTTGAGTTGGGTTTTTTGTGGAATTATGTTTGAACGAATCATCTGGAAGATTCATTTGTGTAACAGGTATGTTTCCTGTTAATTGCATACATTGTTTATTAGAATTCACCCCAAATTGTTCGTATACATACACCTGATATAACTGCCTAATTGAAATGTGAGTGCTTTCCCCTTTAATTGTGGTGACATCACTAGTCAATGTAATTTCCTGTTCTGTCCCTTCCTCTTCCTCTTTGCATTGGTGATGCACTGGAGAGTTGAGGTTATTTTGGGCTCTTGTTAATCTTATTTAATCTCATTCATAAAGAGGCTGCTTTTATTTGTTCATCAGGAATAAAAGATCAGCGAAACTGCAAATGCTGTCCTGTTCTTCCTTACACACACAACACAACGCAGATAACAGACCAGTTACATCTGGTGCGCCCTCAAATCCTACAGGTATATGCCTGATGAATGTCATGATACCGAAATGTTGCCAATTAATAGTTTTGATATATTTTGCAAGTATCGATAGTGTGTGGGATTTCCTTTGCTTTTGAGATTTTTATTTTTTATTTTTTAATCCTCTTTCTTACGCACCTATCTATTGCCTACAGGTGTGCTATGGTAATTGTCAATTAAGTGAAAAGTTCTTAAAATAACTTTTTTTTTTCTTAGTATAAAGACCATTTTCATAATCTGAAGAACTTTTTCCCATTGTTAATAACCTTTTGTGCACTGGAAAGATGCCATGGATGTTAAGTTTCTCAACTGTTTACTTTCACTAAGACCGGAATTTTGACTATTTAAGAGCAATAAGCAGCAAAAAAGAATTAAATATAGAACTGAGAAGCAGCTTTATATGTGCACACTTTGGATGTGAGCACAAAAACTGCGGGAATAAGTCAAATTATGTGCAATACGTGCAATCCCACACTAATATTCAAGCCCTGTAACACCAACAATATTCACCCGGAGCAATTATGAAATGAGTGCGTGAGGGGAGGCGGTTTTGTGTGTCAACTCGCTGTCAGAGAGATGACAGAGTGAGAAAGCGCAGTTGGTATCATGCATCTATTCTGCGGAAAATGAGTATTGGGTATATCAGATATTTCAGTATCAAAATGTATTTTTAACATCACTACATTGGACTTAGTTTATTGTTTCAGATGCCTCTTTAAAAGACTACAACTGAAATATATTATTTATAAAATCCAACCTGCCAAAGTTGCTAGTAGGAGTGAGTGCGTTACACACCACTGCTGAAATGCACCAACATTTGGCGGGTGTTAATGTCAAGCCCTGAATGTAATGTATTCCTGTAATGGCAAAGCTGAATTTTCAGCATCATTACTCTAGTCTTCAGTGTCACATGATCCTTCAGAAATCATTATAATATGCTGATTTGCTGCTCAGGATAAATTTTTTTTCACTACACAAAATCAGATCTCTAGAATAAGTCACGATAAAATCACCTACAAACACCTCAAACACATCACATCATGGTTATTGGTCATGAGTGTGAAGTAACTCATGCCTATTAAAGCCTATTAAAACTTCCTTTTTCAGTTGGGAATATTGATGATATATTTGTGATGTATCTTAATTTTATAATGGTAGAAAAATAATAATATATTTACATATATTTACTATCACCCAGCAACAATCACAATTTTCTCCATCACTGTCTGTCTTTCAGTAAATCTGTTCCTGATTCCAAATGCAGAATCGTGCTCCAATCATTTCTTCTCTGTCTGAGAAAACTCATTGTAATCAATCTGAGAGTACTGAACCCATCTGAGAAATTGCCCTATGAATCAAAGATAGCAAAAATAACAGCTGATGCTTGTTCTGTTTATTCATTTTGTTTACTTCACAGTTGTTGATCTGACAGCTCAGCACTTAATGATTGCATCTGAAATTTGTATTTAATACTGTGCTGACGTACCACATCCAAGACATACAAAAAAATAATTGGATTTGAGGATTTGAACATCTTCCCAGTAATCCTGACTAGAACATAGTATTAATGTTTCGACGTTTTGTATAGTTGCTTTAAAAGCTGAAATGCAAAAAGTGTGACTTACGGTTAACCTGCTATTGAGAATGTCACAACAGTGAGTGAGTCAGCAAATGTAAATAAAAAAATACATGGCATAAAGGAAATAGAAGTTTTTAACATTCTTTTTAGCCCAACTTTTGTATGAAAGTTGTAGTATCAGAAACTCTCAGAAAATCAGAGTGATACATAGTAGGGCAGCTAAATTAGGCTAATCATGTGCAACAGTTAAGAGAAGCAGTGACTGGTAAAAAAAAAAAAAAAAAAAAAAGCATATATACAGAGATAAGGCATAACATTATGACCACCTTCCTAATATTGTGTTGGTCCCTCTTTTGCTGCCAAAACAGCCCTGACCCATCAAGGCATGGACTCCACTAGACCCCTGAAGGTGTGGTGTGGTATCTGGCTCCAAGATGTACCAAATCTTTTAGTCCTGTAAATTGCAAGGTGGGGCCTCCATGGATCAGACTTGTTTGTTCAGCACATGAGATGCTCAATTGGATTGAGATCTGGGGAATTTGGAGGCCAAGTCAACACCTCAAACATGTTGTTGTGCTCCTCAAACCATTCCTGAACCATTTTTGCTTTGTGGCAGTGCACATTATCCTGCTGAAAGAGGCCACAGCCACCAGAGAATACCTTTCCATGAAAGGGTGTTCATGGTCTGCAACAATGCTTAGATAGGTGGTATGTGTCAAAGTAACATTGACATGGATAGAAGGCCCAAGGTTTCCCAGCAGAACATTGCCCAAAGCATCACACTGCCTCCGCAGGCTTGCCTTTTTCCCATAGTGCATCCTGGTGCCATGTGTTCCCCAAGTAAGCAACGCACACGCACCCGGCCATCCACGTGATGTAAAAGAAAATGTGATTAATCAGACCAGATCACCTTGTTCCATTGCTCCGTGGTCCAGTTCTGATGCTCACATGCCCAATATTGGCACTTTCAGTGGTGGACAGGGGTCAGCATGGACACCCTGACTGGTCTGCATCTATGCAGCCCCATACGCAACAAACTGCGATGCACTGTGTATTCTGACACCTTTCTATCAGAACCAGCATTAACTTCTTGATCAGTCTGAGCTACAGTAGCTTGTCTGTTTGCTCAGACCACACGGGCCAGCCTTCACTCCCCACGGTCATCAATGAGCCTTGGCTACCCTCGACGGTTCATGATACTGTTCCTTCCTTGAACCACTTTTGACAGATACTGACCACTGCAGACTGGGAACACCCCACAAGAGCTGCAGTTTTGGAGATGCTCTGACCCAGTCATCTAGCCATCACAATTTGGCCCTTGTCAAACTCGCTCAAATCTGTACGCTTGCCCATTTTTCCTGCTTCTAACACATCAACTTTGAGGACAAAATGTTCACTTGCTGCCTAATATATCCCACCCACTAACAGGTGCCGTGATGATCAGAGATGATCAGTTATTCACTTCACCTGTCAGTGGTCATAATGTTATGCCTGATCGGTGTGTGTGTGTGTGTATATATATATATATATATATATATATATATATATATATATGTGTGTGTGTGTGTGTGTGTGTGTGTGTGTGTGTGTGTGTGTGTGTGTAAATGACATAACACTTTACCTCCTTCTGCAGAGAAAGTGATGGGAAAGAACACAGAGTGGTTTTCTTGGACGGGTATAGGCCAGACTGTATTTATTAAAGCAGAAATGTGCAGGACAGCACTTGGTGCAGTCGTCTCAGGAATGCTGATCCCCCCCATCCCCCATCCCACCGCATTATTGCACAGAAGAATAGCACATTCTTAAATCTTATACGCATCTCCCCAGAGATGCATCGCCATGCTTCCACAGTGGACGTAATGAGATTTTTCTGAGGCTTGTATTCATACTTATTCACTTGGGAACATATAGGGCCAATATTATCTGAAAATATGGATGTGGTTGTGATTAATATTGCATATGAACGCAAATAGATATAAATGTGTATTGCAATGGGAATTAATGCATGACTGGATGGTTTTAAGCAAGATTGTGTTCATTTATCAGAGACTGTGTGATGCATTACATTCATATTGCATGAATTAGTTTTTCAATGCTTCCGGAATCCTCTTCCCAGGAGTCTTGATGCTGTAGTTATTAATTTAATTCTGACTAGAATAGCCAGCAGATGGAAAAGACATGGACTAGTTTTATGAAGGTCCTCCATTTTATATTATCTGCCAGTTATTCATCACCTGTCATTTCCTGTCACTTTCCAGGACATTTAACAAGATAATTAAATTAACATTTATAGCTTTGTCCTTAATACTGCAGAATGAGGTGTTAAACGATGGAAAAACAGAAGATTTTTATCAAACTAAATAACATCTCTTCTCGTGCTGAGACAGCTGAAGTGCTTCGTGCCAACGTCTAAAGGATGTTAATAAACCACTTAAATACCAAGGCATGTGTAGAAAAGCATTAGGGAGATAAACATATTTGCTTACAAAGCAAACATTTTTCCTCAGCAGATTTCTTTTGCGTTTTGATGTATGGTTTCAATAATACTGAATAAATCTCAGCAGAGATTTTTCCTTCACCCAGTGCTCTCATAGCTCAAATTGTGTTGTTTTGTGTTATTTATTATTTTATTTATTTTACTTGCACTAGATAATTCTCCATGGACTAAAGCATCCTGTAAGTGCAGATTACATTTTCATAGATGAATGTAAAAGATGCGGCAAACACAAACACATTGCTATTTAGTCACAGTCACAAACTATCTGCGGTATGATGCTGTATGTCACTAAGCTAAACAAACATTTGCATCATTTGCCAATATTTCACTTCTAACCAAAGTAGTTCACAGCTCAGTGCCTAAAGTCATCAATGAATATGAAAGGTCACTGGCTAATAACCTTCATCCTTCATCTCTCTGTGCATCTTTGTGGGCGGGTGTGTGTGTGTGTGTGTGTGTGTGTGTGTGTGTGTGTGTGTGTGTGTGTGTGTTGGTGTGTGCACTGGACTGCACAGTATTGTAACTCTCTTGTAAGTCTCTTGGCCTTGAACAGAACGAAGGGCACACAAACAGCTCCGCCCGTGGAGGCAAGAGCAATGCCTTTGACTTTAAGAAAAATTGTAATTGATCAGTTTCAGTCCTGTAGTAATATAAGTGTAGATGTAGAACTGAGATAGAATTATTTTGTCCCCAATATTTCAGCATGATCTCATTAGTATTCATAGATATGCATATGTAAAATGTGGTTCTAGTGCAGGCACATTTTTTTGGATAGACAATGCACAGTATCAGCATAGCTTTTGCAAAGAACTTTAGTGATGTTGAATGTGTATCGAATCCTTTGATGTTGATAGAATATTGACTTATGTGGACTTATGGATATTGGTATGAAAAGGTATCACAAGTTTCCATGTAGTTGAATTCCAAGGATGATGTGTGATGCAGAATGAACAAATAAAATATCTAGAGAACGGAGGGCTTAAATACACAGGCGGCTGATGATCAACAGAACAGGGAACAGGGAACAGGTGAGGACTAATTAGAAACCATGACAACAGATTAATGACTAGAAGTCAGGTAAAACAGACAATAGAGCTGTTCGATTAATCGTTCAAATGTCGCAGTCTCGGTTCAAACACCCATGCAATCTCATTCCAAAATGAAAATGATTCGCCTGTGCCTATAAAACATTTGACAAAATCACACCGGAACATTCAAATCTGCAACAGAGCTCCTGCTGGACCAAGAGAGAGCAGTTGTCAAGTCAAGTAACCTTTATTTATATAGCACTTTTTACAATACAGATTGTTTCAAAGTAGATTTACTGTGATAACAGGAAAATAATGCAACAAAATTTGATTCGGCTGTACAGCCGCTCTGGAGAAAACAGTGATGTCATCGTCCAGCTCAGTTCAATTCTCATGTTTTATCAATACAGGCAGATCAGTAATATAGTTGAATATTTAGTGTCCCCAACTAAGTAAGCCAAAAGCCAAAGGCGACAAAGGCGATGGTGGCAAGGAACCAAAACTCCATCAGGTGACAGAATAAAGAAAAAACTTTGGGAGAAACCAGGCTCAGTCGGGGGGCCATTTCTCCTCTGGCCAATGAACAACCAGTGTATGATTATGATTCAGGCAGCATTACAGGTCAGAAGTCATATTAGATTGGAACATTCCAAATATTCATCCAGTTCCATCTCGTTGAAGATCAGAGTCCTCACGCCAGAGATGGGCTTGTTGAGGATCAGTGCCACTGGCTGTCGTGTCTCTGCAGACACTTCGGGGATGAGTTGTGGTCGTGTCTCGCTATTAATGATAATAAGAGTCCTGCTACAAAGTTGTCAGTATACTGATATAATAAGTTTCAGTGTCTTTCCAAACATTTAAAAATGTATGTGTACATGAAAATCTACAAATGAGATCACGCTGAATATTTTTATGAAGGTTTTACATAATGAACTTGTGCATGAGCCTGGTATAGCTGATCTTCCACAAACAAGGTGGCATTAGAGGCAAAAAAAAACTACCCGATTCCAAAAAAGTTGGGACACTGTACAAATTGTGAATAAAAAAGGAATGCAATAATTTACAAATCTCATAAACTTATATTTTATTCACAATATAATATAGATAACATATCAAATGTTGAAAGTGAGACATTTTGAAATGTCATGCCAAATATTGGCTCATTTTGGATTTCATGAGAGCTACACATTCCAAAAAAGTTGGGACAGGTAGCAATAAGAGGCCGGAAAAGTTAAATGTACATATAAGGAACAGCTGGAGGATCAAATTGCAACTTATTAGGTCAATTGGCAACATGATTGGGTATAAAAAGAGCCTCTCAGAGTGGCAGTGTGTCTCAGAAGTCAAGATGGGCAGAGGCTCACCAATTCCCCCAATGCTGCGGCCAAAAATAGTGGAGCAATATCAGAAAGGAGTTTCTCAGAGAAAAATTGCAAAGAGTTTGAAGTTATCATCATCTACAGTGCATAATATCATCCAAAGATTCAGAGAATCTGGAACAATCTCTGTGTATAAGGGTCAAGGCCGGAAAACCATACTGGATGCCCGTGATCTTCGGGCACTTAGACGGCACTGCATCACATACAGGAATGCTACTGTAATGGAAATCACAACATGGGCTCAGGAATACTTTCAGAAAACATTGTCTGTGAACACAATTCACCGTGCCATTCACCGTTGCTGGCTAAAACTCTATAGGTCAAAAAAGAAGCCATATCTAAACATGATCCAGAAGCGCAGGCGTTTTCTCTGGGCCAAGGCTCATTTAAAATGGACTGTGGCAAAGTGGAAAACTGTTCTGTGGTCAGACGAATCAAAATTTGAAGTTCTTTTTGGAAAACTGGGACACCATGTCATCCAGACTAAAGAGGACAAGGACAACCCAAGTTGTTCTCAGCGCTCAGTTCAGAAGCCTGCATCTCTGATCGTATGGGGTTGCATGAGTGCGTGTGGCATGGGCAGCTTACACATCTGGAAAGGCACCATCAATGCTGAAAGGTATATCTAAGTTCTAGAACAACATATGCTCCCATCCAGACGTCGTCTCTTTCAGGGAAGACCTTGCATTTTCCAACATGACAATGCCAGACCACATCCTGCATCAATTACAACATCATGGCTGCGTAGAAAAAGGATCCGGGTACTGAAATGGCCAGCCTGCAGTCCAGATCTTTCACCCATAGAAAACATTTGGCGCATCATGAAGAGGAAGATGCGACAAAGAAGACCTAAGACAGTTGAGCAACTAGAAGCCTGTATTAGACAAGAATGGGATTTCATTCCTGTTCCTAAACTTGAGCAACTTGTCTCCTCAGTCCCCAGACGTTTGCAGACTGTTATAAAAACAAGAGGGGATGCCACAACTTTTTTGAGACGTGTTGATGCCATGAAATTTAAAATCAACTTATTTTTCCCTTAAAATTATACATTTTCTCAGTTTAAACATTTGATATGTCATCTATGTTGTATTCTGAATAAAATATTGAAATTTGAAACTTCCACATCATTGCATTCTGTTCCCTTTCAAGGGAACTCGCGCTGCGTCACCACTTTGGGAACGCATCTGCGTGATTGCGTCGTGAAGCACGTATTTCATCAGTCCAATAGAGAGACGGAACGTCATAGGCGGGTGACGTCATAGACCCGGAAACTATAAGGCACACCGGCAAACACACGCCGTTAGCTTCTGTTGCCTTCAACAAGCGCTCTGTGTCATCTGTTTGTCTCTCTGTGTTGTGTCTGAGTTCAGACTTGTGTTATTTTCAAAAAAGAAAATACACATATAAGAGAGTAATAGAGTTATGGCGAGCGAGCAGCGTTTCAGAAAGTGTGTTCCTCCCTGTCCACGCTTCATTACGGATGGGGATACACACCTGATGTGCGTTGCTTGTTTGGGAGAGCAGCACGCGCAGTCTGCGCTCGAGGGTGCCGGCTGTGAGTATTGTGAGGCTCTGCCTCTTCACGTGCTGCGATCCCGCTGGGCACTCTTTGAGGAGAGCGTCCCGGCTCGCGTTCCCCGCGGCATGGGCCCGCTACTGTCGAAGCTCGGCGGCAGCTCATGTCGTGGGGTTCGCAGATGGATCTGTCGGAGGGGCCTGTCCTATCTCAGCCGGGGGGCGGCCGCGGCGCTGCGGTTATCTTCCTCTATGGAGGTTGATGTCTGCAGCGTCGAGGCAGAGATTGAGGACTCGCCACTTCAATCCCCTGCCAGTGAGGAGCTCATGGATGTGCTGAGCACATCTTTCTCCCCTCACGCTCCACTCAGCCTCCATGCAGGAGCCTGCCGTTCTTTCCAGACCTCCACACTGAGGTGTCGAGGTTGTGGAAGCGGCCCATGTCATCACGTATTTTCACCCCGCACATGTCTGTTTATAGTAACATCACGGGGTTGAAAAAGCATGGTTATGGTCAGATACCGGCTGTCGAAGAGATGCTTGCGAGCCATCTCTCGCCCGAATCTGCTTCTGCCATAAAGGCTCCATCTTTGCCCACTAAGCCCTTTAAATTCACCTCCTCCTTAGTGGGCAAAGCATACTCAGCAATGGGTCAGGCCACCGCATGTTTGCAGACTATGTCAATTGTGCAGGCATACCAGGCTGACCTGCTGAAGGACCTGGGTGAGAACCACGAGATCGGAGCCGATGCTATTAATGAGCTCCGATCGACAGCTCTCCGGGCCACTGGATCCCCAGACAGGGAGTCAGGCTTTTACAGCCGGTACTTCATAGTGCCAAAGAAGGATGGAGGGCTGCGCCCCATCTTAGATCTTCGTGTCCTGAATGAGCAGTGGCAAAGCTCAAGTTCAGGATGCTAACACTCACTAACAGATCGTGTCTCAGATCAGATCCGAGGACTGGTTTGTCACGATAGATCTCAAAGATGCATATTTTCATATCTCCATCCTTCCGCAGCACAGGAAGTACCTGAGGTTCGCTTTCAGGGGAGAAGTGTACTAATATCGGGTGCTTCCCTTCGGTCTAGCTCTTTCGCCCCGCACGTTCACGAAGTGCATGGACGCTGCTCTGGTCCCCTTGTGTATGCAGGGGATCGCAATTACATCGACGACTGGCTAATCCTAGCACAGTCAGCTCGTCTCGCGGTCCAACATCGAGATGTTGTTCTCGTGCATATGAGGAGGTTGGGACTGAGGCTCAACTCCAAGAAGAGCGTCCTTTTTCCTGTGCAGAATATCACTTATCTGGGCATGAGTCGATCCTCTCGGCCATGACAGGTGTGAAGCTAGACCAGTCACTCACTGCAAAGCAGTTCCAGAGACTGTTAGGTCTGATGGCGGCAGCATCCAACGTGATTCCTTCGGGTCTGCTGTACATGAGGCCTCTGCAGTGGTGGCTCAAGACCAAGGGTTTTTCCCAGAGGGGAAACCCCTTTCGCATGATCAAGATTTCGCGGCGGTGTCTCCGCACCTTGGTTATGTGGAAGGATCCTTGGTTTCTGGTCCAAGGCCCGCCCCTGGGTTCCCCGTGTCGGCGTGCGTCTCTGACCACGGATGCCTCCCTGACGGGTTGGGGGGCGACCATGAGTGGTCGCTCTGCCCAGGGCCTGTGGCAGGAGCACCATCATTCGTGGCACATAAATTGCCTGGAAATGTTGGCAGTGTTTCAGGCTCTGAAGCACTTCCTGCCACATCTCAGGGGCCATCATGTGCTTGTGCGCACAGACAGCACATCGGTGGTCTCTTATATAAACCATCAGGGAGGTTTAAGGTCCCGTCGCTTATACATTTGGTGCGCCTTATCCTCCTCTGAGCTCAGGGGAAATTGCTGTCAGTCAGGGCAATGTACAACCCTGAGGCTAAGGCCTGTGACACGCACCAGGGTGCCGTCCTGCAGGGCCTTTCCTAGGCTCCCTCTGAGCCACTCGAGGAAGTTTCTGAGAAGTTTCTCACTTTAAAAACTATACTCCTGCTTGCTATTTCTTCCTTGAAGAGAATAGGAGATTTACAAGCCCTCTCTGTTGCACTCTCGTGCTTGGAATTTGCCCCGGGTATGGCCAAGGCCTTCCTCGCTCCGAGGCCCGGGTATATTCCTAAGGTTCTCACTAATCCTGTGAGACCTATTGTCCTTCAGGCCTTCTGTCCTCCTCCTTTCTCGACGTCAGACCAGGAAAAATTTAATCTGCTTTGCCCAGTTCGTGCTTTAGACACATATGTCCACAGAGCTGCCCTGTGGAGGAGAACCAACCAGCTGTTTGTCTGTTTCGGGCCACCCTCGAGGGGGGGCCCAGTTTCAAAGCAGAGAATGAGCAAGTGGGTGGTCGAGGCCATCTCACTTGCTTATGTGGCGGCTGGACAGCCTTCTCCTTTGGCTGTTCGGTCCCACTCCACTAGGAGTATGGCCGCCTCTCTGGCACTTTTTCGGCAGGGGCCTCCCTGCAGGATATTTGTGATGCAGCAGGGTGGCCCTCTCCACACACCATGCCACAGGCGGGCATCCGGCCTCGTATGGGGATGTGGGTATTCTCATTCCCAAAGCGGTGACGCAGTGCGAGTTCCCTTGAAAGGGAATGTCTCGGTTACGACAGTAATCGTAGTTCCCTGAATAGGGAATGAGACGCTGCGTCACCCTGCCATACTCCTCGCATGCCCGCAAGCGCCCTGTTTCAGGCCTTCCCAGAAGCTAATGGTGTGTGTTTGCCAGTATGCTTTATAGTTTCCGGGTCTATGACTTCACCCGCCTATGACGTTCCGTCTCTCTATTGGACTGATGACATACGTGCTTCACGACGCAATCACGCAGAGGCGTTCCCAAAGCGGTGACGCAGCGTCTCCTTCCCTATTCAGGGAACTAAGGTTACAGTCGTAACTGAGACGTTTTTATTCACAATTTGTATGGTGTCCCAACTTTTTTGGAATCGGGTTTGTATAAATAAAATGCTTGTGCATTTAAAAGAAGGCTGGTGGAAAGAAAAAAATGATAGGTTTATGGCATGTTTCCAGATCAAGTCTCTAGTCTCCTGGATTTCTTTCCTTCTTGAAATTGTATGCTTGTAATACTACCTGTTCTATTGCCTGGTGAAGAGTATAAACCCAGCAGCCAAAGGGCAGGACACTAACAGTCTGATTTACTGACCCATGAAGTGCATGTGAAATTGCTCTGCAGGTGCAGAAAGTCATGGAGGATTTGATCAAAATCCTTGAGGATCGCAGCAGCCAATCCCCACCAAAAACCACTTTGCTCTGCATTGTGGAGACCACCGGTCTGAGTTCCAGAAACACCCAGTTCTCTACAAAGCTTTACACGTGTATTAACTAGACGAGTAGTTTCCAGCTAAACTGATGCCCATTACAGCCAATCAGATTTGATGCTTACAGTTATGAAAAGCTACATTTTGGACCAATAAGATTTCACAATTTGCAGGGAAGCCAAGCAACAGTCGTGTCTAGTTAGGACAAAAACTTATTTACAAGGAAGAGATACAACTGATCTATTTTTTCTTAATCATGTCTGGTTTGGATACGTGAGATAAGGTGCCATGGGTAACCTTTGGCTGATCTAGTTACCATAGCAATAGGTGGCATTCACAGGTGAATTTTAAGGAGATTGTAAAAATCTGAGACGTGTACTGTGATATCCCCTTTGATGGTGATACATGACAAAAGTTCATGAGACCTGGGGTTGAAGGAAATCACACTTTCCAGTTTTCAACCTGTCAGATGTTGTGACATTGGTGTTATCAAGTTATTGTCATTGTCATCCTGCAGAGTAGATGGAACAAAACCATATCAGCACTTCAATTTAAAGTAGGCAACATTTCTAATCTTCGTTTACATTACTTTTTAATCTAATATAATAATTTTAGTAGATATATATTTGGTTAACAATGACCTCTGGTTTTATGTAGTAATCTAATGTGCCTTGTATAATATTTAAAATGTAAATTAACTGGATATATTCAAGCCTAACATAATTTGAGTAACATTTTACAATGAAGTTAAATTCATTGCCATTAATTATAGTAACTAACTGTAAACAACATTACAGCATGTATAATCAAAGTTCATTTTAATTAATTGATATACTATTGCTCATTGTGAATTTGTTCATTAATTTGTTTGTAATTTAATTTATACAATTTTAAATGTTAAAATGTATTAGTATATGCACAAATTAGCATTAATGTAGATTAATAAATGCCTGTTTATAGTTTGTGCTCTGACGTGCACTGTTAACTGTGGGACCTTATAGACAGGTGTGTGCCTTTGTATAATGTATTAAGTAATGTTAATATTGAATCTTATTGTAAAGTGTTACCATATTTTTAACATAACTTGTAAATCATTTGTAAGGCTTAGATTTAATACAAAAACTCCTGTTGAAAGAACTTCATATAATCACTTTTACAATTTGTAACACTGAAATTAACTGGATGTATTTATTTAAGTATTTTCTTTAATATGACTGAAACAACTGGACTTTTACCAAGGTCAGTTTTAAAGTTAGTTCAGTCGCAAATAACCCTCTTAAGGTACCAGTGGTGTGTAGTGCACAGTATGTTATTATTGCACTGCTGAGGAAACATTGCCCTGTGGAAGGTTAAAAACGTTCACTGTCAGTGCGCCACCTCGCAAACCGGTGGAGACGTGAGAGAACACTCGGGCAGATGCCAAGCATCCTAATGAGCCATTGGGTGTACAGTATGTTGGAGGTTTCTGAATCTTCTCCCAGAAGAGCAGTGGGGCAAAAGTTCCATAGGAGGGGTAGTAGTTGACCTTCATTCTTTAAACTTGTTTGGTGTGAACTTCAGACAGGATGAAGACCAGATCCAGTTCAGCTCTAGGGGCTTCCACGTATAGTTGGAACACTTTCCACATCAAACACTGCATTGTAGATCAGGATGCACTCAGCAACACTTCTTTAGAAGCTAATGAAGAACAGGGCACTTGTGATGGATGGCCTTTGTTGGAGTGGGTTTCACCACTAAATAAGTAAAGACAGTTGAGCGAATTGAGGGAAAGGGAGGCTAGTAACAACAGTGAGGATTTAGCAAGTTAGTGAGCTTCAACTGAAGTGACCCTCAAAAACAACTCATCAGAGATGCATGCAGTGTCTCTTCAAATGCCTGTGCTTATGTTCGCTAGACTCTTGGGCTTTCATGCTTAACATTTCCTTTCGTTCAACATCTTCCTCTAACACTCACAGCCTGGATCATCGCCGCCAAGCCCAAATCCCTCCATCCCTGAGCTCTGCTGACTTGCTTCTTGTCATGCAGTCTCTATCTTTAGTCTAGGCGTCCATGGATGAGTGGGGAGCTCTAACCTGTTCGTCTGCCCTATATTTTATTTGTATCCAGCATCATGTTTTCCATCATGCTTGAAAAATGAATCTCACAAACTTTTCTTTGACAGATATAGGAGCTACTTCCAGTTTATTTCTAATTAAAGAACTACCTTTTGTGAATCAGTGTTGGGGATTAGTGTCACTAACAACATTTTTAAATGGCGTTATATTCATTTTGTTTCCCATTAAGTAGCTGTGTAGCATTACCAAATCTAATTTCAGATTTACTGCCGTACGAGCTGATGCAAAAATCAAACACACTCACTCTTGTCATGTAGCATTGCGAAGTATGATTCATTCTAGTTAATTGTTTTGCTAGTTTAATTTGTAATGCCCTGAGCGGTCTATAGTTAAAATCTGCCATTTGTGTTTGATCCTATAGTGCATAATTATGTAAATTATGGTATATTGTCGGTTGTATTTATTGTGGCACATTTGATGTTGGCTCCCTGATTTAGATTTACTTACCCTCATGTTGTTTCAAAGCTGCGTGACTTCTTTTATTTTTCAATGTTTCACATCAAAAAAGAAAAAAAATCTTTTGGGGGGGAAACTTGTTAATACAATGAAAGTCAACGGGATCCAGTTTTGTTTTGGGCTCCATTACCTTTTATTATATGACCAAAGGCAGATTAAATATTCTTAACATCTTCAATTTGAAAAAAAAAGAAAGTCATACTGGTTTGGAACAACATGAAGGTGAGTAAATGATTTTTACATTTTTAACATTTTTGGTCGATGTTAATGTCACTTACTTTTCACACATACTTGTGTTTGAGCACAAGTATGTGTGAGGAATTTTTTATTAGGCTTTGATTTGGATAAAATCAACGCCATAGGCTAAGCATGGTGATTGATGAACCTAAATCAGGGTCATTGCCTGTTGCCACGGCAGCCACTCTGTGACTGACAGTTGGGATAGAAACATACCCAAGGGGGTGGTGTCAGGGCTGAAATGTCTTTTGCACATAAAAATGGAGAGGAAGAGATGGAGACAGGTAGAGAAAGGGCAGATGAGGGAGTTGATGGTGTTGTGACAGAGGATGGTCCATCTAACCCGTAAGAGGCTCAGAGAGTGAGAGAGACTGTAGAATAGAATATGCAAGATGGACTATTAATCTTCTGTTGAGGGCATGGGATGTCATGGGCTCTTGCTGTAATGATTACATGCCTGCAGAATACCTGTTGAGCTGCTTTACTGACTACTATGTACATAAGCAGCTACCCTTCTAAGGTGATGCTTGGCTAATAATAACCACAAAATACACAGCACACACAAATATGGACTTAAAGAGTTTATCAATACACTAAACATCAGTAAACAATTTTTATCAATACTTTTCAGTTTTGCACAAAATATAGTTTATTTATAATAAACATTTCATTATAATTCTTTAGCATTTATCTAGCAACTGTTATCCATAGCATTCGCCCAAATAAATTAATACTTTTATTCTGCAAGGTTGCATTGAATTGATCAAAAGTGACAGTAAATACTTTTAAATTGTTCCAAAAATGTATATTTCATGTAAATTATGTTCTTTTTATTTATAAATTCCATAAAAATATTATGGGCAGTCAGGGAAAACCAACAATAAAACATAACACTAAACTTCCGTCAATTCTCAATAAGAACTTCTATAGACGCCTGACAGAAATAAAGACAATCTGGTTAGTAATAAGTAAGCTAGTAATGCTGTTTTTGGAGTTGTTTTTGAGATTTAATGTTTTTTATCTTTGGTTGATTTAAGCTGTGGCTGGAAGTCAGTTGAATTCTTGTGTTTCTTTGTTTTATGTTTATGTTTTATGTTTATGTTTTATTCTCTTTCCTTCAGTGATTCTGCTTGTTAACAGCAGGTGTTAATCAGTGTCTGAATTCACTCATTTGTTTTCATTCACTCTGTCAAGTGGACTATACAGCCAGGTCTCATCATTAATATGTAGGTATTAATACGTAACTTTCAAAGACACAAAACGTATGTTTTGAACATTTGGATAGGTGCTGAAGCGTAAAATATGGACAAATTGGCAACATTTAAAAGTAGCATTATTAAGTTTTTACAGCTAAAAAACTTAAATATTTATGAAGCTTTCATTTCATAAAAATATCTGTATAATCTCCCTTTTACCATTTTTCAGATAAATGTAAGATCCCCTGACCCTAATTAAAACAATATTTTGAGCTGCTAATCCTACACCTGCCCCTAAACCTACCCATAACCATTTCTCAAAACTATGTACTGTTAAAATAGTGTAATCACAATAATTACAATTTTTTTCAAGAGTAGTTCAGATGACGATGTGTTGCAGTCCCATTTCTCTCTGGTGGTACAGAGCAGAATTTAAATTATTAATCCATGAAAATGTTAATCCGGCTTCATTCCGTGAAGGCGCACATGTCTAAAACACGACACGACTAAAACATGACATGTCGCAATCTGTGACGAAGCAGGCGAGAGCCAATGAGCATTCGATACCACTGCCGTAAAACATGTTGTAACACTTCTTGAGTGCATGATTTTAAAATGTTTGAATTCATAACAAGTCAAGCGAGGGATTTGACGTTTACACAGTCGCTGTTTAGAATGGAGATGAAGATGGCTAAATTTGGATCTGTTCCTCACAAACATATGGATTCTAAAGATCTGGATTACACCAAACAAATAAAATTGATGTATTTTGTGAATTTATGTTGTGTTTTGGTGTATTTTATGATTGTGTTGTCAGTCGCTGCACAGGAGAAATATTACAGCAAGTAGACAAGTAAACTGCATTTAATAAATGCGAATGCTGAATAAATACAATAGAATCAAAACATTTACGCCACAATTTTAATATTCATACATGGGAGCTGCTACACATTCACACGGATATGTAAATATTTGACGTTTTTAGTGCTGTCAATGCATAAATCATTTTTATTTTAGTGCTGTCAATATGTCAGTATTGTACGTCATAGTGTGTATGAAAGCATAAGTAAATATACGTGTGGTAGAACCACACTTTACGTAAAAATAGACACGTATTCTCATGAGATCACATTGGACTATATTAGTAAACTGATGTAGGGAATAGTGAATGTGTGTGATTTGGGACACAGCCTCTGAGAGTTGACTTTGTGCGCCTTTAATTCACAGTATATTGCTGTAGGCTACTTTCTCGAAAACGATATATTACATAGAATGCGGTTTTCTATGGGATTGCCTTCTGTGAAGGATACATACATTGCAATGCTGACCTAGAATTTGACAAAAACAAGGTATTTTAGGAGGCTGTATCATTATGCTGTCAACCTTTTGAACCAGTCTTCGTGTCTGGAGTGTGCCTATTAAGCCTAAAAGACTGCTTTCGTAGGCAGCTTAGAAGGATTTGGAAGAAAACAAGGGTCTCTGACTCATGATGAGTCTACTGGGTGACGTCTTATGCTGCCTTTTAAAGTGTAGCATTATCATATTTTAATGAACCAAATAGGCTGTTTTTGAGGTGTCAGCTGAGCATGTGCTGTAATTGAACTAGGAGATGGACAGAAACGCAAAACATTTGAGTTGCTTAAAACAGATAAATAAGCAAATAAATGAATGCAGGCATTAGTAAATGAGTAGCAGAGAGTAAATTATCTGTGGATGAGTCCACACGGACACTGTCTGAATTTACAGTAACACTGAATGCACAGAAATAAACAAAAATAATTAATGTTAAAAAGATTATTTCTCTGTCGACATATTCTGTTCATACATTCCCTCTTCAGACCTTTAATTAGCACCAGTCAAGCACATATAACTGCAATAACATTTATGACAGGGCTGATAAAAATTAAATTTGTGTAATGTTGCATGTCCAGTAAAGTTCTTTGTTTAATTGGATGTAAAGTTGAAGTTTAACTAAACCTGTCTTTGACTGTGCCTGCATGTGACTGTGTGAATTTGTGTGTCCGTTGTGTACCCGTTTCGTCAGTGGTATGTATTATGAATTATTCACCCCATCACTGTTAATGCTCCGTGAAGCAAAGTGCTCACCCTGCAACTCTACAGATTTTTATAAACATAACTGCCAGTAAACACCCTGCCCATACCCCCTCCTTTCCATCCTGTGACAATCCACTGCAGAATGGAAATCGATTTAGGGGAACAAAAGCAGGACCACAACACGATAAAGGCGGTCAGAATGCTTCAGTCCTCTTTGGCTTTGATAAAAGTGCTTGACTGGTTCTTAACGCTCCTGATTTAAATTTTCCCATCATTGCTTGGTTCTCCGGCAAGCTGCTGGGGTGGAATGGGAATTCGTCTGAGGAGATAAGTGTTGTATCACCTGTTTATGTCATAATAGTGGAAATGGTGGTCTGGTACAATTACTGTGGTAATCAGGAAACAGGTTTCCTACTTAGCCTTTTTATTCTATTATGTGGGAGAAAGAGGTGGTATTTTGAGATATTTGCTCTCTGTAATTTTCGCTGATGGCTGAAAGTTATACTTTCTTCTCACTGATGTTTTGAGATATGAAACAGCTGACAGCTTTAGACATGATAGCTGTTGTGGAGGTGTTATGGCCGTAGCAATTTAAAGGGATAGTTCACACAAAAAGGAAAATTGTGTTATCATTTACTCACCCTCATGTCGTTCCAAACCTTTCATGACTTTCAGTTTTGGTGCTCAGTGACTTGCTCAGTGATTTCTCAAAATATCCTCTTATGTTCCACAGAAGAAAGAAAGTCATAGAGGTTTGGAACAACATGAAGGTGAGTAAATGATGACAGAATTTTTATTTTTACCTTAAAAGTTTTTTATTTACTGAAGGGGCAATGGCTAAGTAACTTTGGGGAGTTTAATGGAGGCCTACTTGTAATCTTTGAGTTCCTTGACTTTATTTTTTCTTGGTTCCTGAGTTGAATTTGTGAGTGAACGATGATGTCATAAAATTGTCAGAGTGTCATTGATTTTGTGATGGTTTGATTGACTGTGTGGAATTATGAGGCCAAGCAGGTTTGGGTGGCAGACTGTCAAAAATATCCTGGCCTTATGCCATTAGCCGCAAGGCACTGGCACTCGCTGTCCAGAGTGAAAGAGACATAATGCATCTGGACTCCCTTCTCTTCCACTCAAAGATCTACTCAACAGCCAAGAACTCTTCTCTGAACAACCTGTGAAACAAAAATTGAGGAAGAACTTAAAAAATAAAGACAAAAGTTTGCAGTTGCATGACTTTTTTTTAGTTGAATTCGTTTGCTGAATTATTTTAAGTAAATGCTTTGACAAACTAAAAATATCAGGTTGCCATGACTTAAAATCTGCCATCATTGCGACAATTACTTATTTAGTTTTAGATTAATATTAACAATTTATATAATTAAAATTAATACATTTATCTATAATAAGATTCAGTGCAAATTGTTTACAGTGAGTTTTAAATTAATTTAATCTTTTAACAGTAAAACAAAGACCTATCTGAAAATGCCAATCCTGATGTTGTTGTTAAACGATATATAAAGTATAGATATTATAAGAGACAAGCTGATTTTGAAATGTTTGTGTTTTGTTTAGAAAGTTAGAAAACTACAACACAACAAGCTGCATTTAAGATAGGCCTACTTGTGTTTTCTGTTAAGTGGAAAAAAAATGCAAATGCAATATAACATCTTTTTTACTTTTATTTGATCTAAGAATAATTTTTACATTGTTCTTTATTTCTAACTCTCTAGCAATAACTTAAACTGAGATTCCATCCTATGGAAACATAACAGACACTTCTTAGTGCAAAAGCCACTTTAGAGATAAACACACACTATAGAGCGGAATAAAAGAGTGGAGGAGGGCCTGGAGACTGAATGAAATGAGAAAACGATGGCATCCATGTCTGAAGAAGATAATCCATGTTGTGGGCGACAAGGGAGCAAAAAACCCACCAGGCCGGTGACTGATAAGACTCGGAGACATCATAGAGCACTTCCAGGTCTTCAGATGGAAAAAGGCAAAATCATTATGCTCCTGGCACACCAGGTGAAACTTCTCCAATTTTGAGTATGACTTAGTGTGAACATTTGCAGAAAAGAGCACATTTCACTCTGTGGGATTAAGACCCCTGGGGTATAGTCTTTGTTTTTGCAATTTCAGTGATTAATATCCTGTCAGTCAGAGAGATGATCTGCATACTATATGATCAGTCAGTAAATAAAAAAAACGAGGCAGCGAATATGAGGTGATCAGCTCCAAGGGGTTGCGTTCATAACGTGCTCTGTTCACACAGTAGTTAGCAGTCGAGTAGACGGTTCAGGCCACTCCACATAGCATCTAATCATGGACCCCATAAATATTCAGATTAATCTGATTTATTCATACATCTATATTCTTAATCGAAACCTTGAGTGAGCTAGATGTAAATCAGTGTGACCTTTTGTGAACATCAAGTTGTGCTTTATAGCCTACTGCTTTCCCTAAATATGATTATCATAATGTATTCCTCATACTCTTACAGTCGACCTGGCACACATTCACCTGTCAGAGATGGCACAAAAGAGTCCTGCCACAGTCAAGCTTCTCTTGCCTACAGCCATCACGCAAGCGCCTGCGCCAACGCCTCTGTCTGTGTCATTAAAAGCAATGGACATCATTCAAACCAGGTCACGGCATTTTGTTCTAGAACACTCAAACCGCTTCGTTTCTTTGAATGTTTAATGAGTATTCTTTTTTTTTCTTATTCACGGAAGCGCACAATCCAGCTAATGAGCTTGATTTTACTCACATGGGCGCTTGTACATAAACATTCACATCTCAAATAATATGCACTTCTGAAAATGTCACAAATGTGGCATGGCTATGAGCTTGCAAGTTAATTGAAAGTGAATTTGTGTCTTTTATTACATGTCCTGTGTTTTAACAGTAACCTGCTGACCTCGAGGTAACAGAAGTTGACTAATCTTAACGTGAAAGCACCAAACTTCAGGACTAATTGAAGATTTCATTTCTTTGGAAAGTGAAAATGGAGCCTTCTTGAGTTTCGTTACTCGTCTAAATTAGTTTAATGATGAGTTTTAAATGCTATTAAGAAAGTATTTAATGTGCATGCTAATCTTTTAAGCCTTCACAAATGTTTTGCTGTTTGCTCTTAGTTCAGAGAAACATCCTTGGTCAATAATAGCAAATTACTATTGGCATGTTTACAGTGATTCTGAATGTTAACGTGCTAGTCGCTAAGTGACAACGACAGCACGCCTTTATTCCAAACAACAGCAGTCATAATGGCTTATTGTCAATTTTAAAGGGTTTATTGTGCTTTGTATCTCAGTATTCTGTGAGTCTTTTTTAGTAGATGTCATTTTATGATGCTAAGTTCTTGGTTAGTTTCTGCTAACTCCTGCTAAAACCTAATTTTGTAAGACTGTGATTAGTATTGTCTTTTGTTTAGGTTGTTTTAAGCTATTTGGATTAAATTGTTTCATTATTAGCTCAGTCAAAGCCATATGGTTTAAATCCTAAAGGGATGGTCTGTTTCCAAAGAGACGCCTTTGGTTTTATAAGAAGAGACAGCTTTAAGTTGCTGGTGCTATATCCCTATTTAATAAGCCTGCAAGCTATCTTAAGGGTAAATCCTCTCTGCTGTTTGTCTTGTCAGTTAAAATTAAATTGAATTTGAAACGGAGAGCAAGAAAAAGAACTGAAGCTGTCAGTCATTGCAGGAAATGAGGACTATGTGGCCTACTGTGTCTTGAACATTCCTTTCCCTCAGTCCTAACTCTCTCTCCCTCTCTTTATCTTTGACGGGTGATCCCTGCTATAGCGCTAGCTCAGGCATGAAGGATGAGACTGAATATTCATGTCGATTTTGTGGGCTGTGGTCTGGCAGCTGCAGGCTATGGTGATTTATCTTGAATGTCTCGGTGTGTATACAGACATGCTGTAAGGAGAAACCTTCTCAATCATTCATCCATCCATCAAGTTCCTACACTAGACTGAAGCAGCTCTTTTGCAGATCTTAGATCAGGTAGGCAGCGTTCTCCACGCAAGTCTTTGGCAAGTCTTACGCTTTCAAAGCAGCTTTCCCAAAACAGCTTCACGGTTATATTTGAGGAAAGACCAAAAGCTTTCAACACTCGTATTGCAGCTCTGCTAGAGATCTAGTACACTATCTCTATCCTTAATTTTATATATAAAATTATTCTCGCAGACTCGTGGGATTTTCTCTAATAATCTAAGGGTGAGCCAGAAGGCATATCTTAAGATAAAGATGTTGCACACTTCTAATCCTGTTCTTCCAACAAACCAGACAAGAAATGCAAGTCTGAAACCCCATTTTACAAATGGCTTGTAGCTGAATGATTTTAAAGGGTTCATCTACTAAAAATTCACAATGTCGTTCCAAACCTGTAGACTTTCTTTCTTCTGCGGAACACAAAAGGATAATGTTGCTCTTGCAGTTATAATGTATAGGGACTAAAGCTTTCAAGCTTCCAAAATGACTAAAAGGCAGCATTAAAGCAGTATAAAACTAGTCTACATGACCCGTGCACAATTTTTCAAGTCTTTTGAAGCCACATGACAGCTTTGTAAAAGACTTTCAGTAGAGCAGATTTTTTTGGGGACTGATTTTCTTTATATCTACATCCACCCTAACTCTCCTTTTACACATTCATGCAAGGCCATGAAAAAGTATCTCCAATTTGTGATTTTTTTTTTCTTTTCTTTTGAATTTGATATTTCCAGTAAATCAAAGTCAGTCTGAAAGATTCTTTATTAGTTATGAATCAGTATAATCTGGTTCTTGCCAGGAGGGGAAGCTTATTAGTCATTAATGGGGTACTTCAGTGCTGGGAAGATGAATGTGTATTTAAACTGGGTAATTTATGTAGTAGAAATGTGAAATTATTTTTGAATGTGGTGCCTTTTAGACTGAGAAAAGCCAGAAAATTTATTTTTGGCTCATGTGCATGAAAGACAACAACTCCCAGAATGCACTTGCTTCACTGCCCTACGAGGCCACTCCCAAAGCCACTGGTACTGGTTCACTGGATCACTTGCCCACCGCGGCACCGCCCCTACCGTTGTTTTATAATAATAAAATAATTTAGTTCAGTTAGAGAACACACTACAATTAAAAACTGAACGTGCCTGTTCAATATAATGTGAGTGAGCCGAGCGAGTGTCACGGCACAAACGCAGCAGGAGTCCGATTACATTCATCACGAGATGAAGAGCTGAGGTAAGCGCGGGCGCGGCATACATTCACGGCGCATGTTCAGATCATGCCTATGGAAGCTTAACTTTCATAGGAATTCATTTGAAAAGTTGAAACACTCACTTTGCTCCGCACCGCTGCGTTTACATGAATGCCCGCAGCTGCCGAGCCGAGTGCTGTGAGTGTGATGCGATCCCACCCATGGGCGGGTTGATAACATGCGGAACTAGCTCCCTCTATTGGCTGTAGTCTTTAGCCTCTGTCCAAAAAAAAATCCTCAGATGACGCAAAATGACGATATTTGCATCATCTGAGGATTTTTTCCAGAAATAAAATGCATAATTCTCTCGTCTCAGCACGATCGTTCGAATATACTACTGGATTTCTACTGATACAAAGTTTAATGCTAATCGCCGAAGTATCCCTTTAATGACTTAAATTTAAGACCACTCCTTTCACAAAGTTATCATCACATGACTTCAGAAGAATATAATTGCCTGGACCACTTTTAGGGGGCTTTTGCATCCTTTTGAAAGCATGACAGCTTCCCATTCATTTTAACTGCATGAAAACAAAAAGTAGCAAGCACAGTCTTCAAAATGTCTTCCTTTGTATTTCACAGAAGAAAGCAAGACATACAAGTTAGGAACAGCATAAGGATGAGTGCATGACACAGTACAATGCAATAACAAATTTTTGGTAGAATTCTAAAGGAATATTGTGGGTTATTTCAAACAAATTTATTTGTACAGCATCTGTGGCATACTGTCAATTACCACAGGCCAACACATTTGGCTGCATACAATACTAATGGCAGCCTATAAGGCCTGTGAATATTGAAGCCTATAATTTGCAGCACTGAAAATACTATTTGCAAACGATATGCAATATGCAAACGTCAAACCTTTTAAAAAGTAAACAAAGAAATTACCAAAATATCAATTGAACACAGACTCAAACCTTGATAATTACTGACACTTGTGACAACTTGCCCGATATATTAATTATAGTTATAGGAGACAGATATATATATATAATTTTTTTTTTTTTTTTTTTTTTTTTTTGTCATGACCAGTTAAAAAAGTAAATCCTTTTAGTTTGGCATCTGTGTGAGGAATACCAGGAGGGCACATTAAAGACAGAGTGTAAATATTGTATGTGAAGTGTAAACCACTGTTTATGTGGAGCTGCATACATTCTGTAAATTCCACCCACAGGAATTACATCAATATCTTATAACCAGAAGTTCATCCACCTAGAGCGTATTCCCATCTCAAGAGGGTGATTCAGACAGCTTTACAGCTCAATAAATGCCTATTTTTGATACTAAATTATTAATGTACGTTTAAAAAGTATACAAGCTTCACATTAATGGTTTTAAACTCTCCGGCCAATTTGCCTGCAAAGCTTTCATGTATTTCAGTATTTATACACATGCAAAATGATGTATTATTATCTATGGAAATCAACAGCATGATATGAATGAATGAATAAAAAATAAAAATAAAAATCAGTGAAGTCAGCTTTCTCTCTCACTCTCCCCCTTTCCAGGTGTTTACACGTTATGGGAAGTGTTACATGTTTAACGCTGCCGAGGAGGGGAAGACTTTAAGGACTACAATGAAAGGAGGCACAGGCAACGGCCTGGAAATTATGTTGGACATCCAGCAAGATGAATACCTGCCTGTGTGGGGAGAAACAGGTACACACACACACACATACACACACAAACGCAGTCAGCCCTCATCAAACTATGTACTCTGTGTAACTATGTATCAAACTATGTACTAATAACCCACAGTTCTCCCTTGTTAAACATCTCTCCTCATTTGCAGGAGAAACTCAGATTGTCTTACAGGTGTCTGATTAGGGCAAGATTTTGTCAGCACTTTCAGTGTGATTCCATCCCCAGGGACACAGTGAATATTTGCGAGACACACACCTTGAAAAACAGCTGTGATGCTGTAATGGTGCAGACAAATCTAGTGGGATTGCATCCTGTTGAACTGATCTGATGCGGCTACTCTTCTCTGAACAGTAGTACACAAAAACTTCACTTTTTTGATTAGCATTGTGACACCCAAGCATAGCACAGCTTCCCTTGTAGTGTGTACGGAATTTCAAAGGAGATGAAAGCATTTAGGATTAAGAGAGGAGCATTGTGAATTCCCAGCAAAAGATTCATTAGCATTTGAAAGGTTACAAGTTTAGCTGAGGATGAATTCAAATTTATTCAGAGAATTATCGACATACTTTTTCCAACAATGAACAAAAGGAATCAGAGCGTAATGACTATACATTTCATCAGCTGTTTTGAAAGAGTGCCCTTAAAGCAATGGCACAAATTGTACCACGGCTTTATCACTGCTCCAGGGCTTATAGATAAATCCTTTAAATTTACTTTTCATTTTCATAGCTGTGAAGTGATATGGACAATATATATATATATATTAAAATTCAGATCTGATTAGGGCAGAGTCCCTTTGTATGAGTGAATGTTGTGTTTCCTTGCTCCTCCTCTTTATGGTGTCCAGTGTGCTCAGTGCACTGCACTGCTCTTATTCATGTGATTAATTAAGTATATTTCCATCTAAAGTTGTCAATTTAAATAATGCGCAAAATGGGAATATCGCTTGAAACATTTGCGAATATGAATTTCCATCCAGTGAGCTGGAGAGAACAAAAACGTCACTTCTTGACAAACTGCCGCTAAATATCAATTTGAAAAATGGAAATTGCTGCAGTAGGAGAAGCCACTTATAATAATTTTTGTATACAATAAATTACTTGCACCTCAGAGCGCGCAGACGAAACACAGTAAACGCATTTCGGATGCCTGCTGTTTGGGAACACGGTCGTTTAAGACAGTCCCGGCAGGTAATTATACGGAACCTTGGATGACAGGCTATATGCTTCTATGGAATTCCAAAGCTGCCAATATTAAAAATAAATAAATGCATAAATAAATATACATTTATTCCCTTATTTATGAATATTTTTTTCCACATTTATTTATTCATTCTTTTATTTATTTATGCATTTATTAATTTCTATTTTTTATTTATTTATACATTTATTTATTTATACATTTATTTGTCCGTAGGGTAATGAGGAGGGCGTGGTTTACCTCAGACATATCAATCCAGCTCAGAGTAGGCGAGGCAGATTTCACATTTCACAAATTCATTTCACATTCATATTTCCTATTTGTACATGCACAACATGTGACAAATACAACGCATAGATCACTGAGTATAATGGGGTTTTCTTGGTGTGGTCTTATTAATAATCACACACTTAACGACTGAATCATTCTATTACTGAACTGAACACAAAGACTGTTCCCTTCGACTGGAGCAGATTTTAATCTTTGACAGTCAGAGAAGAGCACAACGCAAAGTTTTTAATTTCAAAAGCATTTCTAAATTCAGTTCATATTTCCAACAAACAAAATTCCAAGCCAAAATAACAACGTCATCTTTTTTTTTTTTTTTTTTTTTAAATCCGCTGTCATAAAGGAAAAAAATGAGGCGTGCTTTGTCGGCATGAGTAAGAGGCTATAAGACGCGCAATATGTCTGGAGGCGAGTGGGGTCAGAGATGATTTTGACCACTTCGTTTTGTAGAAAGTCTTTTTTTAAAGTGAATTTCGTTTTGTATTTTAATTTTGATCAAGGTTTCGTCAACTAATTGCCTGTATATTTAATAAATAAGAAGCAAACCAAGATCGCCAGGAATGGATTGACCTGCGTAACTGGCCTGTTTCCGCGGCCTTTGAGTAAGGCTGAAACTATAGCGTCTTTCTGTTTTTAATAAAATTCTTAAATATATGTCTTAATTACTGTAGGCCTGTTATAGATAGTTATGATATTTGTGCACCGGGGTCCGTCATTACTAGGTTAAAGTTATGCCACTGAGGCTAATCATGAGCGGTCCATGGCACCTGTTACCCATGGCTATCTGTTAAGAACTGTAGGCTACATCAATAAATTACAACAATTTTGTGCTATGGGCACTGCCACTGATACAGGCAGAGGAAGAGCCTATTTTACGCTGAGCCTGCTTCTGCTTTTCAAACATGGAAGTGGGACGAAGGCACATAGGCTATATAAAATATCTAATGTGGATACAGGCATATTTTGTATCACTATACAACACATGTCCTTATTAGTAGAAAATATATCTCGTTTATTATGAGAAAAGATGTCGTTAAAACGACATAACATCTCGTTATTATGACATAATTGAGTGGAAAAAAATAATATGTATGTGGCAGCAATGCATCACCGTACGTCACCGTAATTAGACTCCAGGTCGAAATAAAAGAAAAGGGCATTTTTACACTGGGCACGTTTGCTGCAGTCCATGTCCGATTGCGATAGTTCTCGGTTTCCCCCGCAGCGCTGGTCAACTTGATTCTACTGAACCCTGGTGCATTTCTTACATAATCACAAACATGCACAGGGCATGATAGAAGACAGAACGCGGGTCAATATTTTAGCCTATTATTATTATTATGAATTTGGTGCTATTAGCCCATGTGCAGCTGAGTAAATGACATTTGGGTTTACTGTATGTGTGTCGGATGAAGCGGCTTTCTGCTGCTTGCAAAGGGACTCTTAAGTGGATTAATTCATTTGTTGCCCTGATTGTACGCGCAATGCGCGAATACACTACAGGCTCGCTCTCGCTGTAAATCATCAACATCATCATCCCTTACATGTGTTTTATTGAACTAAATACATTATAATCAGCCAAAACGAATGCACAGGTTACTTTTCTGAACAAGAGCGCTCCCGAGTCCATGTTTCTCACAATATTCACACAGTTCGAGTGCAACCAAACTCAGATCACCTCCTCCAGGTAGTCTCAGGTTCGGTACCTTGGTGCGCTCCCAGGTCTGCATGACAGCTTTCACATTTATACCAATTTTTCATTAATAAGACCAAACCAAGAAAACCCCATTATACTCAGTGATCTATGCGTTTTATGCATGTACAAATAGGAAATATGAATGTGAAATGAATTTGTGGTCTCGTTTCAAATGCATTGATCAATATGCTTGCGTCGACTTGTCTGTAGCCTATATGTGCGCTGTTTCCTTTCCGTGTGTTCTGACCGGTAATGGAAAATATCAAGCGCTTCCATTTCAGAGTGTTTGTTAGCCCAGGACATTTTACAAATCCAGACCAGACGATGTTCTACGGCCATGTCCGGAATAAAGAGTAGCCTTAACCCGTGGTCGGGATATAAGATTTTCTCCATATACCTAACCAAGTTAGCCTGGTTAAAACCAGACCATTCTCAGTAGTAACTGAGTTATGGTCTGGCAAAGCTTCATAGACAAATCATTTCCAAAGGGGCGTCACCAACGGACGTCGCTCAAATGACTCTGGGCGCAATTGGATAGACCTAAAACCAATCAGAGCGATGAAGGAGATGACGTATGCAGAGCGACGGAGAAACATCTGAGACTCTGACAGCAATTCTGTTTTTAACGAAAAGGAAAAGTTTAAATCGCTTAAAACAGACGCGATAGCTGATTCGAACGAGTGATGTTCCATGGCAGCATCCATCTTTGTAATGTACAAAATCTGCTTCACCGTTGCTGCGCTGTCGTCATCGTGTAAAGCCCGCCCCAACGTTTCTGATTGGTGCCGCGATTTCGAGGGATTAGAAATGGGCTTGAATGGGCTCTTTGCCAGACTAACTTGCAGAGCAAATCTAAATTTGCCAGAAGTTGTCTGGGTTTTCCCAGGCTATATCCAAGTCATTCATCACAGAGAGTATCAACGTCAGTAGGCTATACTTATTGTATTTTGGCCTCACCACAAGGTGTCACTGTGGCCTCAACGCTTCACCCTCGCCTACTCTGAGCTGGATTGATATGTCTGAGGTAAACCACGCCCTCCTTGTTACCCTAAGGACAAAGAAATGTATAAATAAATAAATAAATGTATAAATAAATAAAAATAGAAATGGATAAATGTGTAAATAAATAAAAGAATAAATAAATAAATGTGGAAAAAACAAAATATATTCATAAATAAGGGAATAAATGTATAAATATTTATTTATTTATTTATTTGCTTTTCTATGTATATTTATATATATATATATATATATATATATATATATATATATATATATATATATATATATATATATATATATATTTGCTTTTTTACATTTCTTTGTATATTTATTTCTGTATTTATTTATTTTTAATATTGGCAGCTTTGAAATTCCATATTGTTCAGGCATTTCAGATGCTTTGCAAGATTGGTCTGCTGGTTTGTCTAGTTAAGTCACATGACTTTTTTGATTTGCATTGAGGAATTTATTCGGTAAATGTGTTTCCATCTTAGTTTGTGTGCATGCTTTGTTATTTGATAAACAATTTATCTGATTCAATTGAGCAAATTTTTTAATGCACATTTTTGGAATTAGTGCGCATCTTGGCGTTTCCATCCAGCAGCTATCGCAATATAATTTAGCGATATCCCAAAATGTGCATAACAATAGCTGGATGGAAACTATTAAAGCACCAGATTTTAATTGTATGAAGATGTTCAGTGAATAATGATTTAGTCAGTTCCTCACACAAACACTGTAAAAATTGTGCTGTAAAATAACGGTAATCTACTGGCAGCTGTGATACCTAAACCATAATACTTCTGTAAAATATCAAGCAGTGATTAGGAATCAGTTATGAAGAATTTTTAAACTCATGATTTAGAAAAATGGTTTGTACTACAGTGGCCCGTGACACAGTGAATATTTTAGTATCGCCTCAGCCTGCTCAGAACCTCGCCGGAGGTGATACGAAAAAAAGTAACTGGAAGCAGGTACAGGTACAACTTTTACAAAGTGGTAAACCAAACAAAGGCGTGTCGAGTCGAGGCGATGCTTTGACCACAAGCTGTTTTCATGCCCTTCAAATTATCTGTTACAACACTGATGAGTCTCATGCTGTAAAATTATTGGGATACTATAAAAAAAACATATAAAACAATTTATATCATTATAGATTAGACTCTGTTTACGTTTTCTTTCGGCTTTGCTTGCTATAACAAATATATTTAAAACACAGTTACAGCAGCAAAAGAAAAACAGCATCTTACTGTCAAAATGTGGCTGTTTTTTACAGTGCAGTTTCAGAAGACTCCGAATATTCCTTTTATGATTCTTTACATTTATGCATTTGGCAGACACTTTTATCCAAAGCGACTTACATTGCATTCAAGGTACACATTTTGTCAGTTCTTGCTTTCCCTGGGAATCGAACCCATGACCTTGGCGTTGCTAGCGCCACGCTCTTATTGTTTGAGCTACAGGGAAGCATTTTTTATGCTTTTTGGAGCTTGACAGCTACTATCCTCTCGTATCACATCCATCTTCTGTTGTGTTCCATAATGAGTAAATGCATTTTAATTTTTAGATGAACTTATCCTTTGATATTGTTCCGGCAAAGCAGTTTTCATTTGTTATTCATTCATTTGCTTTAGGACATTTGGATAAATGTAATTTTCTGTAATCAAAATGTTCGTTGTACAGAACATAACAGAACAGTATAGGTTTACTGACAAAAAAGTTATTTATTTAATGAAACATTTTGTTCTAGTTTCAAAGGAGACCCTAGTGAAAAAAAAAACAAACAAACAAACAAAAAAAATCTATACCAAAATTGTATTTAAAATACATTTATTTCATACTACAGTAGTATACTACAAATTAACATATTTACTGACATATTGCTTGAGACCTACTGGTATAAATATTTTAATTAAACTTTATTTGGAGTACTTCTTTATTGCACAATGAACATTCCTTAATATTAAGCATGAAATGTGTTTAATATCACTATTACTAATAATAGTATGATCTCTGTGTAATAGTCTTTTAATGCAAGATATTTAAAGTGTACCTAAAGTTAAGTATACTTGCAATAGTTCCACTTTAGCACAATAAAAATACTTAAAATATATTCTTTAGTTGGACCTTGGCACTATTTCTGGATAACTAAAGTGCAATGCAATATTAGTTATTCCAATTTAGCAGACATTAAGTGTGCAGGGTATTTATATTAAGTACATAAATATGTAAATTTATTTGTAGTATACTTAGCATAAAATAAATGTATTTCAAATACATTCTAGTATATATTTATTTTTTACTAGGGAACCACAGCATAAGAGGATATTTGAGGAATCCAGTACAGTGGCTGAGATTCCTCATGTTCCCGTCAGAAGGGAGAAGATTGATTGTATTGTTTACTTTCTGCGTTTTCATGATCAGAAAGTCATCTGTCTACATCCATTCTTCCTCTAACGTTACAAAGTTTTTGGGGACCCATGGGGAAAGGGATGGAGAAATTGGAAATGGAAGAGGTGAAGAGGAAATGTGCGCTTGCATATGTAATATTATAAATGTGCTACATTTCTCTACGTTTCTTTCTTCTCTTTAAATGTTGGCTCGATGCACAAGGAAGATGACATGTCTGGAGCAGAGAAAAAGCCAGTGATAAACTTGCCATCATCTTTTTCAAATTTAAGACATGGAGAGAGATCCCTGAGCCTCACTGAATAAATGTGCAGCCAATCCGTCATTCTGTCTGCCGGTTTCCAACTCTGATGAATGCAGAGTGATGAAGAACATATTCACTTTGAAAGAAGAAATGGGGAGATAAACAGTATATTATGTAGAGCAAGATTCGTGTGCTTGAACGGGAATATTTATGTGTTTATTGTTTTTTTGGATGCAGTGGTGAAGATCAGTAGTACCATAAATCTAGTCAAAAGATTGCTACTTTGCTTTTTTTGTTTCAGTACATTTTGCATTCCTTTTTCTCATTTCACTTCTCCTCCCTCTTCCTGTTTGTGTCATTCTTCTAAATTAGTGCCTTCATATTGAATAAAAGTACTTTAATTATATCTCCTTGTTATCTTGGATTCTGAAGTACTTTGACTTTCCTGGAAGATGAACATATTGTCCTCATCTCTATATGTAAAGGATAGTCCATGACTAAGTGTGCATTAAAATATTTTAATACACAACGTGGAGGCAAAGAATTACCCGACATGAAGCATTTAATGCATGCTTAGTCGTAGATTATCTCGCTAATAGGCCTTCCATTTTCACTTGCCAGCTTGGACAAGTTAAAGCTGTCATTGATTTTTCCAGCATAAATAAAATACTGTCACTGTAATTTGGTTAATTTTTGTTCTTTTGATCTTGAATTCTGAAGTAAAATAGGAGCGCTGTAAGATAACAGTTGAGAGAATGAGAAAGACTTTGCTTGTGTGAATTACCATGGTATAAAATGGTTTAATTACCTGAATATAATAAATATATAATATAATCTGGATGCTCTGTTTTTCTCAGATGATTCAGAATGCACAGTGCCTTGAAATGTTCCAGCTTTATCGAAATACCTTTTTCATGTTTGTCTCCATGTTTCTTTCTTTTATGTAATTTCTTGTTCATGCTTTCTTTTCTTTCTTTTTTCAGACAGGATTTGGGTTTGTTTGTCAGGTTTGTGTACCATTTAAAAGTGATTTGTTAATGCAAATTAAATCTGTAGTACATAGGATGTCATTAAAATTCAAACATGAATTTAATTAATAGTCAAAATAAAATTTGAAGAAATTCCTATATCTGCTGCAATTGTAAGATTTAATAATAATAATAATAATAATAATAATAATAATAATAATAATAATAATAATAATAATAATAATAATAATAATTTAATTTCTCTATGAATGATTTCCCCCATAAACATGTCATCATACGCCCAACATATGGGGGTGTTTCCAGGAGCACTAGATTTATTATAGTAATCAATGCTTAAAATTTCACCTGTGGGAATTTGGTATTACATTTATATATTTCATCATATTTATTAAATTAACCCCATTTTATTTACTATGGTTGGAGAGCACATAATGTACCAAAATACTCTAATTTACTCATATCAATTGAGTATCAATCAGTTAATATGAGAGTGTCTATCAATTACATATTCAATACATTAAAGTTTTGATTTTCAACATGTAATATAAAGTCATCTGAAAACAATGTGGTATGTGGTATTTGTGGTGCTCCATAGAAACATTTGTGGAGAAATCTGCGGAAAAGTTTTATATAATTGAGCTTAGTTGAGAGAAAGGTAAGAAAACATGTTTTCTATATACCAAGGAATAAATATTCATAATTAGTAATTAATGATGCAATCAGTTATGTTTTGATGTAAAATGTTTTGGGGTGATGAAATTCATCTAACACTTAAAGCCTTTCTATATAGAGAGGTTGGTTGAGGAATTCTGCGTGTAAGCCTTTTCAGCATTTCTGTTAAATTCACTTAATTTATTGATATCTAATTCTAAATCTGACTCCATGAATAATTTGATCTGACTCAATTTTATGTGACTTCGTTAAGTTTGTTATGTTTGTAACTTAACAGCTGATCATAAGTTTAGTTGTGATTTAATTTAGATTGTTGATTTCTCTTAGCACCTCTTAATTTCAAATATTCGTTCCACCATGGGACCCGGAGTCACTACTAGAATAATGATTTCAGAAAGATACAGTATAAATCAAGATTAACATTTATTTGGGCCAGACAGAATTTACATAAAAATAATTAAACACGACTCCATGGTACACAACATTCAGCATAAAAATATAAAACACACATACAAAGTAATATGAAAATATTTTCAAAGAGTCATCATATCTGGCACAGTACACACAGTGTGTGTGAGTGTTTCAAAGACACTGACACAGACCGCATGGGGGCTCTGGCTACAGAAAGTTCCCAAATGGCAGCTCTGTTAAATACCCAGACCAGAACAGGTTTGTAAATATTTGCAACACAAACACCTGGTTTCGGGGGAGAGGTTTAGATATCTTGCAGAGACCACTCAAAAAGGAGAACAGAATTCTCATACGTTTCAATCTTTCTCATCCTACCAGTGACTGCAGTGAACCAGTGAATGCAGTGCATTTTACCAATCGCACTGAGACCTTTAAAAAGACACCAGACATTAAAGGGAAAAACAATAGATTCACAAGATACATAATCTGTGGTATAAATTCATTCTGTGACTTGAATCAGGGGGAAGGGAGCAGGGAGAGGGCGAGAATGTTTGGCCGGGCGCTTTTGTCTTAGCAGTAAGACCGCTCCTTATACCTTTAGAAAGTATAATGCATTAAAACACATGACAAACAACCATTTCCTTTGTTCTCTTTTTCCCGCCACTAAAGTTAGTTTCCAGGGTTTCTAATTATTCACACCTGTTCCTGTTCTGTTGATTAGCTTCCCTTGTGTATTTAATCCCTTGGTTTTCTTCAGTTGCTTGTCTAGTATTAATGTTGTGTTAGAGTGTGTAGTGATTGGTTTCCCTTCATTCATTAAAGGGCAGTTTATTGATCGTTATATTTTACAATTATTTATGAAAATATATAATGTATTATAATGTACATTATGAATACCTTCATAATGCCTTATACACAGGCTTTAAGTAAAGTCTTTTAAGGCTTTAAAGGGATTCAAATTCTGTCATTTACTCCCTCAAGTTGTTTCAAACCTGTATGAATTTCTTTCTTCTGCTGAACACAAAAATGTATATATATATATATATATATATATATATATATATATATATATATATATATATATATATATATATATATATATATATATATATATATATATATATTGAAGAATGACTGTAACCTAACAGTTGATGGGCCCCATTGACTTTGTCTTTCCCCATACTATGGAAGTTGGGGTCCATCAACTGTTTGGTTTGATTTTTGGGTGAACTATTGTTGAAGTGTTTATTGCATTAATAATAAGTATTTTATTACAATTCAGCTGTATGATTATACACTATTATTTACATCTATATGATGATATTCAGCTGAGGGAGTGCAGGGGTCTGCAGGAGACTGCAAGACCACCCCTCACAGTGTTGGGTGTTAAGTCCATATATGGAGATAGTGCTGGACTCAAGCCAAGTTAAGACATGTGGGGGAAAGATAAACAATGACGTAGTATGTTTGGAATGTGTAGGAACTGCCTATATAATAGAGGATTTCCCTGAGTCATGAGGAGCTCTGCAGATCGACTCGGTTTTGTTTGAAAGAATAAAACCTATATTCTGGCATCAAAGACTGAGTGAAGTGTTATTTCCAAAGAAGAGGAAAAACGGCATCATTTTAAACCACAACATTTGGCACCCCAGATGGGACTTGAAAGGAGCTGAGGTGGACGACCCATGACTGGGCTTAACTGGGTGGCCAACACAAATACAACTGGCCAGGTAAGCAGATTTTGCTTAATTTTGTGTTGGTGGCACAGTTTGCCTGGAAATGGTGAGACACTTTAAAAAGCTTCTCAAAATTAAAGAACTAATTAGGAAGAGGTCTTTGATTCCAGAATAATTGTATGAGTGAGGCCTTGTCGATATCGTATGTGTTTGTTAGTCAGGTCTGTGTTTGTGCACAGATGACGTCAGGGTTGGTTACCACTTTGTGTAACTTAAGGGTTAGTGCGAAGGTTTGCTCGATAGCTGACTAAATGTTCTATGTCTGTGTTTCGATCTTGATACCGCTCAAGCTATAGATTGAGGGCTGCCATGGAAGATGAAACTAAAATAGGTGATTAAGTTATATCGCGATACCGCTATATTACGACCAGAGACTTGTGAGGAATAGAAATAGTATTTCATTCTCATCACTACTCTGACGACGGATATAGGTCTGTCATGGGCGATTTATAGAAAAGTTCTCTTGCGTGGATACCGCTTTGTGACGTACGCATGAAGGGCTGAACGGACGGAGAGAATTAAATTAAACTTCCTTTTGTTGTTACTGTTCTATTTCGATAGAAGCTGTTCAGACAAAGGGTGCATTTAATCGGGAATCTAAACATTACGTTAAATTGAAAATTCCTGTGATACCGTCTCAATTAATACAGTTGAGAGTCTGCATGGACAGGTGTTGTGTTGTTTGGTTAAATTGGCAATTATCGGAATTAAATCCTACGTTTTGTGGGTAAAAGTCTTATGGTTACCACTCAGCACGCTGATCACGTGGCTGGGGTTTGCTCGGGTAAGCAAAAATTTGGCGTGTGTATTTTTATTTATTTTAAGCAAACTGTGATAAAAGAAAAGAGTTTTAGACTTGGTAAGGAGTAGAGAGCTGTGTGTGTGTATGTATGTGTGTGTGTGTATGTGGGCTCTAAGTGTGTGTGAGTGGTAAAACCCATAAATTCTTCTCGCTTGACCTGTGACCCCCTCTCCTTGGACAGAGGTGGGGGGTTCTGCTGGACATCCGAGGAGAGTTAGTGATTGAATGTATGAGCTCCTTGGGACAAAGATTGTATGAGCCCTAGAGAGACACGCATGAAGAATGTATGTATGAGCTCTTTGGGACAGAATATGAGCCCTAGAGACGTGTGTGAAAGCAAATAAAAGATTTTTATAAATGTGGTGAATGTTTGAGAGAGAAAGAAGTTTGTTCAAGAAACAGCCTTGTAAATTAGACTGAAATAAAGCATAGAACTAATTTAGGTCTGATGGTAAAATAATTATTGACTATATTCGTATAAAATAAAACAAATAATAAAGTGAAAATAAATCTGTTAGTTTATTAAGATAAGAGTTTAATACAAAAGAAATAAAATAAGAGGAATAAATAGATAAATAAAAAGATCTTTCGTGCAAAGTAATATTTGGAAAAAATATAAGAAATAGTGTCATTACAAATAAAAGAAATGGATAAAAGAGAAATGATTACCCCAGTTGAATCATTAGGGAAAAAATACCCATTATGTAGTGAAATAATAGGAAAAATGTCAAACAAATGGCAAAAAGAACTGAACAGATGATGACAAAATGGCCAAAAGAAGGGACATTTGATGTATCATTGTGTGAAGAAATGGAAACTTTGATAAAAACCACAAAATGAAGAGTAAAAGTTTAAAGAAACAACAAAGAGAAGCTAAAAGAGAAAAGAACAGGCAATACTGGCATTGTTTAAAAAAAGAAGGAGAAGAAATGTTAAAGAATAGAAAACAAGCAAGAAAAGAATTGAAAGAGACAGAAAAAGAAACATTGAAAAAAGAAGAGATGTATTCAAAACTACTGACAAATTCAGAAGGTCAGTATTCAATGCTGAAGGGGCTTTTGGGAAAATAGAAGAGGAAATAGATAAAAAAAAAAAAAAATTAAAGAAACACAAAAATTAGTAAAAGACAGACAAATTGGTGAAAAGTAGAAATGAGCTTTGGGAAAATGTGCATGAGGAAAGTGAGGAGGAGTCATCTGATGCAGGAAACTGGTCACAGGGAAGAGAAAAGGGGAGGCTTAGATCTAGAGTAAAACAGCTTCCTATTTTAATCAAGGGTGCACAGGGGCAATATGTGCCCTGGGCCACACAGGACCTCGAGGGGTTAGTCGCTCGTCTGCCGGAAATCCAAGATGGGGCTGGAAAGTGGATTAAAGCATTTGAGGAAGAGACAATGGGGAAAATATTATCTGTTGGGGACATTAAAGCTCTTCTAGCAAGAATCATAGGAGGCCCAAAGATGGGAGAAATTCTTGAAGCATCTGATTTAGACAGAGCTGTTGACTCCTATTATATGGATGGGACTGTTCTGGATGCACATCGTCCAGCAGTATGGCAAGCTCTGAGGGATGAATTTCCAACAAAGATTGATCCTAAAGCGTTAAAAGGAGAACAACTGGAGAACAAATGTCTGTAATGGCTCCTGTGAATGCTCCACCACAAACTGTGCAAATGCCTCAGCCTGTAGCAGCCTCTTCAAACGCAAACCAGATGCCTGCACCAACTGTTAATGTATATGCTCAACAACAGGGGCCAATGAGGTGGAAGGCCAATCCATCACAAGGGGAGGAAGAGGTCAAGGCTGGACTAATAATACTCCTTTGGGAGAATGCTGGACATGTGGTCAGTTTGGACACAACAGAAGAGACTGCCCTAATAATCCATGGCAACAGTCACATGTGGGTAGAAGGGGGAGTTTGGCAACGCCCCTCTAGGGGTCCATGTTATGGTCCAGTAAACCCTTGGGGAGGTCCAAATCAGGGATATTAGGGGTGCCCAGAGAATTCTATGAGGAGAATCAAATGCCAATTTTAACAACCACTGCCAATCAAGAACCAATGCTAAAAGTTAAAATAGAAGGTAAAACAACACCAATGCTAATAGATACAGGAGCAGTTTATACATGTGTAAATTCAAATTATGCTTCTCATCTCCTCTGTCTGGCAAATTTGCAAAGACAATAGGATTCTCGGACAAAAACAGTTAATTCCTATGACAGCTCCTGTGTGTTTAGAAGCTAAAAACAAAAGTGTGACCATTCCTGTCCTCGTATCAGATCAAACTCCTGTTAATCTATTAGGAAGAGATGCATTATGTAAATTAGGACTTCAAATTTGGTGCTCTCCTGATGGAGTGTACATAGACTTCCAAGGGATAGGAACTCAAATGACAATGGCAGAACCAAAAGCAAATGTATATTGGCTAGGACAAATTGAAAATGATGTAAGACAAATAATTGACACATGGGGAAAGTTTATTGAAGCACAGATTTCTGAAGCAAAGTTGCCAAAGTCAGAGTTTCACTGTACTATGATATATGATCCTGACAGGGATGTAAAAATAGAACAAAGATGGCAAAGAGAAACTGAAAATCAAAAGGTTGAACTTATCTTGAAGAACATCATAATAGGTAAGCAGGGAGCAGCAGTGAGTATAACTAAGAATGAATTCATAAAGAAGTGGTTCAGTGTACCAGAATCTGTTCCACATGTGTCTTTATATGTAGGAAAGAATTGGGAAACAAAAGACTTAGGGCCAATGATGAAAAAAGCTGAACAATGCCAGTGGGAGCCAACCATAAATCAGTTCATTTTTCATTCAAATGACAAAAATTTCATTAAAATTTTGTGTGCAACACAAGTGATAGGGACTCCTCAGGAAATAGTCATTGATGAAAAATAATACAAAAACAGATGACAATAGCACCTAAAACAATGGAGACTATTGATGTTGAACTTTTTAATGAAGCAGAGCAACAAGTGCCTACTGAATTATGGTCTCAACATGATACAGATGTAGGATTGGTAAAGTCAGCTAGCCCTATAATCATCCAGCTAAAACCAGGTGCACGTTTGCCTAGAAAATCTCAGTATCCTTTAAAGCCTGAAGCTGAGGCAGGCATTAAGAATACTATTGAAGGTCTCCTAAAAGCAGGAGTATTGATAGAAACAAATAGCTATTGTAACACTCCAATTCTTCCTGTAATTAAAGCGAACAAAACTAAATGGCGTCTTGTGCATGATTTGAGAGCAATTAATGACATAGCAGAAGACTGGCCAGCTGATGTGCCAAATCCACATACGCTGCTAACGAATGTACCCCGGATGCTAAATATTTCACGGTAATTGATCTCTGCAATGCCTTTTTAGCATTCCTGTAGAAGAAAAAAAGTAGACATTTGTTTTCGTTTACTTATGCTGAAAAACAGTACACATATACTCGAATGCCACAGGGATTTAAGCATTCGCCGTATATTTTTAATCAGGTTCTCAAGGCTGATTTAGAAGACCTTATGATGGAAAGTACTCTGTTGCAATATGTAGATGATTTGATGATTTGTTCAACAACACGCGAACAGTGTCACAAAGATTCTATTAAAGTACTTACAAAGTTAGCAGAAGGAGGACACAAGGCTTCTAAAAGTAAACTGCAGTACTGTCAGCCGCAGGTTGAGTATTTGGGAAAATTGATATCACATGGCACAAAAGCTATAGCTCCAGCTCAGTTGGAGGGTATAAGTAAAGCACCTTTGCCACAGACTGTAAAACAAATGATGACTTTTTTAGGAATGACAGGATTCAGTGCTGATTGGATAGAGGACTATGCAATAAAAACAGCTCCATTGAGAGAAATAATGAAACAAGCAGGACTGCAGAAATTGAGTAATCAGCTAAAATGGAATACAGATGCTTTAATAGCATTTGAATCTATAAAGAAGGAATTACAGAGAGCACCAGCACTTGGAAATCCTGATTACACAAGAGAGTTTTATTTATATGTGGCAAACAGAGAAGATGGATATGCATCAGCTGTTCTGATGCAGGAGACTTGTAGTGGCAGGAAAAAGCAACCTATTGCATATTATAGTACTAAACTTGACAATGTAGCTCAGGGTTATCCACCATGCTACCAGGGTCTTGCAGCAGTGCACTATGCATATGAGAAAGCATCTACAATTACTATGGGATATCCAGTGACTGTTGTTGCACATCATAAAATTGTGGAATTGATAGAACAAGGAAAATTTGTTTTGACTCAGGCGCGTATTTTAGCATATTCATCATTGTTGACATATCCAGATGTTACCATTAAGAGATGTAATACAGTGAATCCAGCTGAACTGATTCCTTTGCAGCATGAAGGAGAGCCGCATGATTGTGTGGCCAGTTCCTGGCATTCACTAGATTACGTCCAGATCTTGAATCTACACCAATTGCTGAAGCAGAAGTGATCTACTTTGTAGATGGTTCAAGTTATAAAGATCATTTGGGAAATCATGCAGGATATTCAGTAGTAAGAAAAGAAGGGGAGAACTTTGAGCCTGTAATATCTCAATACTGTGCACAGCCATGCTCTGCTCAGTTAGCAGAACTGAAAGCTCTTACGGCTGCATGTCAGGTAGCAAAAGGACAAATAGCGAATATCTTTACAGATTCAGCTTATGCTCATGGTGTGTGTCATTTGTTTGGAGCAGTGTGGAAGCAAAGAGGGTTCAAAAGAGTGATGGAACTCCCATCCAGCATGCTGAACAGATATGTGAGTTGATTTCTGCTATGATGCTACCAAAACGATTAGCCATCATTAAATGTCAGGCTCATAAAAAAGGAAATGACTTTGTCAGTAAAGGGAACAACATGGCAGACTTGGAAGCTAAAAAGGCATCGGGATGTCAAGTAGCAATATTAACACCAGTAGTTCTCATAGAACCACAACCTCAACTGGATGATATTATTAGAATACAGCAGCAAGCTGGTCCGTATGAACATTCAGTGTGGAATCAAAGGGGGCCACACAAGATGAAAAAAGGTCTTTGGCGCTCACATGATGGACAGATTGTTGCATCAACAGCACTTTTAAACATCCTCATTTTGGATGCACATGGGTTTTGACCATTGTGCAAGGGGGGAGGTGATAAAGAAAATAAGAGATCAAGGAGAGGGTAAATGGAACTCTCAAGGCAAAACTTAACAAATTGTGTGAAAGTACTAAACTTAACTGGATTGATGCCTTACCACTTGCATTAATGAGTTATCGCATGCAAACTAACAGAAGTGCGCATCTAACACCGCATGAAATGCTTAGGGGCTGTCGACCCATGCCTGTGCCATATTGTAGAGGACCGCACAAAGGACCTCCTTTGGAACAATTGCAACTGGAGTTGAGATCGTATATGAAAAAAACTAACTGCAATACATAAAGCTATATATTTGCAGGAAATAAGAAAGCAGCCCAGAGGGGAGACGGAGATATCTTGTCCAGTTGTTCCAGGTGATCAGGTGTATCTGAGGGTGTTCAGGAGAAAGTGGAATGAACCTAGGAGAGAGGGACCGTACAAAGTGGTGACAGCTACGCCGACAGCGGTCCAAGTGGAAGGAAGCACCACCTGGTATCATCTGAATCACTGCACAAGAGTTCCCAGGAGGAAACAAGAGCGCAAGATGAAAGGGTGCAATATGCTGAAAGCTCAGAGAAGCAAGGAGCTGGGTTATGAGCATTGGAGATTGATTCGAGCACCTCCAATGAGGACGAAGAAGATGAATAATGATGAGCCAGACCCTGGGTGTATGTGCTAGCCTAACCGCTCCCCAAAGGGTGACCCTCTACGATGCGCAAAGTATCTGGGTTGAAGAAGATGTCTACAGTGCAAAAGAGTTTTTAAATATATGTAACATGATTATTTTTGATGTATTTTACATAACTGTGACAACCACAGGCAAGGCTGAACAAAATGCACGCACATGCTTATAACAATGTTTAATTTTGAAGGAAAGGATTAGGGAGAGTTGAATCTTTTACTCTTTTTGGAAAAAAGAAAAAACTGAAAAGAAAAAAAAAAAAAAAAAAAAAAGTCTGAAAAGAGATGTTTGGTTCTACTTCTCCTCTGGAGTGTGGTTGCAATAATCTGGTCATTGGAAATGAAACTAAGTGACTTGATTTAGTTGCTGTAGCATAACTGAGGAGGCTGGATTTTGAAGCTACACTCTGGGTAAAGAATAGTGAAAGTGAGGCTTGATAAGCCTCAAAGGGGGAAATGTTGAAGTGTTTATTGCATTAATAATAAGTATTTTATTACAATTCAGCTGTATGATTATACACTATTATTTACATCTATATGATGATATTCAGCTGAGGGAGTGCAGGGGTCTGCAGGAGACTGCAAGACCACCCCTCACAGTGTTGGGTGTTAAGTCCATATATGGAGATAGTGCTGGACTCAAGCCAAGTTAAGACATGTGGGGGAAAGATAAACAATGACGTAGTATGTTTGGAATGTGTAGGAACTGCCTATATAATAGAGGATTTCCCTGAGTCATGAGGAGCTCTGCAGATCGACTCGGTTTTGTTTGAAAGAATAAAACCTATATTCTGGCATCAAAGACTGAGTGAAGTGTTATTTCCAAAGAAGAGGAAAAACGGCATCATTTTAAACCACAACACTATCCCTGAAGTGTTACCAAATTTCTTTAAATTTAAATTCAGTGCATTACAAATTCCAATGTAACAACCTGTGGGACTCAGATCAATTCAAATTCAAACTCATGAACTGAAAAGCCCATTCAAAATTCTGAACTTTACTCAACCTCTCTCTCTCTCTCTCTCTCTCTCTCTCTCTCTCTCTCTCTCTCTCTCTCTCTCTCTCTCTCTCTCTCTCTCTCTCTCTCTCTCTCTCTCTGTGTGTGTTTTTAAAGGGGTGGTTAATTTATGATTTAACTTTTTAAACTTTAGTTAGTGTGTAATGTTGCTGTTTGAGCATAAATAACATCTGCAAAGTTACGACGCTCAAAGTTCAAAGCAAAGGGAGATATTTTCTCTTGCTTTTTGAGGACTACAACAAACGGCTGGTAGGGACTACACAAGCTTCCTCCCGGGTTAGTGACATCACTAACCCTGAAATTTACATAAATCCTGCCCCCGGGAACACACAACAAAGAGGGTGAGATTATCATGACAGAATATACTAATCAATGACTTGAAGATAGTTAACTCCACATCAGCTACATAAATTCATCAACTAACCATTCAGAAACGTCCTTTTGCATTCTACATGTTGTCACTTCTTCTTGAGTCCCTCCATCATTGTCTGACTCCGGTTTGAACATTAAACGCTGAACGGTTTCATTGCCTGTATGCATGACGTTATCAGAGCTGCTAACACGAGCTCTTGAAGCTCTGCCCCATGAGCAGCAGCTCATTTGCATTTAAAGGGACACACAAAAACAGCACGTTTTTGCTCACCCTCAAAAAGGGACAATTTTAACATGCTATAAAATCTGTGGTATGTGGGGTATTTTGAGCTAAAACCACATACACACTGTCATACAGTGAGTCTCTTATCATCAGAGACTTATTTTACATCACCCCTTTAAGGCGAATGTCTTTGTACTACAGTATGTAATATATAGTTGGTCTTACAAACAGAGTTTAGGAGGAGACCACTAAATCTTTCTTCACACTCTCTCTCTGCCCTTCATGCCTGCACTCTCAACTCGGTTCCTGATCAAAGCTGGATATTTATGCATTCTGCTCAGCATGTGTTGTTTTTCCACTTAGTAGCTGTGGAAACGCCGGCGGGTTTTGGCGGGTGATCACTAAGTCTGGAATCAACAGCCTCGATCTGTAAATCTGTAAAGATATTACATTTCACATGGCAAATATTTGATTGATTTCTTTCCGTTTCAAAACTTTAATTAAACCAGCTTGCTTAATCATTGAGCTGAGGAGCCCAAACTGGAGTCAATAGTCATTTTTAACCAACAGTTGTTTGGTCATATGCAAATATATTTATCGCTGCAATATAGCAGCCGGGAACAAACTGTTAATACATTATGTGTCTTGTTAGAAGAGGCAAAGGAAGAATCAGAAGAGCCTACACAAATGAAAAAATAAAGCTGGTGTTATTGCTCAATGTGAGGACAAAGATGAGTCTCTCCAAATAGGTGTTGTTGACTTTGCTTTTCACTCTCTCTCTCTCCACCTCATTCACCATCACCCCCTCCATCTCCCATCCCCCATAATGACCGGTCTTTCATCTGTAATATCTAAAGTTAGGTGGAAGAGAAAAGATGCAAAGAGATAGACTTCAAGCGATAGCATGGTTTTGAGTTCTTCTCATCTGTCTGCTAAAGGCATATGTCTCAAGATCTTTGGTTTATCGCACTGATTTATCTTAACACACAAATACAATAAATAAATAAATAAATTTGGTATTGTGAATACATTTATTCCAGAGTATTCAATTAAATGATTATCTGACTCAAAAATGAGTCAGCGGGCTGTTAACCCCTGTGACCAAATCATAGAGCTTGTGCTTGCATGTGCATCTATGAAATAAAACAGCCAATATGCATTACAAGAGTATTTATGAGGACAGGGTACTATTCATTAATTATAGGGAGCAGCAATTGCATGGGTTGTTTCAGTTTTGGGGAGGTCAGCCCACTTCCAATGATCTCAATGATTTTTTCTTTTTACTGTGAGAGGTTTGTATTTCACTTTTAGTTGACTTTTTTTATAACCAAAAGAAAAGTGCAACTGTCCATCAGGATATGTATATCACTAATGGGACACATTTGGTTGTATTTTATTTTGTGACTTCACTGCAATAGAGAGCGAGCTGTGGATGAGCAATAGGAAAGTGGAACAGATCGCTGCTGTCACACCTGAACTACGGCCCAATAATTGGTGACCTGATTTACAAACCACAGGACTTCGCACTTTTCTGTCAAGTTATATAACAAGACTTATATATTTCCCTCAGCATCCCTTTCAGTAAAAAAGTCAGTAAAAGAGGTTTACTGTAAATCCACAGCACAGCACAAATCTGCGTTAAACTACACTATGAAACAGTGAATAGTTCGTAGTGAACTTTTTTTTTCTTAGTATGAAGAATATTTGAATGTGCAAAAGATCCTTTTTTTCCACTATAAAGAACCTTTTGTACAACTTACAAGGGCATAGTTAAAATGATTTAACTTTACAGTCATCAAAGAATCCTGTAAAAATGTATTATCCACAAAGATATTCAGTAGCACATCTGTTTTCAACATTGATAATACTAATAAATGTTTATTGAGCATCAGTTCATCATATTGGACTGAATGGACAGAATTGCAGGACATTATGAGCATGAAAAGCATGAAAATATGAATATGTGTGCGTGTGTGAGTGCGTGCGTGCGTGCGTGCGTGCGTGCGTGTGTACATCCCGGTGGGGACTTCAACCTGAATGCACACAGACTCATGGGGACTCTAATTGAGGTCCCCATGAGGAAACACACTTATAAATCATACAGAACGAGTTTCTGTAAAAAACTGTAAAAATTCAGAAAGTTCTGTGTGATGGTAGATCCCCACAAATATAGCGAACCAGATGTGTGTGTGTGTGTGTGTGTGTGTGTGTGTGCGTGCGCGTGTGCGTGCGTGCGTGTGTGTGTGTATGAGACTCAACATAAAAGGAAACGCATACAACACATACACATCTAAACAGCACTGCAATTATGATGCCCTTTTTATGCAATAATAATTACATGACACTTTACATAATACTAACTACGCATTTGTTCACTGCTTGCATTAAATGCCACCAGTAAGTTTTTGAGTTTTTCGTCTAGACTGCCATTTTTCACCACGTCTACAACAGCTGCCAGTTACTGAGCCTCCAGTTCCTGTCCTTTTTCCTGTTTGTGTTTCTCTCTTTATTCTGTTTCTCTATACTCAAAGGCTTTAATTTGGAGTGACAGACTGTTATCTGGAGCAAACAATAAATTAGCATCACAATACCTTCAACATACAAATAAGAAATTATTCACCAACCTAACAGCAAACATTCACATCTCATCATTAACCTGCAGAGAGACACGACACATCCTTTCTTACATCCCACCCACACACACCTCATTACTGAGATACTGATGACGAATGTAATGCTAAATGGTAAAAAACTGAAGCCTTCTTCACAACCAAATACAGTCTATAATAAATAATGAGTGTTTTCTTCCCTAACATCACAAAGTTCTGAATCTGATGTCATTGATTATTCAGAATGAGAAATTAATGATTCTGGTTCTAAATCAGATTCTGCTTAAAGGTTTTGGTTTCTTAATGAGCCTGTTAATGATTGCTTTAGTACTTGGGAGGAAACACAAATTATCTTCACAAACACAATGTGCATTTCAAAAGAAGTTCCTCAAAATAAAAGGATTTCATCATTTATTGTTATTCATGTTGTTCCAGACCCTTAAGGTGTGGTCATTTACCAATTTCCAGCAGGTGAAATCCAGTCATTTCGATAGAAATTCACACAATCATAACATTTCTTCCAAAGCCATAAATGCTGAAGAAATGACTTAAAATCAATTTAGACTACATTGTATTTGTCTTGAATTCAGTACAGTGCCATTCAACCAATGAGGACAACACAATAGTTTTGTAGTGTTTCATAGCACTCTTCCTTTCTGTGCTGGAAGGGTCTTTCTTTCATCACATTTAGGGACACAAGAACACAACTGGGATAAAAATAATTTCTTATGTCATGACACAGTAGATGCCGTAGCAGCGTCACCACAGGCAGTGTTTCCTGCACTGCTTCAGACTATTTTAGTATAGCTTTCCTTCCACAAATGGAACGTCATGAATCATTTATTTAAAACGAACCAGTTTTCGATTACCCTTTCCTATTTTATTGTTTGTTGTTTTTGCCATTTTAATAAATACAGTTGTTGAAGATGACCAAAAATAATTGGAAGACAGACAGAAAAAAAAAACAAGAAATGTTGCAAGCTGGATTCAAACACATCACCCACATAAGCACTGCAGCTCAGTGTGTGAGCAACAAAGTCACGACTCCATTTTCTTTCTTTCTTTCTTTCTTTCTTTCTTTCTTTCTTTCTTTCTTTCTTTCTTTCTTTCTTTCTTTCTTTCTTTCTTTTCTTTCTTTCTTTCTTTCTTTCTTTCTTTCTTTCTTTCTTTCTTTCTTTCTTTCTTTCTTTCTTTCTTTCTTTCTTTCTTTGCAGAATACTTTACAATGAACTTGTGTCCTCTTGTCTCCCTGAAATGTTTTGAGCTTTTAACTGTCTTCTGGAAACTAATAACCATCATATTTGGCAAGCTACACTTTGATATGTTTGATATGGGAGGCATAAACACACACTGCTGAAAGTATTGACTGGTCCCAGTGTGTGTGAAGCTGCTTGCAGCTGCTGTCATGGTGTGTTTCCATCAGTGCTTTGGCCTCTGGAGTGTGAGTGGAAGGTGGGGGGTCTTTGTTGGTGTGCTCTCCTGTTATAGATGGCTGTTAAGATGCCTGCGAGCCTGCGGGGGTCCTGATGACTGAATGAGGCCTCTCTCCTCACCAGGCCTTTGAGAACGGATGAGGAGGGTGGGGGGAAAATGAACACATCTCGTGCAACCAGTATTACAGGCTAGCGAAGCACGGCTAATCAAACAAAATGACAGTGAATGTGTTAAATGTGTGAGTGTCCTGTGAGTCATGGCAATGCATTTGAAAGAAAGAACGCTATGAAATAGGTCTGTTCTGCAAAAAAACACTTATTATGCATAGTCTAGGCCTAAATAAATGGTGTGTTTTGTTTAAAATAATTTAGAGAATGGACCACTTGTTTTTACTCAAAGTTCTTTCTGCGTGTACTTTTAGACAAGGCCCATCTTTAGAGAGTAATGAATGCATGTTGAAGTGACATTGTCTGTAAAACCCTGCTATGGATATTTGTGTGCGTATTATGCAAATTACTAACACTAACAGTAAGCATGCAGTAGTTCATTTATAATGATCTGTATTCATCTGCATTACAAAAAGGATACAAAGAATTTTGTATGTGCCAAATGTTCTGTTAATACAGTGGAAATAAAACACAACTGAATCAGCTTAGGTGGTCTAGGTGGCTTTTTAAAACATTAAAGATGTCTTCATTCAACACTACTTTTAATTAACTCCATTGTACTCTGTTGAAGCACAACTAATCTTTTAATTTCCCTCTCTTTCTCTATGTTAGAAGAGACAGCATTTGAGGCAGGAGTGAGGGTGCAGATCCACAGTCAGGCGGAGCCACCCTTTGTACATGAGCTGGGCTTTGGCGTCGCCCCAGGCTTTCAGACGTTCGTGGCTACCCAGGAGCAGAGAGTAAGTGAGCTTTGACCTTACCTCTGACCTGCCTGATTTCATCTCTCATTGCCACCACTAGGTATTTGTCCTCCTCATAAATAGTTTGGTCTCTCAGGTCTCACTTATACCTGGTATTAACATCCATAGGGTTATATAATCACAAGAGCTCAGTGCTATAGCCATATTTAAACCACATTCTTGCACATTTGCATCTTATTGGTATGTGTAAGTGCTAATGCATTCTGATGCATCACACACAACAGCAAAAGACCACTGACTCACTAAACCAAAACAAGTTCACCCAGGTTAATAAATGGGAGCATGTGTTCTAGAGCTGTAGTCAAGTCCATCTTTGTTGAGTCCAAGTCCAGGACTAATTGAGACCGAGTCAAGACCGTGTCCAAAGAGGTTCGAGTCTAAGTCAAGTCCAAGTCCAAATAGGTTGAGTCCAAGTCAAGAGGCAGCATATCTTCTGTTCTAAGATAATCATTTTGCATTATATTTGTAATGATCAAAAAGCATGTGCAGAGTAACACTGGATCAAATTAGGCATTTTATTTACTTTAGGTATAGCAATTTCAATAAAGTCACATAAAGCTGAAAGGCAACTTCACATTTCGGTATTTTTATTATAGTGTAACATTCTTGATCTTATTAATTATCCTAAAGAATCCATAGTACAAAGTGACCAAAATAATAAAGAACATTTTCAACAGCCCTCCCAAGCAACTGTGTGTGTGTGTGTGTGTGTGTGTGTGTGTGTGTGTGTGTGTGTGTGTGTGTGTGTGTGTGTGTGTGTGTGTGTGTGTGTGTGTGTGTGTGTGTGTGTGTGTGTGCCCGCGCTCATCAGCGACAGAGAGGCTGCCGGTCTGCAGCCCCACGGCCCTTTTAATAGCATGTTTTGGTGCCCCTCGCTATAATCATGTTCATATCGCAATGACAATGAAAATAGAATTCATCTTTCAGCCCTAATTTCTAACCTCATGAAAAGACTCCTGCTGCTCGCTGACAATGTGTCTGTGGCCAAAATGACAATTATTGATGATATCGCTGTGCAGCGCACACACACAGAGCAAGGCATATGATGCAGCCAGGTGATCAATGTCAATGCCCGTTCTAGATGGATTGTGAATTAAACCAATAACGTTACCCGTTTTATGAACAAGCGCGAAAAAAGAAGCGTATATTGCAGGACTCGGTCGAGACCAACTACAATATTTGGCGAGTCCAATGATCAAGTCCGAGTGCAAATCCAAGGAGTCCAAGACAAGTCCGAGACATTAGAAAAACGTCTCGAGTCCGGACTCGAGTACTACAGTACTAATGTGTTCTGTTTCATGTGCAATGTTCGTATTTCGTCAACTTCCCCAGGGTGCTCGATCTTAAGAGACCATTAAATGTGTGTGTGTGTGTGTGTGTGTGTGTGTGTGTGTGTGTGTGTGTGTGTGTGTGTGTGTGTGTGTGTGTGTGAGGTGAAACAATAATTTTGAGAAGCCCTTTGAGTTAGATATTGGCTAGGCTACCCACTATGACATCTACATCACTTCTTTTTAGTTATTCTGTTGGGTTTTTTGCTCTCCACTTTGTTTTACTTTGTCTTTGTTGTGCTGATAGCCTACTGTGTAGCTTTAATATCTCTGTGACCTTGCTGGCAGTTTGACTACCATTTGTTTGCAACCACTCTCATTGAGTCAGAGTCTCACCACAGTGCCTAGCATTTGCCTAGCAATTATGGTTTTGTGATAAAAACAAATATGTTTTTCAAATATCATGATTTCCATCATGAATAATTGTTGGTTCAAAGGTAGTAGTTTACTGCTAATTCAAAAGGTTTTACACATTAAGAAATATTATGTTTTCAGTCATCTGAATGGTGTATATTCACTGAATGTATAATAGTTTTCAATAATAAGTGTTTTAAATACGTATAATTCAGGTCAACCCCTTCAGTGTAAACTCAACCAATAAACCACCAAACATGTTCATTGGCTGTCGCCTCTGTAGATACACTACAGCATATAGTTTGGTAATGCAGAAAGGAGGGTAAATTAGACAAAACAATAGTTTTCAAAAAGATAGACAGAAATACAGAGTAGCCTACTGACCCCCAAGTTGCTTTTGGTTTTGTTTGATAGGTGAGGGAATTAATTGTGTAAACCACACTGGAAAAAAAAGTGTGTTGGATTTACATGATTTAATTGTGTACATCTGTCCCACATGAATCAATTAAGTTAAACAAACATAATTTTGTTCATGTAACTTCAACATCATGGGATGAATACATTTTAAGTGACCCAATTAAGTAGTTTCAAAGTGAATTTTATATGGCTCCTGACATGATTCAGGTATTTAATTTTAGATTTAATATTAATTCATTTTATATTCATTCATCCACTTTAATTTCATATATTTTAATGTTACACAACTTAATTATAATACTGCATTAGCTAGTTCACAAACTTTTAGCTAGCAAAAGCACACATTAGCATCTTAAATGCTAAGCATTAAAAACTCCTTCAACAAAGCCATAATGACATCAGGTGTTTTAGTCCACAGCCTAAGCAAATGCCCCACTCTTCTCCACAATGGTAACCCACTGTAATTTAAATTCTTTTAATAATTCCAACATAATTGAATATTAAACACTATTAAACACAATCAAGTCTCCCCCTTTCTCATCTTGCTCAAAAATACATAAAACATATCAAATAACAACATTTACTCTCTCTTGATTTAGCCATATGCAAAGCATGGTGGGAATAATAAGCCCCGCCCAGTTTCAGTTAATGCAACACAAATCATTCATGCAATCTCAACACAAACAGATTAAGTAAACTTCAATTTGATTTATATTGACTTATAAGTGGAATGAACACAATCAAATTATGTTAGGACAAAATGTATAGCAATTGTGTTGCTTTAGCTTAATTTAATTAAGCAATTTGAACAAGCAGATAATTTTTTTCAGTGCACCTTCTAATGTCAGTGAAATTTACATAAAACTCAGACACGATCATGCCGATCCACGTCAATAGAAGGCAGTGCTGCGTTTAACCCCTTGTAGTTTTGGAAGCTACTTAAAGGATTAGTTCACTTTTAAATAAACTTCTGCTGATAATTTACTCACCCCCATGTCATCCAAGATGTCCATGTCTTTCTTTCTTCAGTCGAAAAAAAAATGAAGGTTTTGATGAAAACATTCCAGGATTTTCTCCATATAATGGAGTTCAATGGGCTCTAAGCGGTTCAAGGTCCAAATGACAGTTTCAGTGCAGCTTCAAAGGGCTTTAAATGATACCAGACGATGAATAAGGGAAAGTTTAAAAAAATTTTTTTTTAAGTTTTATAAGCACAAATGCTCGCCTTGCCCTGTTCTGTGATGCACGTTCGTGACGTCACGTAATATGCAATTACGTTGAAAAGGTCACGCTTGAAAATTTTCTTTTAGGCTTTCTAATATTAAAACACCTAGGATACGCACACAAAATGGGCATTTTAAACGATAAACTGACACAAAGACATTTGAATATGTGTATATGGTCCTCCTTCTGCACATTTGTAAACACTGACTCGGTACTTCCGCCTACGTCAAGCGTGACCTTTTCAACATAATTGCGTATTACGTGACGTCACGAATGTGCATCACAGAACAGAGCAAGGAGAGCATTTGTGCTTGTAGAACATATTTATTTATTTATTTTTATTTTTTTAATGACAGATTGTTTCGCTAGATAAGACCCTTATTAATCGTCTGGTATCGTTTAAAGCCCTTTGAAGCTGCGCTGAAACTGTCATTTGGACCTTGAACGGTTTGGAGCCCATTGAAGTCCATTATGCAGAAAAATCCTGGAATGTTTTCATCAAAAACCTTAATTTCTTTTCGACTGAAGAGAGAAAGACATGGACACATTGGATGACATGGGGGTGAGTAAATTATCAGCAAAAGTTTATTTAAAAGTGAACTAATCCTTTAAAGTACACAAAGAACGGTGATGCTAAAAAAACCCTGAATGCATGAGATTTATCCAGCATATAAAGATACACACAGTGGACACATGAAAATGTACTGCATAGTATGAATGGCCCAGCTGGTTGAGTAATAATGATTCTTTTTAAACAACAAATATCAGAGAGAAAGATTCAATACACCTAGCATATTTCAGGTTACTACAAGTTTATTTGGCGTTTCTTTGTTGCTGATTGTGCTTATGGACAAGGTGACCAGACGTCACAGTTTTTGGTGTTTTGTCCTCGGAAATGTCTCCATTTTATAGCTTGTAAAAACCTGACCAACATACAGCAGCCTGCTGGTTATAGGAGCAATCGTGTAATTATAAAATGTTAAAATATATTTATCATATTTATGTTGTTTTATTTTTGTAATGTGTTTTTGTAAAGTCATAATTTTATGACATTGTTTTGAACTGCTTGCTATTTGGTTACTATTAACTGTTTTCTTTGTATGTTTTTTTTTGTTTAGTTTTTTTGTTTTTTGCGTGTGCGGTGAATTGTATTAAAACCAAATGTCCATTTCAGAAATCTGGTCACCTTATTATGGATGATTACTGGTTTTGTTTAATTATGCTAATTGTTATGTTTAGGTGGCTGTTAAACTGAAATACAGGCTAATGACAGTGCGCTAATAACCTCAGTCCTCTATAGTTGTGGTGTGTAATTAGGTTTATGAACATTAGGAGCATTTGGCAAGCATTTAGTTGTATGAATTTTATTCAGCAATTGATAGCTCTTAGCGGCACAATAGTATATTGAGATCACTGGCACAATTCCACTTTAAAAAGGATATTAACAACCTTTTTGTTTTTGTTGAGTCGATTGCATCTGTCTGGTCATGGCAGACAGGCAACCCTGTAATATGTTTAAAAGTGGTATAGATGGATGGGTGGATGGATGGATGGATGGATGAATGAATGGCTTTATTTCAAACGTAAAAAAAAACAATACAATAAAAGCTAATGGACAAAAAAAAATGCACAACAAAACAGAAAGCAAAACAATATTAACTTATACATGTCCAAAAAGAAGTAGGAAGAAGCATAAGCTTATTTAATCCTTCCTCTTCTCCACTACTCGTTAATAATCATCTGGTTGGCCGATCATCTTAATCCTATCTGTTTATCTCCACACACCAAAAAAAAAAAAAAAAAAAAACTGTAATAAAAAGTAATTTGTACAGTAATCTAATTACGCTATTGAAGATGTAATTAGTAACTAGTAATTAATTACTTTTTAAAAGTAACGTATCCAACACTGCAAAGTTTATTGTGTACGTTAGATTCCATGGAGTCCGTGAGATTTCCATATTTTCACCCCAAGAAACTAATTTTCATTAACCCTTTCTACGTCCACACCATCTACCCTTATCTTTTTTACAATTATGAAATAACATGAATTTGGTTTTCTAAAGTAATAGTCTCCAAAAGCTCCTGTAAATTCCCCCAGAACAAAAAAAAAAAAAAAAATTGTTTAATCCGCAAATAAAACAAATTTGACTATCTTTGAAACTGTGCATGTACCATTTATATAAAGCAGAAATATTTTTGGACCCAGTACTGACCCCTGGGGGATACCACAATAAATGTCCAAGCACTGTGATAAAGATTCCCCTAACTTCACAAATTGTTTCCTGTCTCTAAAATAACTTCTCACCCAGTGCAATACTACCCCCAGATCCCATTCCAGTTTATTGATTAATATGTTATGATTGATTGTATCAAAAGCTTTTCTATGAAAACTCCAACTGCATACTGTTTGTGATCTAAAGCATTTGTAATTTCCTCAATTGAATCAATTAATGTCAGTGATGTTGAACTATTTGATCTAAATACGTATTGACAGTCAGAAAGTAATTTATGTTTACCTTAAAATTTGTCTAATCTGTTACTGAATAGTTTTTCTAGAATTTTGGAAAATTGTTGGAAGTAAAGAAATAAGTTGTATAACTTAATAATAAGTTGTGTCTATCCCCAGTTTTATGTAGTGGCACAACTTTAGCTATTTTCATTTTGTTTGGGAATTTACCACTTTAAAATTATAGATTGCAGATATATGTTTTTGGTTTTGAGATCCCCACTCAATTATCTTTTTTTACCTTTTTGTTTTCATATCAACTTGATCAACTATCAATATTATTTATTTTTCTTCCACCACTGTAAGAAACATTGAGTTGGGATTCCTTTCTATTAAGTTTTCATTCCAATCTTCAGATGACAATGGATCTGGAATTTCTTCTGCCAGTTTTGGTCCAACACACACACAAAAAAAAAGTTAAAGCTATTAAAATGTGGTTGTGCACCCATATTGTCCTTCATATGATGTTGTGGATGATACATATGCAGCTGTTGTTTCTGTCAGAGATTTTGCAGCCTTCGCCCTCCGTGCTGTTATCTGAGAGCATAAGGGTGGTGTTCACTTATCTGCTGTAGTGTCCAGGTTAGGGAGGGTATCAACATTTCTCCTCTGGGCTGCTTTTATCTGTCAGGGCCTCCTGCTCTCTTACCTTGTGCTATATGCTATCTGCAGTCTCTCTCTCTCTCTCTCTCTCTCTCTCTCTCTCTCTCTCTCTCTCTCTCTCTCTCTCTCTCTCTCTCTCTCTCTCTCTCTCTCTCTCTCTCTCTCTCTCTCTCTCTCTCTCTCTCTCTCTCTCTCTCTCTCTCTCTCTCTTGATTTCGGGCTGTTTTGTTTCCATAACATGTCTTCTTTCAAACTAGTGGAAAGAACACATACAAAATACACATTTAAATGTTTATTTTATTACACAGTCTATTTGCATCTAAGGCCACTTTCAGAACTCAGTAGCACTTAAATACACCAAACTTTTATTCCCATTTTTATTCTGAGCAGTTGTTTTATTTTTATTTTATTTTTTCATATTTAATTTGCCTGATTTATGACTCTTTTTTTTTTTTTCAGCTGTTGACAGTTTCTGATTTATGAAGTGATAAAAAAAAAAAAAAGATATCCAAAATTCCCTCTGCAAAAACGTTTAACTTTAATATGTCAACAACATGAAACAAGAATTTTGAACTTGGCTTTATTCAATGTTTAGATTTCTGTTCTGGAAATGTGTGCAAAGTATATAATTAGATAATGCCTCATTTGCATAACATTTTAGAAAACTTGTAATGGTTGTAAAAGTCATGGCCCGAGATCATTTTGTCGAGAGAATGACATCCTTATGTCGTGGCTACGCAATGTAAAGTCTTGGCCTCGAGATCATATGAGGGAACAACATATCTTTCTTGTGGCCACGACTTTCTCATGGCCATGAGTTAAATGGTAGTTGAACAAACTCAGGATTACAGGATTAATTTCAAGTTGACAAAAACAGCTTTCTTTGTCAACTCAGCAACTCAGGCTTTGATCCGGAGTTCATGGAGCATGTGCACATGAAAGTGTGACATAAGTAGCGAACAGCCAATCACATGCCTTGAAACATAGAGAAACTGTGATTCAGTAATCAGCAAGATTCTTTTCTCGTTGATGATGAAGATTGATAGATTGAAGAATATGAATTACATAAATGTATTTACACAGCAAGAAGAAAATATCTTGCTATATCCATTCAAGTGAAAGTTGTGAAGTTAGTTTATATAGCTGATAATATATACAGAGACTCAGACGTAAGCTCACATGTGGTCATTCTTAAAGCTTATTTAAATGACATATCTGTATATAATTATGTTCATTTAAACTAAATGTTTAATGATAATTGTTAAACTAAAATTGCTCGTAAATAATTATATAAATAATATATTTTGTATTTAAAAATATTTCTGATTTGGAGCAAGAGAAACTGAGGTAGTGACTTTATTGCATCAGAGATATGTCACTTTGAAAAGCTGATTGGTCCAATTTCGGTTTGAGATCTCTTACCCAGAACAAAATCTGCCCCGGAGCAGGTTAGCCATGGAGCGTAAGTTACTATTGTGATGAACACCACCAAGAGCCAAGCCACTATGGTGCCTAAAACCCAGGGTTGGTGCAAACTAAATTGAAACATACCTGGTTAGCCACCTAAACAGGCTTCATAGTATAGGCCCCAGGAACAGTGTTCACACCAGACGCGAATTAAGCGTTAAGCACAAGTTATTTACATGTTAAGTTAATGCAAAGACGCGAATAGACATTCTGCGGCGCGATTCACATGAATGAGACAGCTCGAATAATACGGCGCAAATTGAGCGTTTCGGGCAAAATCTGCACTTTGGCGGAAATTTGCGCCGCGTTAACCAATCAGGAGCTTGCTCTAGTAGTGACAACAATGTGGACAAAATCGTATGTGGATACCCAAAGCTGTACGATACATCTTCATACTTTATAGAAACAGGAATAAAAAGGATCTTGCTTGGAAGAAAGTGAGTGAGGTCAGACAGTCTGGTAAGTTATAAAAAGCACTCTTTACTCAATTTAAAATCTGAATTTTCAGCAGCTATTATCTACACTGTAAAAAAATATTTAAAAAGCAAGTTACCTGGTTGCCTTAAAATTTTAAGTTCATTAAAATTAAAATTTGAGTTAATACAATGAACATTTTTGAGAATTGACACCACCCTTTATTCAAATAGTATTACAAGATTTTGTAAGCATATTGTGTAATTGTGTTTTATTTGTTATAATGCAGTGAAACATGCCAAATTGTGCTATTTTCATCATTTATATATATATATATATATATATATATATATATATATATATATATATATATATATATATATATATATATATATATATATATATTTTATGTGGTTCAGATACAATAATATTTTGAGTTTGTGTTTATTAAACCCATTTTCTTCATTGTATTAACTCAAATTTTTAATTTCAATGAACTCAACATATTAAGGCAACCAGGTTACTTACTTTTTAAGTTAAACCAACAGTGTACAGTGTACTTCAGTTTCAGAAATCATTCTAATGTGATGATTTGCTGCTCAATAACCATTGTTATTATTCTCAATTAATATGCATATTTTGGGGTTTTCTTTTTGTGTTCTTTAACGAATAGAAAGTTCAGAAGAACCACATTTATTTAAAATTTTTATCAATTTATTACATCCTTGATGATTACAATTAGGCTATTAATAAAAATATAGAAAATATTGACCCTAAACTTTTGAACAGTAGTGTTTTCATTGTTGTCTAGATTCACTCTCCTTATGAGAATTAGTATGAGTATTCTTGTGGAACCATAGACTGTAAAAAAAGATGGGTGACGCACCTTCACTCTCTACAGTTGTAGAAAATCGAAGCCGCCAATATCCAAATGTAGCGCTGACATCTCGGAGCCCGAGTCAGTAGTTTGCATGAAGTGGAGCAGTGGTATCAAGGCCCCGCCCACACTCCCGCTGAATTGGTTAGTACAGTTTAATGCAGAACAACTGTCAATGTACATGTCAATGTAAAATAAACAATTATGGAAATGTAGAAATTAAAGTTGAAGCTCCAATATCCTCCCGAAGATCCCTAAAAAAAGTCCATTGGTGCCTCAGTGACTACTCCACTCAGAGAAGCTGTCAATCTTAGTTGTCAATCATGACGTCACACCCCAGTTTTTATAGCTTTTACTAACTAAAAAAATAAAAAAAAAAAATAAAAAAAAAAAAAAAAAAAAATATATATATATATATATATATATATATATATATATATATATATATATATATATATATATAAAATAAATGAACACTTGAAATTACATCAGAGTGATAAAACTACCTAAAATGACAGAAACTATCTTTGGAAATGTTTTTAATGAAGTGTAATTTGATTGTTTAGTTTGTCTCACATCCCATTTGATTACATGGAGAGGGCGGGCTTTATGAGCTATACTAGGTCCAGCCACCTGGGGGCAATCGAATGAGACTGGACATGGTTGTAAAGGTGCACAAAAGATCAGTGGAAATATATAACCCTGTTGAGCCTGACAAGATCAAACCATTTGTTATAAACTTGTTTTTGACAACTAGGCTGGTCCACTGGGAAAAGTCCCAGTGCTCTTTACTGCCAGTCCACCCTGTGTTTTAGGGAGAACCCTTGACAACACATTCATTCATTGTTCTTTTTTCAGGCCTGGCTAGATGCTACAAATCTTGCTCTGCACATTCAACTTCTTACCAAGAGTACAAAACAGATTTTAAATTGGGGAACATTGATTGAATTCAGGAAGTATTGTTTCTTGATGTACATTTCTCGTGATAATAACAGTCTCTGATTGATTGATATTTTGGGAATTGCATCTCAATCACTCCCAGAATGCACTGAGAGCACAACCTGTCCTCACATGTTCACAAAATATGATTATTTTTCTCTCTCTGTCTAGACCTTCAGATGGACTATAAAAATGGACCATAAACTGAAATGATCCTTTTGATTCAAGCATTACTTACCTGAACATTGCGTTTCTTGATTTTTCATTACCAAATGGTCATTCTTGTCAAGAGCTTACAGATAGGTAGCATTAATTATGGAAATGTACTTTAACAAATCTAATATGGGATTCATATTTACCAAAATAGATTCAGGAACAGAACTTTTTGCTGTAGATTTTGAGAAAATTCTGGATTTGTTTTTAAATATCCTCTGACCAGGAGGGAGTATCTCCAGCTAATGATCATTAACCCTGATGTCCTAGCCAGGGGCCGTAATGACTCGCTGACGCAGTGTTGCAAGAAACCCATTAAGAGAGACCCATGGAGAAGGAGAAATAGAACAAACAAGGTGAATGTGACCAATTTCTGAAGTCATGCAATATGAATGCAGCTAGTGGGGTGTGTTGCATTGGCTTTTCATTTGATTGAAGAGTCTTGACTTCACAGAATGAGTCAAAATGACATTTTCCTCTCAGAAATGCCTTTTCATTCCTCTCCTGTTGCTTCGTCTCAACTGGGAGCTCTGTAAATTTAGCACCGGTTAATTAACTTTACTTTAGGCTTATAGGACCCGCAAAAAAAACTTAAAATCGCCCAGCAGCAGAATATTTTTCCGTTCCCTCCTGTCTTCTTAACTCTCGCTCCTCCATTTGAGAGCTCTCTAGTGATCTCTCTGGCAGAGTAACTCCCCACCCCCCAAACACTCTGCCAGTAAATAAGCTAAATTAGGTCTTCAAACTAGTTTTGAAGAAACGAACTGTCAAATGCTGAGAAATCATGGCTTCTAAGTCACTATGATAAATATTCTATCGAAAATAAACATTGTTTTATAATTTCAGTCTGTGTTAACGTAAGGCATGAATCGAGTTTAACCCAGTTGTTTTTGGAATGGTGTGTTATCATTTAATCAAAAATATTTGGGTAACATTTTACAATAATGTCTCATTTAACATTAGTTAATGTATGAACTAACATGAACTAACAATGAGCAATACATTTGTTGCTGTATTTATTAATCTTTTTTCGTGTTAGTTAAAGGGTACATGACACACAGTTTCTTGCCAGTCTCATGTTAATCTTGAGTACCTATAGAGTAGTATGGCATCCTTCATATCTCCGAAGAGTCTTTAGTTTTACCATATTTATAAAAGACAGATACGCTGTACCGATTCTTTCCGAAAACAGCTGAACTCATGGAGGTGTGCAGTGGGTGGAGCTAAAGAGTCACGAGCATACACACACACACACACACACACACACACACACACACAAAATACATCATGCCATTATTCCTGGATAACTTTCTATTCACTATATGCTTGTGTTGTTTACATATGAAGACTTCAGATGCAAAAGCCTCTAAATCCGTCTGACGTTTTTCTTTAAAATAAGCATTTTTGTCAGGCTTCCATGTATAGGTTTCTACCTAAGTACCGGTACTTCTGAATGGGCTGAGGCTGGGATTTAGTGGGTTTGAAGTGAAATTATTTTATGAATATATACTATATGCGGAGAGCATTCACTCAGTATCATTATCTCATTTTTGACCAAAGTGGCTTTTAGAGGCTTTTGCATCTGAACTCTTCATATGCACATACACATTTGATTGCCAACAAAACACAGACATTTGATGCAGTTTCGCTCACCTCCTGTGGTTTCAACTCATGGCCGGGAACAAACAAACACACTTGGAGAACTCCGTTCTGGAAAAACAAACTGCATCCACTGTTTTCTTAATGCTGGGTTATTTGGGAAGCTGAACAAGGTTATCTTTCCCTCACAACCAAAAACACACTTCTTTAGTGACATTGTTGATTTCGTGGTCTAAAAACACAATGATAGTAAAAGCTTCCGTAACCCGAACGAAGCTCGTTGATGGCTGCGCTCTTGCTCTCTCTCTGGTTGATGTGCGCACGCGCTCACCTGGGAGAAGTGACATCATTTTATCATTTTACGCCTTTTATGACATCATACAGGGCCAATCTCGAAAAAAAAATGGTATTTGGCACAGAAATACTCCGTCATACATCCAACTAGTTTTTTTTTTTAATTTTGGCCTTGTTTAGCATGAGAATTGTAAGCCCGCCCAATCGTTCCAATGAAGGCTTACGTCTTTTCTGTCTTTTCAGATGGGCAAATGGATTTAATTCCAATTTATCTTTATCTGACTCCATTTTATTATGACCTCGAATTTAGGTTAGAATGCCAATTGGTTATTTGGTCATTTATATTTAATAGTTTAACTGCACATTTAATTATTCTGTTTAACCCTTTATTGAAATTATACCCATTCATAATCTACTAGAGATCTAATTCCAGAGTAAGTCAGAATAAATTAGTGTAACAATTTATTATTAGTCAGGTAAATGTATAACGCCAATTGCATAATCAATTCAAAGATAATCCATACATAACATCAAATACTCCGAAGTAAAGAATAAAATATAGATACCTGACTTCTAAAACTTACATAACGCTGAGCATCTAGAAGACACTCAGCGTTACGGGCTGACCAATATAAAAGTTCAAGCCCCGACCCTTTCTGAAACATCTCCTTAAATACCAGACCAAGATGCAAAACTCTTTCAAATGTAAACGTGTTAACAATGGGAATTAGCATTAATCAAGTCCTATAGACAGGAGGTAAAGACCAATTGGCCTGAAGACACACCACACCCATCAATCTAAACTCTTAAAACCTTTATTACCTTTTGGTTTACCCTTTGGCTTCTGTGGGGATGAGACCTTTGTGCCATATCACTGAGACATTTCGAATGATACCAAGCATGTATAATAATGTATGGTACTTGTTCACATTAACCCATTTAGATTTTGGGTCCATTTCAACATATAGAGAGGAGAGATTAGGGAAGAGGTAGTGAAGGGAAAGGTATGTCAATTAAGGCGATCTTTACACTAAATGCACAAGAGTGAGTTCAGATGTTAATTTCCATTGTTTTGTCAGAGAGTCGCAATCTACTACAGTCCTTACAGTCTCTCTAGTCTTAGAATCCAACTCTTTAACAGTGTAAATAAATCAGAATGCATGATTAATAAATTAATAAAAATCCAGCTGTTTATTGATTGTTCATGTTAGTTCACAGTGCATGAACTAATGTTAACAAATACAACTTTTGATTTTAATAATAGATTAATAAATGTTCAAATTTACATTTAATAAATGCTGTAGAAGTATTGTTCATTCTTAGTTCATGTCAACTAAAGTCTCTTCTGCTCACCAAGGATGCATTTATTAAAAATACAGTAAAAATAATATTGTGAATTTTCAGCATTTCAGAAATCATTCTAATATGCTGATTTGCTGCTCAAGAAATACATGACCATGATACAGGATTATTTGATGACTTGGAAGTTTAAAAACAGCATTTATTTGAAATAGAAATATTTTGTAATGTCTTTACTGTCATTTTAAAAATAATAATAATTTGGTAACACTTTAGAATAATGGTCATTAGTTAACAGTTAACGACATTAGTTAACACAAACTAATAATGAACTACACTTATAAAGCATTTATTAATCTTTGTTAATGTTAATTTCAACATTTACTAATACGTCATTCAAATCTTGTTAACATTAGTGAATGCACTGTGAACTAACATGAACAAACCATGAACAGCTGGATTTTTATTAACTAAAGTTAACAAAGATGAACAAATACAGTAACAAATGAACTGCTCATGGTTAGTTCATGTTAGTTAATACATTAACTAATGTTAACTAATGACCATTATTCTAAAGTGTTACTAATAATTCTTACCTTTTACCCAAACTTGTAAATGGCAGTGTACAGTTGTTGTTTGTTTTAGTTTTTTTACTGCTTTGAGACACATTGGGATCAGCAAGCTTGTACGTTTATGAGAGCTACATTAGTGACAGAATGTGGAAGTGAAGTCTTGTGAGTTGATCACAGATAGAGCAATTATGAGCTACACACACACATACACACACTCTGATGCTGGAAGGGAAGGTCAGTATGAAGGGCAGAATCCTGATTTACACTCTCAATGCGTTAATCATTAATGAATAATTAATGGAAGTGGAACATCAGCATTTTCTACAACTCAATTGACTGATTGAATTAAAAGATTATAGCTTATATAACCTTGTGCTAATTTGTAGTAATATTAAAAATAAGACATTGTACAGATGTGTAATAATTACAGCTATCAATTTAACATTAATTTAAAATGTAAAAAAATGGAATAAAAATGAACGCTGTTAGTTTTAATCAAAACTTTATATCCAGATTACAGAATTTTAATCAAAATAAAAATTATCTTTTGTCTTAAAATTGAGTGAGAACAGTGAACAGTGTTCATTGCTTATGTTCAGTGAAATGGGAATTATACAGCAAATGATATATTGACCTCTAAATCATGTGTTCATTGCTTTCATCTGCCTCGATAATGTAATTATCTTTGAATTTTATTCATTTGAGGGCTTTTTCAACGATCTTAATAGTCTTCAATGATCTTATCAGTGATCTTAAAATATTTAAAAGATTAAATACCATACATATTATACAGTACATTTTACTATATCTATGTGCTTTCTACTATTTATAGTCATTTTTGTTATCCTTTGATGTTATTACTGATGTAATCTACATAGCTACAAGTAATACACAGATGCAGTGTGAATTCGAGCAAGACTTAATTAAGAGCGTTTTTCATACAGTTCAAAGAGCATCTAAAGGGTGCAATATGTCTGAAGGCAAGCTGGAGAAATGCAAATGAAGTTATTATAAGGCTGTTTACTAAAGAACCTGTCGTCGAGTTTGTTTTAAAGATATTGTTTGTTGCGGGAGGCTTTTGTCAGTGTCAGATCTGGTTGCTGGGTTTGTTTTTGATTCCCAGAGCAGAGGTAAGACGACAGGCCTTTTAAAATATTCCCATGCCAACACAGCTTTGATTTTTATCTCCACTGACAAATTTCATTTGCCTGTCAGATATCTTTTTTTCCCATCAGCAGCCGCGTGAAATCGGTTCCTCAATCTTTGCCTGATGCTCAGTAGTTTCCAGCACAGTTGGAAAGAGATTATGTCCCTTCTTAGCCTCTCCAAGTCAGCTCATTATTCACATTTGGCTCTTTCAGTCTTAAGACTGCAATACCCATGATGTCTCCTGCTGAGGGAGAATGAAGCTGACCTGCATGGAAGCGTGGGTAATGTATGCTCGGAGAATGGTGAATGTGGGCAACCTATTGTTTTGGGGCAGATGGGATCCTCCTCCTCTCCACCTGACATTTCCTGTGTCGTGTCTCTTCCTCTTGTTGTTTACTATCTCTTTTGTCTTTCCCTCTTAAATCCTTAATCCCGCTCCATATTTCTCTCTCCCTTGACATTCACGCCCTTCTCTCCCCATCCGTCTGCTGCCAGGTTCACTGAGATGAGAGCCAGTTCAGGGTGTTTGCTCATGATAATTTGTGGAGTCTTGAGTGTGTTAGAAGTTGTAACACAGTAAACGCTCCTTCCAGCCAGTGGACACATGCCAGCAGGATGCCTGCAACTGGCAAAATATGCTTGTTGTGTTTGTGTGAATTCCTTAGACAAAGACCAACCTTTTAATCATTATTATTTTATGATAAATTCATATAATTGCAATTGTTTATCACTCTTGCACAGAACAGAAGGCAGCCGTGCACTATGTTTACCAAATTGGAACTAATTTGCCCTTTTCCGATAAGTGTGATGTGATTATTTGAATGTGCGCAAAGTACTTTTTAAAATGTTTTTGGATTTCATACTGACGAACATGGATATAGCCTCACACCAAATGAAAAAAGGTTTTTGTGGTTACAGAGGCCATTGTAGAAGTATCCAGTGGATAGAGCATTTATTATTTATTTATTCAACAAGCAAAGTGTCCAATAATAGGGGTGACTTGCTGAGGACGTCCTTTTTAAACAAGAGACTGCCTGATCGATTTGATTTCAAGTGAAAAGCAACAGAGCATTGTTGTCATTGTTAAATCTTCCCTTAAATCTTTAATTCTTTACTTTGTAGCTCTATAGCTTATTCATTTTTAAATTATATAATGTCATTTAAAATGCTTGCTCTTTTATAAAAACATTTCTGTTCAATCAATTGTGCAGCATTTTGGATTAACTTCAGTTGTTGCTTTGTAAATAAACTTCGACTTAAGAGTTCATTTTGTTTTTTCTTGCAGTTTTGAGATGTACCACAATAATAGAGACATTTTTAGATAATAATGGAGCCGTTTCTCTGAATGATTGTACAGAAAGCAAAAAGGTCAATGCATAACTGGACTGTACAGAATATCTATTTTACTTGCTGAAACAAAGATGCCACTAATCCAATTCATTTGGCACAATAGTAACTAATAGCAAATTAGTTATGAGTCAAGAACACTTGTTGTATCAGCCCAGTAACTTTATCGTCCAGTTCAGATTGTTTTTTGTGTGTGTGTGTGTGTGTGTGTGTGTGTGTGTGTGTGTGTGTGTGTGTGTGTGTGTGTGTGTGTGTGTGTGTGTGTGTGCGTGCAATATGACATTAAAATGTTAGGAAATGTACTTTGAATGGTTTGTAGGCATGATGTTGCAGTATTAAATTAACAGGTGGTTATTGAGATAACGTAAAAGAGATATACATTGACCGCTGGTTCTGTAAAAAGTATTCCCTTGTGTAAAAAATGTGTATGTACAAAAACCTCTATGCTGTTACACGTGAATGTCAATCTGTCTAATGAATCATAATCCTTTCTCCCCCTTCAGCTGACATACCTTCCTCCTCCGTGGGGCGAGTGTGTGTCCAGAGCCCTGGATTCAGGCCTCTTTCAGGTGTACAGCGTGTCTGCCTGCCGTATCGAGTGTGAAACGCGCTACATTGTAGAGAACTGCAACTGCAGGATGGTCTACATGCCAGGTACTGGAAACTTTATACCTTATACCTCTTTCTTTTATTCTCATTCGTTTACTTTAAATGCATTCATTTTACACAGAATACTGTCAAAGCATTAATAATACAAAAGTGATATAAAGGTGCCTGTGATGACAAATAAAATAAAAAAAATATATAAAAAATAATATTAACAGCAATCTACATTGACCTGTAATGTCCTGTCATAAGAGGGCTCTTATGGTCCAAGAGCAACCTCTCTAAAATACGATGGAAAAAAATTAAATACTGAATGAATTAATAAATAAAATAAAATATACAATACAGAATATTAGTGAATATGGTGTTCAAAGCAGTGAGTAGTTATATTCATATGTCATTGAAATAAATGACAGCGTTTATGATGTGCAAATAAATAGTTTGCATACAAATCAGAACCGATCCAACCCTTTATTTATGTAATCAGAAGAATTGAGTGACTGAAGAGTCTGTGACTGAATAGTTATGACAAATAGAGTTTGTACTGTCAATCACGAAACCTGCAGGGACCAATGTTCCCATCTTCTCTGTGTAAACCCCTGTCTAAGGGCTTTAATTCTTGATGAACAGTTAGTCAATGAGGTCAGATTTCATATGCTCATGGATAGCATGTCAGGATGAGGTTGTGTGTTGCGATAACTTAATGCCTTGTGGCATTTGTGGTCTGTATTTGGCAGTCAAGCAAAACCTGGCTGAACTTTTTTAGGAGAGGCTAGAATATAGAAAATAATTCCGTTTTCTGTGGGTCAAAGATGGTTTGGAACAAGCCCACAAACTGACAGCAAGGGCTTATAAGCAGGAGCCGTGACATATTGTGTAATTTGAAAATTGTGGAAGAGCTCTTCCTAAAATAGTCTTCAGAAATATTCAGTTTTAATTTAATTTCACTGATAAAATGCTAATTTTGGCCCATTGATAGTCATCTTTAACTGTTGCTAAATGGTCTTTTTAAAGATGTAATATATTGCCATGATTTCATAATATGATTTCATGAACTTCTCATTGTGACTCAGTGCCCTTTATGTCCCGTTCTTAACGCCAATTTATGCTCTCCCATAATAGCTGATATTTAAAGTTAGTGCTGCAGTAGATTTCATTGTCAACTGGTCTCTTTTAATGACACTATATAGTCTCCATTTTCACCTTTTTCTCAGTTTTTTAAAAATCTGATAGAATTGCACTTTTTCATAAAGATCCCTATTAATTCTAACCCATAGATGCCAACCTCAACCTCTTGCTACTTCAACTGGCGCTCAAGGCAGAACAATTATCTCAGATTAGTCCTTCATTCACACAGGCTGCCTGCTCTAATAATGTAATTATAGATTCATTAACTGATTGTGATTGTCCTGTGATGTACATTCAGAATACATCTGATACATTCTGACCAAGAGCATGTGCAGACACGTACAATTCTCTTCCATGCGCACACACACATGCACTCAGAGTTGTTTATTCCCTTGTCATGTTGAGTTTGGCTGTGTGAAGGTTGGGTCTGTTTTTCACCTACTTATATCAGTGATTCATTATTAATTTAAGAAGGCTAAATAAAGAAGAACTTTTCTTTGGCATTTATAGTTTTTTTCATTTTCTTTGTTTCCTTCTTGTTTGTAGGTGATTCTCCGTACTGCACTCCTGAACAGTATAAAGACTGTGCGGAACCTGCTCTGGGTGAGTGTGATCTACACACACACACACACACACACACACACACACACACACACACACACACACACACACACACACACACACACCAGTTGGTGCATTATGAGGAGATTCCATAAGACATAATATTTTTTTTATACTGTACAAACTATATTTTATCCCCTTACATTAATCCTACCACTAAACCTACCCATCACAGAAAAACTATGCATTTTAACATTTTTAATAAAACATTGTTTAGTATGTTTTTTAAGCCATTTTAATTATGAGCACTCAGGAAATGTCCTCATAAACCACATTTATGTTGTAATACCAGTGTAATACCCATATCATTATACAAATTTGTCCTCATAAATCATGTAAGCAAGCAAACACACACACGCACGCATCTCAACAGCCATCCATTAACCAATACACACACAGGTGAAATTGAGTCAGAACAATTCAGAATGGCATTCCACCACCTTTAATTCAAGAAATATTGTTTGTTTGCCAGTCCATTAATATTACGCATATTCAAATTAATATTAATATAAAAACAACAATTCAGTAATATTATCTATTTGACTGCACTGACACTGTCAATGAGAACAAAACTTGAACTCAACTGAGCTGGATAATGAAGCTATTTCACTGTTGAACTGACTTGAGCTGAAAATCACACTTTTGCCTTCTGTAGATCTGCCTATAGCTGAATTGAACTTGTTTAATAATTTATGTTGCACTGTTATTGAACTGAACTTGAACTTCAGTTGAGCTGAATTAAGACTCTGTTGTCTTCTATTGAGATGCTTTATAGTTTAAATGGAGTGATGAATTTTGCAACATTAACTCTTATTTTCCTGTTTATTTCTGTGAAGCAAGTTTTAGACAATCTGTATTGTATAAAGTGCTTCATAAACTCATGATATTAATGTGTTGCAGAAGGGAGACAATCCTGAATCCTGAATCCTGGATTATTTTTTTCTGTGTCGAATCCTGTTATATATAGGCTGCGTCCGAAATCTCAGACCTTTAGTACTTACTTTTTGACCGCTAAAATATATGTTCTGCAGTATTAATGTGTGTAGTTTGAATGCAAGGACAAACATTTATCATGCTGCCATTGTCATCAGATGTGTTGCTTCGTGCCATTCGTGGCCTCGTGGGATTGTAAAGTGTCCATTGGATGTGCACTCACTGGAAGTAGTAGGTCATCTGGGTACTTTTTGCATACTGTTTTATAAAAAACTTGAATTCAGACATATTCTTTTTGTATGCATAATATGCATTAAGTATGCATATTCGGATTCAGCTATAGTGATAAAGCATTGTATCGAGACATAAAAGCCTCATAATTGAAAACGCAACAAAACAAGAACAATCCTGTTGTAATCAACAAAGCTGTCCACACAGGCAGGTTTTGTTGTGTTGCTTGCTTGTTGCTTGCATGGTTTAAATCCGGGGTGTGTTTGACATATTTTCTCATCAGTGAGACGGGCTACAGTGTGTTTTGAATCCTGATGTATTGCAAGGCTCGTTTTCATTTCATTCGTGTCACAAAATACATATGCACAAGTTTCTTTTCAGCAGGCCTTCATGACTGTTATGGCACTGACCCTCTAAAAAATACAATTAAACTCACAAAAACAGCAGTCACAGTCCCTCTTTCATTCTCCGCCCATCATCTTCCTCCCCTGTAGCGTCGTTTTGTTCTTAAGGACATCCTTAAAGAGGATAAAAGGGCAAATGTTAACAAAAAGTAAAATAAATATTAGAAAAAATCTGTTTGTATGTGTGCCTTTTACAGCAGTGGGTAGCAGTATAGACTTTAGACATCAGAATGTAGTATAATCTACAAGCTTCGCCAAATTAGACTATATTAACTGTGTGTGGAGAAACTTTGAAAGTATGCCTCAGTTCTCTCTCAAAATAATTGCATTTTTCTTTGCAGATCTTGATTCTTCTTGACGCGGAGACTTCTTTATCGAACTTTAAATTCCCTCGTGAACTTGCTCAAATTAAGTCATTATTTTGGAAATGTATTCAGGGAAAACAAAGACTTTTTTTTGTGCACTATCCCTACCGACAGAATGCAGTCTGGCCCTCATTAACTCCCTCTCTACGTACCATCTGACAGTATATATACCGCACATAATAAGCAAGTTGGCTCAATGTTCACTAATTATCTTCATCTAATGAGGAAATTCCAATTAGAGCACAGCTAGGACTGTACATTTTCAAACTTTTCAGGTATTCAGCACACACACTGTTTCCAAAGACTTGGTTATTAGCATGTCTAATTTCACACATTTTTTTTTATTATTTTTTATTATAATTCTGTGTGAACAATGATCTGAGATAAAGCCAATTTTTATATGAAGAGGGACAGAATTTCAAACCACTGGAAAAGATTCAGTGGGAAAGCTCTAACCTCAATTGACAAGTAAAGGCACAATGGCGCAGCGCAAGAGGCTGCACAGCTTGTCCAAAACTTTAGCTGCTGGCTTCAAAATGCTTGACAGCTGGTTCTTATCTTTGGCAAAGTGGAGAGGAAATTATCAACAACTCCAACTTTCTGTTCACAGCACCCTGAGGAGGGAAAAAATCTGTACTTTCGGTTTCACCAGTCCAGAACAATATGCAGATGAACACATTTAGACATGAATGAGAGGCTATTAGAACATAAATACAGGACCCTCTCAAATGTTTGAGATAATGGAGATGGCAATGATATAAAACACTCAGGGACAGAAGAATATTACAAGCAGGACATGTTCAGAATTGAATAATAATGTACTGCTTACTGCACATTGTGTGCTATAGAATGTGGTTACACTTTATTTCGATAGTCCACTTTAGACAGTCTATAAGTACTGACTATAAGTAACTTTGCAACTACATGTCAACCAACTCATTAATTTGCAACTACGTGTCAGCTAATTATTAGTAGACTGTTAGGTTAGGGTTAGTAGAATATATTTACATGTACTTGCTAAGATTAATTATAGTCAGTGGAATGTCTGTTCAAAATAACCATCAAGGGACCATCAAAATAAAGTGTTGGCAGATATTAAGCAGTAGGGGTGAACAGTACACAAAACTGACGCTTCGGTACGTACCTCGGTTTTGAAGTCACGGTTCGGTACAGCAGGGAAGAGAAAACTAAATATAAAATTGCTTTTTATTTATTTTTATTAAATAGTGGTTTACTGATCAAATTGTGTCTGTCCTTAAATTAATTCAATTATAACTAAAAGTTTCTTAAAGATAAAAAAATATTCTCTGCTAATACTGTAAAGTGTAAACTAGCCTATATAGGGAGCCCTTACGTGCACATTACTATGATATAACAGAGCCTAATTTAGCCTAAATTCAGTAGCTATTTATTTTTAGATATAATAATCAACACTCAAATAACATTCTATGCAAACATGTAAACTTCACATAAAGCAGTTTTTGCATTAGCCTAACTTCTAAATCTAATTATAAAATAGCTTTTGCTCCAATTCGTTGTTGAAATCATGGAGCGCGGGGCACAACCTAATGCGGGGTTAGTTGTAACACGCATGGTTTATTACTTTCCACCAGGATGCCAAGATGACGAAACTGTGTATTTACTAGTTGCCATATCAACATTACTTAGAGAAAAAAATGTGCCAAAATTAAGAATCTTTGGAAGATATCACTGAACATTTATTTAACCATAGCAAAAGTAAATTTCTTACTTAAGTTTATTTTTCATCTCTGTTTTTTGTGTTTATTTAAAATGAGACAAATATGATAGTATTATAATCTTATATCTGTTATTTAACAGTTGAGATGGTTCTTTAATGCTGATCTAACAGCAGAAGACACGAGCCATGGTTTAAACCCCAGTTGGGGTGTGTTGTAACAGCAATGAGCCCCTATTAGAACTGCGCTATTATATTCTATTCAATGTTCAGAAATTATTCATTATTATTGTTTTGAACTCTGCTGTATAGCTGTGTTTAGCGATGTGTTTGTTGTCAAACTCAAAAATGTGTATATTTTTAATTGTTAAAAAAAATGCCATTATTTTATTTTAAAAAGTTAATAATTGTGTTTTATTGACAAAATATTTTAGTTTGTCTTGGATATTTTTTTGGTCATATCAGATAACATTTTAAGCTGTCATTTGGTGATGTTACAATGCGCCCCTCACATGTTACAATGTACCCCACCTATGGGGCATGTTGTCACATTTCACTTCCATTCTTTCGGGTAAATCAAGAAAAAGTATACACTATTAATGAAACAAAACCACATATTTGTACTAGACGTGGGAAATTAATGTGGGAAAAATAAATACTCTGAACCCCAAGTGGATTTACACAAACTGAGAAAGTCAAAAAGCGTTAGGTACCCATATTAAGCAGACAGTCTACTAATACTCTGACTGCTAGTTGACATACAGTTGCAAAGTTACTTATAGTAGACTGTCTAAAGTGGACCAATAAAATAAAGTGTCAATAAAATATGCAATCCTAAATAATGACTTTTTCCATTTAAATTCAATTATTTTAATCTCTTAAAATAAAACTTTTTTTATTTTTTCTAATTTTTTTTAAACTTTATTTTGTAGTCCAATGTGGACAATGCAAGTTTGGCCAATGCAAGTTTGAATCCAGCTTGCAACATTTACGGATCCTATTTTACCTTCTTTTCTCCATCAATTTGTCTTATCTGTTCTGTGTCTACTATACTATACTATACTATACTATACTATACTATATATATAAAAGGCTGAAAGTAAAATAAAACGAATACAAATTGTGGTTTAAATTACTAGCCACATCAGAAGTGGAAGGTCAGGTCGAGTGGAATACATTGTGAGATATGAGTTTTGAATACTTTGGTTGTATGCTGTACTTTATGGCAAGTGTTGCTCATTTGATTGTTCCATGCATGCAGAATATCTACACTGTTTATGTTCTGCACTGTAAAAGTAGTATAAGTAGTATAAAACTCTCAACTGTTTTCTATAACAGAACCTTTGTGGTTTAGAGCACAGGATCTGCCATAGGCGATGCCTAAAGAAGACGAGAGTCATGGGATCTGAACAGTGCTGTGAAGTTCATACAGAACAATGGATTTAGCGGAAGATTATAGCAGATTTAATAGCCGTGTGTGTCCGTAAACCACATATTCAAGTGTGCGTGTTTGAGTGTGTGATTGTATTCTGTTAATTTGTCTGTGTGCTTAGAGGAGGTTACATCTGACTTAATTCTCCAATTAAATGATGAGCTTCGTCTCCAGTGGTAGGGTTTGAGAGGGGATGGAAGTGAGGAGAAGAAACTGAGGTGGAGAAAAGGTCAGGGATGGATGCATTTTAAAATGTTTCTGTGAAAGGTCAGATTCCATCTCCAGGTCATGCAAGTTGTGAGCTGATTAGAAATCTGAGGAAGGCACAGTCAAGAGTAAAAGATTTCAGCCCTTAGCAACTGGCAAGAGACTAACATTTATTAATTCATCGTTCTCTTTTGTTTAGAAAAGAAAAAGGCAAATTAGAAACAGTATTAAACATTAAGGAGTCTGTTATGAAACAAATTTGATACTAGCCCCCCCAAAAATTCTAGATTGCTATTGAAATTCCAAATTGTATTTCTATTAAAAATAATGCTATTATGATTAACAATAGGATAAAATGCCTCTGTAGGGCATCAAAAGTAATTTAAAGAGAATCATTCAGAGGTTTTAATCTCATGTTGTTCCCCTGTGATTTTTTTCTGTCCAGCTGCATAAGAGTGGAAATCACAGTTCAAATGCAATAACTGGGATTCTGATAAAGACTCAAATGGACTCTAGAAATCAAATATGAATCAAAAAGTCTTTATATCCAGTATAGGGGCTAAATTCTTACTTGATCCCCTTAGAATGCTTTACTATTGATTCCAAACTATGATTTGCATTCCACTTACAATTATATACACATTGCTTTAGCACTTTTTGACAAGCAGGGGATGGATTTTTTGAGTAACATTGAGTCTTAGAGTCTAACTCTCTCTCTCACTCACTGAAAGCTAAATGTCAGCACAAGTTTATTCAAGATAAATACTTCTTGGATACATTTCACCTGCCAATTAATAAAGTCTTTCGTTTTTCAGTCAGTTTTTCTAGACTTCTAGAAAGCACTTTGACAGTGTGACCCTTGCGGGTTACCAGATTCTTTGTTTTGTTTTTGTTTTTTCAGTTGCCAATCTCTGTAAAAGTAATCAAAAGTGCAACACGTAATATTTTTTGAAGCGTCAAGAGTTGACAGCAGCGATTTAAAAGTGTTCTGACAAGGCCAAAAGTTGAATTATACTCCGATCTGTGTGAGTGTGTGTGTGAAGACACTGAAAATACCCTCTATGTGCAGAGAAGCATGTTCTTTACACTGTCAGTTGTTCTTGGATGTCATATATAGAATCCAATTCAGGAATGCCGCCTGCAGAAAGAACAGGCATGTATTCTCCCTTTCTTCCCTGTACCCTTTCCTGTCTCTTCTCATTTTCTTTTTCTTTTCTTTTTCCTCTCTTCTATTCCCTGTTATGCTCTCCGTAGCTGCTCTGTCAGCTGTTGAAGGCACAAACTGCATCTGCAGGAGCCCCTGCAACATGACTCGATACAACAAAGAGCTTTCCATGGTCAAGATCCCCAGTAAAACCTCTGCCCGCTACCTGGAGAAGAAGTTCAACCGATCTGAGAAATACATCACGTGAGTATGCACCTCACAACCCTTTTAAAAGCCACTTTCCTCTACATCAAAACGGCTTTGAATTCAGCATACAGCAAAGGTCTCTGAAGTATTTTTTTTAATATATATGTTGCAACTTCACCACCACTTTCCAAACTTTTAATTGTAGTCCTCATAATACCTTTCACAGTCTTTAACTTTACCTCATTACTGCCACCAATTTGCAAAATTACCAGTTAATGTACAACCTCATATCCATGATCACAGAGATACAGAGCTTATTAATGATCAAAGAAACTCCCCATGTGTGTTGTCGTTCATAATGTATACGTTTGAAATATTGCCTCATAGACGTGTTTCTCTACAATAAAAGCAGCATTAGGATGCCAGGACATTCAGTGTGGGCCTCAGACATATTTATTTCTCCTCCAGACATTTAGTGGACAAGTTGAGAACACTTTTGCTTTGTGTCAGGAAGATTCAGTGAGTTGTTCTTCAATATAGTGACAGATATCACATCCTCTCCATTCATTAGTGCATTGTCATAGTGATAAGCTTGTGATTGATGTGTCTGAGACATGGAGCTATTGGGAATACAGACTTCTCTCTCTCTCTCTCTCTCTCTCTCTCTCTCTCTCTCTCTCTCTCTCTCTCTCTCTCTCTATCTTTCTCTCTTTCTCTCTCTTCTCTCACACACACACACACACACACACACACACACACACACACAGAGATGTTGCTCAAGCTCAAGAGTCAATTAAATCAACATAAAGCAGACAGCATATCGTCACTCTGGTGTCCCACCAGAGAGAGATAAGCTTCTCTAGATTGCTTCATTTTATGGTGATAGAAAAAAAACAAAAACTTGTTTACTTTGAACTCCTCCACACATGCACACAAATTATCGGTCATGCCAAGATAATTCATCTCTGCAACATAATAGGCGCATAATGAATGGTTGAGGGAATGCTAGTATAATTGTTGTCAGGGTTTGGAGGTTGCAGTTTAGCCACTAACACCCAATAACAGCCAATTTGCCTTTAGCTCAGTCTTGAGACTGCTGTCAGGTGTGTGTGTGTGTGTGTGTGTGTGTGTGTGTGTGTGTGTGTGTGTGTGTGTGTGTGTGTGTGTGTGTGTGTGTGTGTGTGTGTGTGTGTGTGTGTGTGTGTGTGTGTGTGTGTGTGTGTGTGTGTGTGTGTGTGTATGTAAAAACTGCTACAAAGGATAAAACCTCTCTTTCATTCAGGTAATCTAATCAGTAACTAGAACTGATACAGATATGTTTTAGCTGCCATTTCGTCACTCTAAACCACTGCTGGGTTAAAATCAATCCAAATTTGATTTGTTTTGAGTTTCTGTTCTAAGCAGCCACAACATTTTATTGGTCATTTGTTTTTTTATTTCTGTTGCATCACGGTAAGTAGCTCTGCCCACAGTGAAATCCTGCTGTTCTTAGCCTAATTTGAAGCATCAAAAATCTTTTACTTTACTGTGATTTTGTAACATTGCACAACATTTTCAGGCGTTTCAGGTTTGAACAAGACAAATTAAACTTGTTTACTGGTTTTGCCATTAACCAAAATTTGAAATTCAAAACATCACTCTTTGTGTTCTGTTGATGCAGGGACAATATCCTAGTTCTGGATGTGTTCTTTGAAGCTCTGAATTATGAGACCATAGAGCAGAAGAAAGCATATGAGGTGGCAGGTCTACTAGGTAACAACACACTGAAGTATGAATACTGTTTCTTTCATCTTTTCTCTCCCTCTGTTCCTCTAAATCATAAATATATTTATGTTGCAGGTGATATTGGTGGTCAGATGGGCTTGTTTATTGGTGCAAGTATTCTGACTGTTCTGGAGCTATTCGATTATGCATATGAGGTATGTCAGCATCTAGACACATGGGTCTAACATGCCATCATGTATTCTCATAAAATAATAGTTTTGTCATGACAATTGGATAATTTACTTGCTTTTACACATCACTTTAATCATCATATACACTATCATTCAAATGTTTGGGATCAGTAAGATTTTATATTCAGTTTATCAATACATTTTATTTCGCAAGGATGAATTTGCATTGACTAAAAATTACAGTAAAGACTAAATATTTCGATTTCAAGGAAAACATTTTTTTTATCATGGTTTCTGTAAAAATAAGCAGCACAGCTGTTTTCAGCATTGATCATATTAAGAAATGTTTTTTGAGCACTAAAGCATCATATCAGAAAGATTTCTGAGGGATCGTGTGACACTAAAGACTGGAGTAATGATGCTGAAATGTCAGCTTTGACATCACAGGAATAAATTACAGTTTAATATATAGGCTAATAAAATAGAAATGTACTGTATGAGAATGAGATATGTCTTTCAAAAACATAAAAAAAAAAAAAAAAAAATCTCACCTACCCCAAACTTTTGAATGGTAATGTAAGCATCTCTTGCTATACATTTACTTCCCAAAGCCAGTTTTTACATGCATTTGACGCTTGTCAAGTGACCCTGTCTGACTCAGACAAAAACACACAGTTCAGAGTCTGAACTCAGAGGCACAGGAGATGATATACACACTGCAACAAGCATTTTAACACACTGAGACATTAAAAATTGCAAATTTATTCAGAGAATCTCTCTCTCTCACACACACACACACACACACACACACACACACACACACACACACACGCATTCCCCCAGACACTGTGATGGCTGTTGAAAACTTCAGTCTGTCTGTCTCTGGTGTAGAATGAATGACACTCTGATGGAGAGTTTCATCATAATGAGCCTTCATTAATTCTGCATTGCTGCTGGTCTCTTTGCTCTGTGGACAGCAGCCAACACAAGCCCTTACACCACTCATACCCTTGGACACACACACACACACGCACGCACTCATTTTTCATTCTGTCCTGTGCTGTTTTAATGGATTTCATATGCAGGAGAGCTTTAAATGGACAGATTTCATCTTAAAACTTTTTTTTTTTTTTTTCTGAAGCTTACGCCTTTCTGGATTTTAAGCCTTTTGGCTGCTGTTAAAGCACATAAAATAAAAGAAACACTAAAGTGTTTAGCTTCATTGGAAATGCATGAGACTATATATGCCCAATGAGATTTTAACTTTAAAAATGTGGTCATCTTAAGAACACACATTAACCAGTAAATTTAAAGCCTTGTTGGGTCCGGGACAAAGGCACCCCTCCCTGTGTGTGATATTGTGAATCATACTAGAGCTCCTCCTGAATATTTATTAGGTCAGCCTCACATTTCTTGGTAACCTCCTAGCGCAACCCAGTAATATGACCTAATTAATATTCATGAGCTTGGCCTTTACCATTGTAGGATTCGACTTCGATTCGAAATAGGACCAAAAAGATACCAACAAAAGCACAGCAGACTCAACAATGATAAACAAACTGCTTACAGAAGTTATATGTGAATGGATAATTCACTCAAAAATACAACATAAACAGTCAAGCAATGATCTCAGTTCTGATCACACTCTAAAAAACATTTTTCAAAAGTTGTTTTATTTGAACATAATTAAGTGGTGGCCTTGGGACCAATTAAGCTTATTTATTTCAGTTCAAATTAACAGCTAGTAACACATGGTAAATTTAATTATTTAGCATGTAAATTAAATAAACAAGATATTACTAGTCACTGGCATTAGCACAGTAATTGTTCATATAGCCAATGTAGTGAATAGTATCTTTATGTAGCCATCCACAACCTAACCACAAAAACTTCAACACAACAGAAACTCTTAACTCTGTCAAACGTTACAGCATTGAACAATAATAGGTCTTTCCCTTTACCAAAAAACACATAAAATAACAGTTCAATTATTTCTTTTCGGAGTGCACATTAAACAGGATTTGACAGCACCGTCAAGAAGTTTCGTCCCTTTTAATCAATGATTAAAAGGGACGAATAACTTCAGAACCTACTTCAGAACCTTCAGAACCTACTTCAGAACCTTTCCATTCCCAGTGACATTTTAGATGAGTTCATGTGTGCATTGCCAACATGAGGATCTGTGGAGCCAGTTTGGAGCTGAATACCAGACCAAAATGCACAATTGTCCCAATCAAAATGGCCATTTTCAATTCCGGTGTGGTTTCCAGTTCCTTGGATCCCCCGGTGGTCAGTGCCCTGGGCTGCAACCCATGTTGCTGATTTGATTAACGCAGCACTGGCAGAGCTACAAAGCTGTTCTCAGGCCAGCAGTTTGAGACCTGATTTGGCAGTGAATGAGATGGTGGTTTGTGATGTGTGCTGGCAGGTGGTGAAGGAGAGACTGCTGGACCTGCTGAACCGAGAGGAGGAGGAAGAGAGTCATGGAGAGGATGTGGTAAAAACAACCGCCTGCTAAGCTTCAAATAATTTATTTAGATATCAGGAACCCATTGCGTGGAATGACTGAGTTGTGCCTCGGGCATACAGTTTTAAGAACGATAACATCTGTTTGTTTGTTTTTTCCTCAGAGTACATGTGATCCGGTGGTAAACCACTCTGAATCGATTAGCCATACAGTCAGCGTTCCCCTGCAGACCACCCTGGGCACCCTAGAGGAGATCGCCTGCTGAGCGCCGTTCCCTCCATACCACTAGGGGGAGCCAGGCAACTCCTCTCTAAAGGGTGAAAGACAGAGGAAAAAGAAGGAAACAGACTCTTTTTCTTTTTCTCAACATGTCATCATTTGGCACAAACATGAGAACAAGAAGCCAAGGAGCTTCTCGAGGAACATGAGGACCCCAAAGTTTCTCACAAACACCGTCTGTTTGTTCTGAACTCAAGAAGGAAAGCAGTAGTTTGTGGACCTGTCAGGACAATCACTTGTAAACATAAGACAAACACGAAAACACGAGCATGTGAGGAACTGCAAATGCACATGGCCTCTGCGTGTTCTCGCATTCTCTCTCTCTCTCTCTCTCTCTCTCTCTCTCTCTCTCTCTCTCTCTCTCTCTCTCTCTCTCTCTCTCTCTCTCTCTCGCTCTCCCCAGCCGCCATTTTGAAGATTACTGCCAAAACACTGTAAATTATTAAGAGAAAATGTTGTGAAACGGTTCTAACTGTGCATGTGTCAGTTTCATGCGTTACATTATGGTTTTCTCGAACATGTCATCCTCTCTCATGTGTGGAGACGATTTTGTCTTCCTGTGCTGTTCATTTGCTATGTGATTCTAGAATCTCAGTTGGCTTTTTGATGTATCAGGGATGCATCATAAAACTGGGAGCCCCTTTCTTTCTTCCTTCCTTCCTTTTATTTTTCTATCCGTCATAGAAAAGCTGAATGGGTCACGGTACAATGGCACCCATTATGAGCCCATTGTGGCTGCGTATGACTCTTCTAAATGCTTTCTGAATCCATCCCATTTGAAAAGTTATGAACAAAGAAAGTGCAGGGGGGAGGGGGGAGTTTTTGTTGCTTTCTGCATAAGATTATAGTGATACAACTAGCGGTTGTCATTTTGTCAAATGTAAGAGATGTTAATTTGTCATTGATATTAGGAAGCTGATATGGTCTTTTATGCTTTTAATTCAGAGTTGAGAGATATACAGTATTAGGACTTTTCAGAGATTCCACATTCCCAACCGTCTTAACTGGGATATTTTCAAACATTTAAGAAGTAAATTTAAAGGTGTTCACGGTGGTTTAGTATGTGAGTCTATCTCATCTCATCATTTCAGAGCTCTTCATCTGTGCTGCGGTTTGTAATACTGTAATTGCCGTATGTTATCTGATGTTTACGACATTCCCACAATGTTCTTTGATGATGGATGATAGACAGTTCAAAGGTGTGACTGTGTCTATACTGCTCTCGAAATATGAGGTTCTCAGATCACGATACATCAATATGAATGAAGCCTCAACTGACCCATTCATTCTTCAACATGTACAGTGTTTCAGCCAAAATTCATTAACTGAAGCAAAATCATTCTCACAGAATGTGCTTTGGCTGAAAATATTGAAAAGAGGTTCAGTTCTGGGTGATGAGAGTGAGCTTGATTGCGTTTCTCAATTTGACTCACTCCAGTACTCAATTGAAGAATACTGACTGGAGCAAAATTTCAGTCACAAAACGAAAAATAAGAATAAGAGCTTGTGTGTTGAAACTGTCAAAAGCTTCACCTTTTGAACAAATTGTTCTGGGACACTATAAGGCCCCTAGCAGGTGTGTTAGGCTACACCATGCATTTGTTGATAAGCTTCTAGAATCTCCATATAAATAAATAAAGGGTATTTAATCTGGTTTAATAAACCCAGGCTTCCACACATGACCTAGGGCACCCTTGTCCAATCAAATTTGAGCTTAGATCCAATATGCAAATATCTGTCATAAAAATCCCTGCTTAAGATATTTTTGTTTCAGGATTATTAGTAGTTATTTTCGTGCCTCGGGAAACACTATAACTTTGCCACAGGAAATAGAATAATGAATGTGTACTCTGGGTTGTTTGTGGCATGTGAGGGAGCCATGTGATTGTTAATACAGACACATGCTGCTTAATGTATGTTATGTTTTATTCTATAAAAATAGCTGGGAAAGACACTTAGCCTGGACACTTTCCTGATTTGCAAAGTTTCTGTGACCGAATGTAGATGTTTGGTTTTTTTTGCAGTTTGCTAATTAAATGTAATGGGCTGTAGAGGATGAACGTCTTATCCTTATTTGCCCTAAAATGTGATCTGTGTCAAAGATAGATCTGTGAACCTCAGAGGGTTTCAAGCACACGCAGAGGAAAAAATAACCAGATATGTGCAAGGTACAAAATGCTGAAACCCACAGCGTCCGATAAAACCATGAACTAAGAAGTCACTCACAGTGTTAGAAAGCAATTTTAGTTTCTTGCCATGTGGACAAACACCAAAGGGGTGTCATGTTACCTTTGCTATTTTCTCATTAGCAGAAACCAGGGGGGTGATGGTTTCTAATTCCACGGTAATTGCTTCAGTACCTCAAACCTTACATGAAAACAATAAAGGATAAATGGGTTACAGCACCTGTGTCTTTGCTTATGCCTCACTTGCATCCATCCATCCATCCATCTGTCTGTTTACCCGCACACCCGTCCATCCATCCATCCTTCCATCCCTCTACCTACCCACCCATCCATCCACCTGTCTGTCTGTCTACCCACACGTCCGTCTGTCTGTCCGTCCGTCCATCCGTCCATCCATCCACCTGTCTGTCTACCCACACGTCCGTCCATCCATCCATCCATCCATCCATCCATCCATCCATCCATCCATCCATCCATCCCTCTACCTACCCACCCATCCATCCACCTGTCTGTCTGTCTACCCACACGTCCGTCTGTCTGTCCGTCCGTCCATCCATCCATCTCTACCTACTCACCCATCCATCCATCCACCTGTCTGTCTACCCACACGTCCGTCCATCCATCCATCCATCCATTCCTCTACCTACCCACCCATCCATCCACCTGTCTGTCTGTCTGTTTACCCACACACCTGTCCGTCCGTCCTTCCATCCATCCACCTGTCTGTCTGTCTGTTTACCCACACACCCATCCGTCCGTCCATCCATCCATCCATCCACCTACCTGCCCACTCATCCATCTACATGTCTGTCTGTCTGAAATGTTTTTATTTTATATTTGCTGTCCCTTTATCATTTCATGTGCATGCATGTGTGCGTGAGCACGGATGAAGGCTATGCATGTCTGTCTAGGTTGTCAGAAACAAATAGTGAAATGCAAATTTTGACAGCATATGATTATTTGTGGCTCTACCTAAAGAAGATAGAAAGAAGTAAAGAAGCAAGAAACACAATTTCATTTAAGAAAAACAAATTCATTTCCACCACCCCTCAACAGAGATACACATAAATAAACATCACGAAGAACAAAAGAGCTGTCTTTGAGCTCAGAGTTAATGCATGAGCTCAAGTGCGGGGACTCTACATGCCATTTACTTCTAAGAAAAACTAGCTATACAAGCTCCAATCAACTTGTAACTTAAAGCTACAAAAGTCCAGAAATTGCATCACAGCTTTCTAAGGTCATGTTGCATAAGATGTTGCTGTTCATTGTCATCACTGGGACAATTATTTAAATATAAACGGTTTATTTACTGATTTGTGAATACAAATGTTACCTCGCTGTTGTGGTTCTTGTTGCTGGTGTGTTCATTTATTTATTTATTTCGTAATCGTGGCTAAGATGGCCGCCCCTTCCCCCACACCTTTTTGTTTCTTGATTATAGGTGGTTATAAATTCTATGATATAAATGCACATTTCAGACATATTCATTATTCATTAAAAACTGGCTAATTTAGTGAAATCATTCCATTTGAATTCATAGTGTTGCTATTATGACGTTTTCAATTAAAATAAGGGCAATTAAAAATGTATGTATTCAAATACCTTTAAGTCATAGAACAAATCTACCTTCCAGATGAATTTCTTTTACTGGGATTCTGCCATGTCTGTCATTTTTAGTTCAACTAAATTATCCAAATAAATATTTTAGTACTTAAAAATAAAAAGCAAATGCCCATCTTACCCTACCACCTGCCCATTGCAGTGCAGCACATGATATTATGGAATGATCAAGACTAAATATGTGCATTTTTAACTTTAATCTTCATTTCAATTTTATTGTAGTGATTTCTCTTCCTCATGAAATCCAAATTTACCCTATTTACTTTGTTAGCGCACCTTACTAGTCTTGTGGTGAACAATTCATCCATGCAATTTTTTCTTCATAATCTTTAAATCAAAATCTGAAAATGTACTTCCCCTCTGGAATGGCCTTCCTTCTCTGATGACGTCAGTTTGACGGTTTAGAACAACTGTCAGTCTGCCCACTTTCCTAGATCCAATCAATTCCCAGAAGGGAAAAAAACAAGCCACGCCCTCTATTTGTCTCATTCAATGGCTGCATCCGAAATCTTAAAAATGCTGCCTTCAGAGGATGCATTCCAAGGTAGGAAGGCATCAAGGCACGTTTGAATCTAACGTTAGCTTCACTTCATGTCTTCTTGGATCTCTTACGAAAAAAAGTTAATTTAAGTGCGCTATTACTTTTATTTAAACTAAAAATAAGAATGTATACTTTCGGTCTACTTAGGGCTGCACAATTAATCGAATTTCTGATCAAAAGCCACGATTACAAAAAAAAAAAAAAAAAAATCCACAATCCTTACGTTGTGAGAGGTGAATCTCAACTACTTCAGAGTAGGGTCTAGTGTGTACTTCTCACCGCTGTTTCCTGATGGTTTATAGAATAATTAGAACAATTACTCCGAGTCGCCCTCTGTCGTTTCAAAGAATAGCACAACGGCGAGGGCGTCGAGTATAAACACCTCACCAAACGGACTCTCGCGCTGCGGAGCCAGACGAAAGTATAAATAAGGCTTCACAATCCAGATATAACAATAATATTCAAAATAACCCAGCACAATAGGAACTACCAGTGACGAAAGTGTACGCTGACTGGTAGAATCCACGTGAAATAGCACCCGCCATTTTTAAAAAGCCATGCACACAGCCTATATGAACTAAATAACATGGAAAACAGTGATATATGGACCTCTCAACCCTTATGCTAAGGAGACAATCCAACACAACTTTGAGGGGAGCAAGCGAAACATGATTGTGTATTCCTGCTCAGTTAGTGTCACTGGACATCAAGCACACGGCAAACGCTAATACTTTTTCATATAATGTCTGCTTTCTTTGTATAACAGTTCTACCTAATAACATATTAGACAGGACTGTTAAAAAGATCGTAAGCTAATCAAGACGGAGAATGTGAGCACCGTGTGCTCAGACTCTGGCGTTCTCAGCGCCGTCAAAACAATAAGAGTGGCTTACGTCACTTCAGAGTTCCTCCGGGCGGTACGAATGCAACCAGGAAAATTACCCTAGAGGAACATTTAGTTCCTATAACTAAGTTCCATATTTTTATATCCTATTTTTATATAAAAATATGGCATGCAGTAACTTCAGACAGTGGTATAAAGCTATTCAAAACATAATTCAATGTAAATCGTGATAATCGTATTTACAATTTCAAGGAAATAATCGACAATTATGATTTTTGCCCTAGGTCTATTTTTATGTACTTCTCAGACATGCTTAAAATTACATAAGTATACTTGACTTATACTGAAGTCTAAAACTCTAAGTATATTTGGCCTATATTCAAGTCACCTTCATTTATATAGTGCTTTCTAGAATATAGATTGTTTCAAAGCAGCTTTACAGTGATAATAGGAAATTAATGGAAGAGAGATTGTTTTGGCTGTACATCGGCTCTAGAAAAAAGTTATTGTCCAGCTAAAGTATGTTTTTGATTGATTCTTTTCCATTGTAAAAAACCATTAGTTATTTACTTTGGGGCCATTTACTATACTTGCTCAATATTTTGATCAAGATTTACTTAAAAGTATAATTAAGTATTTGAATTATTCTTGGCTTGTAATTGTGTTTATTCATTTGATTGAATAGCCTGTTAAATACTTTTTCCACATAGTTTTACATACTCTTACAAACTTCTGTACTGCTCAGTTCTGTTCAGTTTTGTAATTCACAGGTAGCAGTTATGTTGAGGGAAAGTCATATGCAATTGCTCTTGTTTACTGCCTCTGAGAGTCTGCTGGCTAATTGAATGGCATATACCCTGATGATAAGGGTGCAAGGCCTAGGGAAATCAATGGCATTTAAACAGTGGCCCAACAACTAATGATGAACGTGGCATTGGTAGTCATTTGGAATAATGTTCCTTTCTGCCTGCTGACAAATAATAATCTCAGTATGAGGCATTTACAGCAATTCTATGAACCTGTTCTCCCAGGACTTAATTGTGCTAGGTAGGGTAAGCAATTTCAGAAATGCAAACAATAGCAAGCTAGCTTTGAAAGCATAAGATCTTTGAAACCCTTCAGAGCGCCTCCAAAGCCACGCCTCCTTCAAAAAGGGTTAAAGGGTTAGTTCATCCAAAAATGAAAATTGTGTCAATTACTCACCCTCATATCATTCCAAACCCGTAAGATGTTTGTTCATCTTCGGAACATGAATTAAGATATTTTTGATGAAATTTGAGAGTTTTCTGACCCCACATTAGCCGCGTTTCATTACAGATTTACGCAAAACTTTTGCGGTATTTTCTAAATGTCGATTAAAAACTATTGCGAAATTATGCATATCCCATCCACCGCACTACCCATTATTTTTAAATGGAAGGATACGTAGCCGTGTTATCCAAGCATTAATGTGAAAGGAAAGCACACTTGAGCGGCATGTATGAGGTGTTTCTGGGTGTTTCTCCCTCATATCTGCTTCCAGGTCTGCATTTCTTTGAATGAAATTCAATCCAGTATTCTTGTAATTCTATTGTCTTTTATGAGTTTAATAAAGAACTCTGTCTCGTCTTCTGTCCAAACATACCGCGTCATCTGTAAAGAATTATCAACTTTTATGTACGCCAGGTGACCTGTAAATGCGAAAAAAATCCATTTCCATTGCAATTTTGCGAAAACGTCCTTTTTCGAATCGCTTGAAAATCCACCTCATGCGAGCGTAAAAGATTTTTTTTGCGATATATGTGAGTTTTTGCGAAATTCAAGCGTTTCCACTGGGTGTATTTTCAATTTGCAATTTCAATTTGGATATATAGTATTTTTCTTCTGCTGTTTAAAATTTAGATGACTGCTAATTTAAACTTACATACATTTTATCTAGGTTATTGATATATATATATTTTTTTACATGAACAACCTTTGCTAATATGAGTGGCTAGCTAGCATACAATATTTTATCATGGCTGCAATTGTAACATTGTGTTGTAGTTACCCCCGAGCCACATGGCCAGTGGCGGAGCCAGAGACCCCTGACATCTGACTGGCCACCCTGGGTGCCACCCCAAAATTTAAATTGCTACTTCCATTTCACCTCCTATTGAAAGAAGCATTTATTTTGACGTGTGGCGGCGCAACACATATTATATTAACGTCAGTTGCCAAACAGACGATTAAAAATAAAGGGGGTCATGCATAAGCGCAGAGTTGTTCAAAATCCTGTCGCGCCATTCACATTGTTTTCCATTAAACAACACAATTTGTCTCAAAACGTTCACTGTTTTGCATTGCCGGCTTGAACATGAGAACGTGATGTGTCTGGTCTGTGGCATATGGCATTTCATCCATAGCGCGCGCGCAGAATGGACAAATGCGCATAAAGCTATGCCAAAAAAATAGCGAGTATCATAATTAATACAGTCGCATTTTGTCTTAACCATATGTAAGCAGTTGACAAATGAAATCGGATGCTTGTCAGTATTGGATTCGATATTGGGCATTTGGTCTTAAAGAGATAGCAGCCTATAGCCTCCTGCCATCAATCATTAAAGTTAACCAAAGAACAAAAATCCCCACTGATCTTTACTTAATAACTTTTGTAGCTAGTTTTAACATGCATTAATCTATATTTAATTTATACAGTGAAGATTATACAATGTTATTTTACATTTGATTCTTCAATTTCTGTACCTGAATTACTGTTAGACCTGAAACTTCAAGCACTTAAAAGGTGTCATGAAAAATAAAAATAAAAATTATACTGTTGTCTGAGGTCAACTAATGATGTTTGCATGGTTTTTACATTCAAAAACATCATAATGAACAAGTAATAGGCTATTTTCTATCCTGAGGATGGATCTCTCCTGCAACCCTCGGTTTTGATGGGCGTGCCGCACTGAAGACTTGTAAGTAAACGCCCATGGCTAGGATTGGATAAGATTTGCATATTTTATTTTATTCACAGTACATGTGGGAATTGTTTTAAAAGTGTGTGGGAAAACGGCAACCGGAATGATTCGGCCACAGGGCTCGCAAAATTTCTTTATCAAGCAAACACAATGATTTATCTCTCATCCACCCGCGATTGATTGGAATGTTATTTTTCTATTACTTGGCCTGCCTGATTGGTGGATATAAGTGTGAACCGTGGATCACACACACATACACACACACATGCCAAGTATATTGCAGACAACATGTTCAAAACTTCTGCAATTGTATTATTCCTTCAAATATCAAGTCAAGAGAGTGAACAACACACATCAAGAAAGGAATGTTATTTCACTATTTAAGATAGCCCGTCGGCAGGCAAGGCTTACGTTTTGGTAGCCCGTCTGGAAAACACATAGCCCAGGGACGTTGGGCTTCATGAGCCCTGGCCCATACATAACCGAGTCTGATCCCGAATCACAATGAACCAACAACACGCTGTCAAAGGCTGAAGAATCCTTTATTCGTGGTGTTGTTGGTTCATTGTGATTCGGGATCAGACTCGGTTATGTATGGGCCAGGGCTCATAAAGCCCAGCATCCCGGGGGCTAAGTTATGTTCAGTTCGACACGTACACACAATAGATATTAAACGATCTGTAACAATGCAATACTATCACATATTAAAATAATAATAATAATAATAATAATTAACTCACATTAGTGTGTGGCTTCATTCATTCATGTAATCTCATCCTGTCTGCAAATCCAGTCTCATTTACAAACAAAACGTTTGCAATGTCTTCCCCGTGTGAGCTGGATATTCATTAAAAATAAAGTTTATCCATGCATTCATAATATTGGAATCCGAATGAAGCTTATGTGGCATGTTTATTGCCTAGAAGTTCGATCCGGTTTAGCTCTATGTAGGCCTGTGTCATGTCAGCCATGAGTCGGTGGGCGGGGCTACAGAATCAGGTGTTGTTCTTCTGTTGAGGCGGTGTTTCACCACACGATGACGTCACAGCCTGGCACATTCTGAGATCGAGCAGTTGATAATATAGAATATCAAAATCGACTGCAGGCGGTCGATCCTTTTCCTATTTAGCACCTAAACTCTGGAACAGTCTTCCTAGCATTGTTCGGGAAGCAGACACACTCTGTCAATCTAACCAATCTCTATTATTCAAATTATTTTTATTATATCAATCTCTATTATTCAAATCAGTTAAATGATTGTTAGGCTACATTAACTAGGTCAGCCAGAACCGGGAACACTTCCCCTAACACCTGATGTACTCGTTACATCATAAGAAGAATGGCATCTACGCTAATGTTAGTCTCTCTGTTTATCCCGAGGTTTACTGCAGTCAGCCGGATCCGGGCCGTATCAAGATCAGATGGTGGACCTGCGCCTGGACATGACCAAGGCATCCCTGAAAATTCTGCAGAGAGCGTGTCAAATAAACTCCCCCCGTAAATGCTGCATCAACACGTCATCCTCATTAAACCCGTCTCCGGCATGACGACTCCAATCTTTCGAACAATCTTACGAATATCTATTTACCTAATATGACTTAAGACGTGCAATGTTGCCAGAATTGTAATCATACACTGTTTGTTCGTCGGCCAGAGGAGAACTGGCACCCCGACTGAGCCTAGTTTCTCCCAAGGTTTTTTTCTCCATTCTGGCCCTGAAGGAGTTTTGGTTCCTTGCCACCGTTACCTTTGGCTTTTGGCTTGCTCAGTTGGGGACACCTAAATTTTAACTTGTTTTAACTTTTAATTTTAATTGTAAAAAGCGTTATATAAATAAACTTTTGGTGACGACTTGATTATTTCATAAGCTCAAGGGAAAGTTGATTTTCATGACCCCTTTCATTCTTAGCACTGTTGTTACTTTATTGCTGACTGTTCACTTGTATTCAATAATGTACATTATTAGGCTTGTCTTTTTGGCACATGGCCCAATGTAAGCATCTTGTTAGTCTTTGTTGACATACTTTTCTGTTAGAAAAAATTAACATATTTCACTAAATTTAAATGTAAAAATAAAGGGTGTATTAATGTGTTTGTTCTAGTATAAACAAAGCATCAATAAACCTAACAAATTATTTGTATAAAATAATGTGTTTTATATGTGTTTGACAGAAAATGTGAATATTATCATCAGCTGATTAATGTATTTGAGTAAAATATATATTTAAATAATTAAAATCTAGTTACCACTATAATAGTTGCAAAAATAAATAGACTTTTCCTTTTTGAATGGATATGATGCTTGACATCTTACAATTGCACCCAAACACAACACCAAGGGGACAGTTGTAACACTCTGTCTTCTGGCATTTAATTTAATATTATAGTCTTGTCCCTATTTCTGAAAATACATCAATTGTATTATTAATTGGTGCACCTATGTTTCTTGTATCAAAAGATGACTAGTGCAATTCAAGTAGTCTGTGAGTTATGAAGGAAAACATAAAAAAAAAAAAAAAAAAAAAATTGTTACAACTGCCCCTGGTCTCCCCTACTTGTGATTCTGCTATAGTTCAATATCGCCAGTCTATGAAAGAACATACAAGCCAACAGCTCTGTGATGCTGACAGTCTGTCTGGAACATTTAAATCCTCAAATATGTGCTTTGTATTCATTATCATTAATTCTTTTGGAATTTGACAACATAAAGCCAATCTGTAGAAGAAAATACGGTGTCTGAATAAGCCCCCTTGAGGCTAAATTCAACAGGTATATGCAGGGAGAAGATGATCTGCAGGAGGTAATTTATCTAAATCCTTCAAAGATGACACAAAACTTGTGTTTTCCTGCACATTAATACTAATTTCAGCTAAGAGTGTTTTCAAACAAAGGTTTTGCATTATAATATATTAAAGTTGTCATGAACATTTTGTATATAGTAAATTATTTTATATAGCCAATGTTTGGTGTGTAGGAGCATCTAATTACCCCTCATATGCCCTCTTGTGGTTCTAAAATGCATTGCTTGTTGTTGCTGTAACTAGTTACAATTTTTTTTTTTTATTTGCTAACGAGCATCGGTCATTACTTTAAAACTCTTCATACAGTTTGTGCGTGTTGCAAATATATTTCTGTCAGGACCACTATCGTCAAAGAGGACTGATCGACTATTAGCATATAGTTTGGATTGGTGGTATGGTTCTGTTCTGGGCAGGAACTCCCTGCGCATCCATGCAGCCTAGCATGGATAAGAGCAGGGATAGCAGCAAAAAAAAAAAAAAAAAAAAAACCCTTAGGGTAAACAGAACCAACATAGTGTATTGCAGATATCATTAAAGTTGAACTAATTCAGGAATTTAGTCTGATTCAAGGGGAATTAGAATACCAAATCCTGACTGAATGAAAGGATGAGCTGGGGGTGGAGGAGAGTAAATGAGCTCTGGAGAACGTGATAGCTGCTGATAGTACTGAAGGAGATGATATATGTATGCTGTATAGACGTCGTATTCCTATAGGTAGACGTGATCAGCTGACAGTCAGCTGATGCGAGCTTTACTAATGTGACCTGCCAGAACTGACACTATATGCTTGATAGTGTTTTGCAGATGAAGTATGAATGACAAGTGTTCATGGATTTTGAAAAATGTGGTCATTGAATGCATTTTGTATGAAATTCACAGTTTGGTCTGCATAAACTTCTGTTTTGTTGAATGTGTGAAGAGGTTTGAGTTTCAGCATTGACTGATGCTTGTTAGCAACTGAATTGCCAGGGGCTGCAATGAGAACAATGTCACCTGGTTGAAAATCTCATCTTTCCTTTGTCCACTTTTGTCTGTAGTAGAGGTAAGTACTCTTTTATCCACCTCTTCCAAAAGAGGTCCGACAGGTATTGAACCTGCCTTCACCTTCTTCTTACGTACTGGTCTTTTTCATCAAACAGCCCAGGAGGCAGGATTGTTTTTTTCTTCATAGTAAGAAGAATGGTTGGGAGTGAGTGGCTCTAAATCGTTCAGATCCTCAGACACTTTGGTAATGGGGTCGATCATTTAGAATGGACTCTACCTCACAAAGAAAAGTGTGCAATCCCTCATCATCCAATGTTTGTTGATGTAGAACTGAAGACAATACTTTTCTTATCATCCTTATGATGCGTTCCCACACACCACCATAATGTAAAACTCCACTTGATGCCTTTGTGTGCTAAGGCCTTCTGGATCTTGCTTTGATTCAAATCTGCAAGTGCTTTCCTCAATTCCTTTTCTGCACCAATAAAATTGGTTCCAATTGTCAGATCTTAAATGACACACTTGTCCTCTTCTGCATATGAACCTGCGCAATACATTGATGCAAGAGTCAGTATCCAAAGAATAAGCAATCTCCAAATGGACTGCTCTACTGGCCATGCATGTAAATATCACACCATAACATTTCAAGAGAGAGTGGCCTCTTTTTACTTCGATAGGACCAAAGTAATCCACTCCTACGTTGGTAAACGGAGGCAAATCTACCGTTAACCTTTCCAAAGGTAAGTCAGTCATCATTTGCTCACCCAATTTCCCTTTCTGTCGTCTGCAAAAGACACAACTTGAAATGATTTTCCTGGCAGCTGCACTGGCGTAGGTGATCCAGTACTTTCTTCTTAATGTGGAGAGAATATGATTTCTTCCACCATGGCCAGTCTGTTCATGGATGTGCTTAAGGATAAGCTTGGAAATATGTTGAGCTTTGGAGAGAATTACAGGATGTTTTACTACTTCCGGCATTGCAATCTTGCATATCCGACCACCATCTCTCAACAGTCTATCTTCAAGAATGGGGTTTAACTTAAAAATAGCATTATCCCTTCTGATTGTATATTTCTCTGATTCGAATGAAGCATTTTCCATGGTAAACCTTTCTCGCTGACAGAATTGGATGTTTTTTTCTGCTTCAAAGAGGTCATCCGTAGACAGGCATTGTCCTCCTGATGAAGCTTTAACTTCCTGCATTCCTTTGTTTTGGGTCATTTGATGCAGCAATATACTGCTTTCTTGGTGACTCAGTTCCAGTAAAACGCTCTTTAAATTTCAGTAACCATGCTACTCCTACTTTAAGTCATTTCCAATCAGAAAAGTATGTGATTAGTCTATGAGTAGCATTATTGGCAGCATCCACTACATCCACAACATTTGTTGTGAGCTCCCTTTTGATTTCTAGATCATCATCCGAAATACTTGTCTCAATGCTGTGGTTCAACCACTCCTCTTCTTGTTTCCACAGAAACTCTGGACCATGTAACCACCTCTTGCTGGCTATAAGCTTCTGTACCGTCATTCCTCTAGACACATCATCTGCTGGATTTTGAGAAGTATGGATGTACTTCCATTGTCACATCCAAAGCCTCTCTATTAACATATACCCTATTTACAACAAAGGTACAAAACCTTTTGTTATCGTCCTTTATGTATTTTAGGACAGATGTACTATCAGTCCAAAAACATGATTAATTCAAATCCAGCTGAAGTTCTGTTCTGAGCATTTTATCAATGCGAACAGGTAGAACAGCGGCAGTTAGTTCTAGATGGAATGGTGACTGGTTTAAGGGGTGTCACTCTGGATTTGCCAATAAGAAAGGAGACATGAATGGTGTTATGACTATACAATCTACGGTATGTTACCATATCCATTTTCACTGGTATCTGAAAAGTGGTGTAATTGAGCTTGAACAGGTTGTCCAAACCCACATGGCTTCAAACATCGGTCAACTGAAAAAGCACTCAGGTGTTCCGGATCAGCAATCCATTTGATCCACTGTTGGTCAAGAATTAGTGGAATTTTAACATCCCAGCTATAACTTGTCCTGCATAATTCCTGTAGAATGAGCTTGACAGGTAGTATCAGTGGTGACAGGTATCCTAAAGGATCATAGACTGAACTGATCACTGACAAAATCCCACGTTTACTGTGCATTCGCTCTTTACAGACAGTCTTGAAATTGAATGTGTCTGTCTGCACACACCATTGGAGCCCTAGTGCCCTTTCTACTGGCAATTGATCCCGGTCCAAGTTAAGGTCAATTATATTTTTCATCGGTCTTGCTCTGGAATGGGTTGCAAAACCTCACGGCTGTTGCTGACCCATTGTGTCAGATGGAAACCACCTTTGTGACAAAGAGCAGCCAGATCTCTGGCCATCTGGATTGCTTCTTCATCTGATGGTAGGCTCTTTAGACAATCATCCATATAGAAATTCTTGTAGACAGTGTCGATTACCTCTTTGTCAAAACTGTGATGATTGTCCTCCGCAGTCTTCCTTAGAGCAAAGCATGCACAGCTTGGAGATGAAACAGCTCCAAATAAATGAACAGTTATTCTGAGTTCAGTGACATCTTGCATTACATCACCATTGGGCCACCACAGGAAACGTAGGAAGTCTTTATCTTCATTGGTTACTCTTACCTGATAAAACATTGCCTGAACATCAGTTGTGAAGGACTCCAAAGTGAGCTAGTGAGATTAGGGCCTTGTAGTAACTGACTGTTCAAATAAGTTCCCTTGAATTCTGCTCCACAGTCAAATACAACACGCAGCTTGCCTTTACGGGGGTGGTACACCCCTTGTACCAAATGTACCAAACCTTACCATCATGCCGCTCAGGTTGTTGCTTTGGCACCTTTTCAGCATAGCTCTGGTCAATCATATTATTGATAAAATCTGTGTATTCTTGTTGGAATTTCTTATTCTTTACGAATTTGTTCCTTATTCCAAAGGAGGCGCTGTTTGGCAATGCAGAGATTATTAGGCATAGTAACATCCTTGCACTTGAAAGGCAGTTTCAAATTGTACAGTTTCACTGAAGTTTACAGACTCTTCTAGACATTTCTTCCTTGTTTTCAGGCGTTAGCAATAGCAATTCCAATCTCTTTACATCAATCCTGTTCACTGTAGCAGTATGGCATTTACCTTGACAACTGCCAATGGAACCATTTATAACCCACCCCAATAGGGTTCGAATGGCATAAGGTCCATCTCCATGACTATTTACAATTTCCCAGGGCTCAAGTAATTTAGAGGCATTGGTACCAATCAATAACTGCATCTGCTTGAATGTGTGGAATGTGAACAGCATCAAGATATGGCCACTCAGCCAAATCATCCTTTTTGATAATGTTAGCTGGGCTTACAGGCATTTTGTTTTGTGTGTAGATTTCTGGAAGCCCATAAAAGTCTTTGCCAGTAAGGTCTGAAATCTCCAGATTATTTACAATATAGCTTGTCACCGTTGATTTGGGACTCATTGTGAGAAATTAGATTTTTGTCTTTCGTCCATTTAGATTCAACCTTCTCATCAAACTCTGAGCAAAATGTAAAAGTGCTGCCAGTATCCAAAAAAGCATAAGTCTGAATTACTTTGTAGCCCATTGCACTACTGGAAGAATAGGACGAATGCCACTGCTATTCCCGGTCCCTGTATGATTAGATGCCTGAGCTGACACAAATGTGTTGTATGGTTGCACTGTTCGTATTAACAGCTTTATCAACTTTCACTTTGAAGTGTGTGTGCATAACACTGGGGTGCTTTTGGTAGCAGGTTTTGCAAGTTAATCGCCTTGCACACGCCTTGCTTCAATGTCCAATGTGTAGGCAACCAAAGCAAATAGTGTTTTCCTTCAGAAAGTTAACCTTTTCCCTGTGCTTTGTCTTCTCAAACTGTTTACATTGTTCTAGAGATTGGTTGCGAGAACAAAACAGACAAGTGATGGGGTTACTTGGATTACTCTTAAATTGGCGAATTGGATGTTCAAACTTTGCCTTCATTTCCTCACCTGTGGGTCGGTCAACGTTAGTAATGCTAGTGACAAAGCTGTTTCCTTTGAGTTTGGGCTTTGATAGAGATTGTGGTTTCCATTTGTTCACATCCCTTTGGTTACTGATCATTCCCTTTTCTACATTCTGAATGTCCCCGAAGACTGGATCAGAAATTATTTTAGCTTGACGCTCAATGAATGAGACAACATCATCAAAATTAGTTCTCCGATTACGACGTTCCATAAGATCACATCCCGCCGTTCTCCACTTTTCCCTTAATTTAAAAGGAAGTTTTAAAACCACTGTTCTCATGTTGGCTGGCATGTCTAGTTCCTGTAAGTACTGTACATCTGCCATTGCATTACAGCAACCTTGCAGAAAGTTTTCACGTCTTCTCCCTTAACCACTGGCTATTGAAGTACTTTCTCCATGTAAGGAGCAGATACCAAATTATAAGTTCCAAAATGTTGCTTAAGCATAGCCTTAGCTGTTAGCAAGATCCATTTGTTCCTTTAGTTTCCTCAATTTTCCACTTGTTCTTCAAGATCATGCTTTTCTTTCAAAGCTTCTGCACTGGTAACAAGAGCAGCTCTTTCGGTCTCTACCTGAATGCACACTTGTTGAACAGATGACTTTGATTTAATTGAGCCAGACCTACTGGACCGGCTTGACATTCGACTGCACACATGAGTTTCAGTGTTGGAAATACTATTGTTAGGATTAGGGATGCACCGATACCAATACCGATATTACATTTACATTTACATTTACATTTACATTTATGCATTTGGCAGACACTTTTATCCAAAGCGACTTACATTGCATTCAAGGTACACATTTTTACATTTGGTCAGTTCTTGCTTTCTCTGGGAATCGAACCCATGACCTTGGCATTGCTAGCGCCATGCTCTTATTGTTTGAGCTACAGGAAAGCTTGGTACTCGGTAATTTCAGTATTCGGGTGTCGGCCGATATTGCCCGATACTGTGCTCATGTACTCGTACTCGTGAAACGTCTCTGAATAGGGAACAAGACGCTGCGTAGCTTACGCAAGTGGGAACGCCCTCTGCAGCACGAGGAGCTTGGCAGAGAAAGCAGAGTCTCGTTCCCTATTCAGTGAACATAGGTTACGTAAGTAACAGGAGACGTTCTCTTTCATAGGTTCACTCAACGCTGCGTAGCTTACGCAAGTAGGAACGATATACCACACTCGCCTAGCTAAGCGCTGCTGTATCTGGTACAAAAACACCAGAAAACCTGAAAGGCCAGATTAAGTGAGATGACATGCAAACCCGGAGCCATGTCAAGATTCAAGCTATAGAACCTAACAAAAGTGTGCAGAAAGACCAACCTTCCGCCACACAAATGTCCTCCAGAAGAGTCCCTTCTAAAAGTGCTTAAAAAGGAAGCCACAGCTCAGGTAGAGTGTGTTCGAATGGCAAGAGGTGAAAGTGACCCACGCACCTCATAAGCCAAGAGATTTTTTTTTCCTTTTTTTTTTGTCCCCAAAGGAAAATTCTCCGATCTTGACGTTTCAGTAAGCCTGCGGCGGCCAAACCTGAATAGCCGGATTAGGCAGACAGGACATGCGAGCCCGGAGCCATGTCAAGATCTAGACTATAAAACCTGACAAAAGTGTGCAGAGAGGACCAACCTGCCGCCACACAAATGTCCTCCAGAAGAGCCCCTCTAAAAAGCGCTTGAAAGGAAGCCACACCTCTAGTAGAGTGTGCTCGAATGCCAAGGGGTGAAGGTAATCCACGCACCTCATAAACCAAAGAAATAGCCTCTGTCACCCAATGGGAAATTATCTGTTTTTGATGCAGCAAGCCCACGGCGGCCAACACCAAAGCATACCAGAAACTGGTTTGATTTCCTCCAACCACCAGAACAATCCACATACAACTTCAAAGCCCGAACAGGGGAGAGCAAATTAAGCTTTTCGTTCTCCGATGAGGCGAAAGGAGGAGGGTGGAAAGAGTGGAGGGTGGTGACTTGTGAATGAAACAGGGTGGACAAAACCTTGGGAACATATCCTGGCCTGGGCCTTAAGGTGACCTTAACCAGACCAGGAGCAAAATCTAGACAAGCCTCACTAATGGAGAGAGCTTGTAAGTCCCCCACTCGCTTCAGAGAAGTCAAAGCCAACAAGAGAGCCACTTTGAGAGTCAGGATCCGCTCCGCAGCTCAAAGGGAGCCTCCATTAATCCCTCTAGAACGACTGACAATTCCCAGGAGGGGATACCAGGGGAGTGTACTGGTCTCAGGCACTTAACCCCTTGCATAAATGATAACCTATGTCTTCCAAGGGGAACCTCACTTGACTCCCTATGAGCAGCAATAGCCTCAACATAAACCCTAAGGGTGGTTGCCGCCGCTCCTGAAGCAAACTTCTCCTATAGGAACTCCAGCACTGGGCTAACAAGGCAGTTTACTGGACCCACAGCATGAGCTGAGCACCATGACTCGAAAACTTTCAACTTAGACGAATAGAGTCTCCTCGTGGAAGGGGCTCTTGCACTAGCAATGGTCTCCTGGACATCGACGGCAAGACCAGCACTCAGTGCTAGCGACCCCGTAAGGGACACACCCACAGCTTCCAAATCTCGGGATGAGGATGCCAGATCCTGCCCTGAAGCTGAGATAACAGATCCTTTCTGATTGGTATCTCCCAAGGAGGGGAAAAAGAACCAGCTCGAAAACCACGTCTGGGATGGCCAGAACGGGGCCACAAGCAGGAGACTGACTCCGCTCTCTCTCACTCTGCAAAGAACCCATCAATTTGATGGGTGGGAATGCATAGAGTTTCAGCCTCGGCCATGGGTGAGCAAATGCGTCCACCCCCAGCGGCGCTAAGAGGTCCACTTGGGCTTCGCCAAACACCTCCCAAATCTGGGACACTGTTTGAGGGTTCAACCTCCATTCCCCTGATCTGAGCTTGTGCCTCAACAGGAAGTCTGCTGCAAGGTTCAGGATCCCTGGAACATGGACCACTCTCAAGGACAAGACACAGGCCCATAAAAGGAGACGACACGCATGTCTGTCCAGGGTACGTGACCGTGAGCCCCCTTGGCAATTCACGTGAGACACAACCGCAATATTGTCTGTCCTGACAATGACATGGTGTCCCCTGAGGAGGGGGAGAAAATGCCGAAGGGCCAGAAAGACAGCTCTCAGCCTAGGCAGTTAATGTGCCACGAGAGAGCTTCCCGCATCCAAACTCCGCATGCTGGCCTGCCCTCGACCACGACACCCCAACCGGTGAGAGAGGCATCCGTAGTAATCATCTGGTGATGGCAAATAGCACCCATACCGACCCCTTTCTGGAGAAAAAAGAGGGTCGCACCATACTGACAGAGCACAGGAACAGCTGCGTGACACCTTCAGTAAGCGAAGAGCCGATCCTGCCAATCGGTTCCTGAGAGCTTCATCCACCATAGAAAGGATCTCCTATGGAGCAACCCCAAGGGAAGGACCGGGGAAGCTGCGGCTATGAGACCCAGAAGCCTGCAGCTGGTACCCACAGAGACATGATGGCCAAGCTTGAAGCGGGCCAGACATGACACAATACTGGGAATTCGAGCAGGGGTCAGATGGGCCTGCATCAGTCCAGACAGACCCCTAGAAAGATGGTCTGTTGAGATGGGGTGAGGACACGCTTGACTGTGTTCACTCTTAAGCCGAGAGACTGAACATGGCAAAGAACGAAGTCCCTGCTTTGATGGGTAACCAACTCTCTGGAGCTGGCTAAGAGGAGCCAATCGTCCAGGTAATTGAGTATACGAATGCCCTGGAGCCTCAGAGGGGCCAGAGCAGCATCCATACACTTCGTGAAAGTTCTCGGCGCCAGGGCGAGGCCGAAGGGAAGCACCTTGTACTGGTATGCCTTCCCTGCGAAGGCGAACCTGAAAAACGTCCTGTGTTGCCGAACAACCTGCATATGGAAATATGCATCTTTCAGGTCTATCGCAACGAACCAGTCACATTATAGATTTTAGTGTCAGCATCTGAAAAGGGAAAAAATTCAGTCGATGAATGTCTAAAATGGGTCATAGACCACCGTCTTTCTTCAGGACCAGGAAGTAACGGCTGAAGAAGCCGTGTTCCATGTCCGACGAAGGGACTTCCTCTATTGCTCCCTTGAGAAGGAGGGAAGAGAGCTCCCGCTGAAGTACAGAAGCCTCTGAGGCGCTGCTCACTACAGTAGAAATGACCCCGTTGAAAGGGGGGGAGGGGTTGCTACAGAACTGAAGCGTGTAGCCCAACTGGACTGTACGGAGGATCCAGGGTGATACTCCTAGTAAACGTTTCCACTCTTGATAGAAATAAGACAGAGGAAGTGGAGTAGTGTGGTGCAGCGGACATACCTGAGTAAGGGTGTCCAGCTGGTCCTTGGGGGGTGGAGTGGTTGATTGCACAAAAAAGCCCTCGGCATCCTGATGCGGAGTGGGTGACAGCGAAAGTACGGAAGAGAAAAGAAAGTACGGCCTGCTGGTTGCTGGAGAAGTAAAAAGAAGAGAAAGTACGCCCTGCTGGTTGCTGGAGAAAACAAATTGTGTCTCCGTTTACACAGGTAGATGGTGACAAGTCCATTGGACGTGCGGGGAGAAAGCCAGAAGCGTCTCCTACTGCTAGAGCCGAAGGTTGAAGTTGAACCCGCTCTGCCCATCGAGACGCGCTGGGCGGCGGATGTGGCAGAGCTGGGTAAGGAGAGCGGCTGAGAGGCAGGCAGAAACGCTTGTGTGGTCTGTCCCAACGTCGGGTGTGGCTCTCCTTTTTCTGCGCTTCAGCTCCAGGTGCCTATGAGAGCACTGGCGAGGGAGTGGGCGACCGGGGGCTCCCCAAACTGTGGCAGATGGGGGATGACCCTGATCGCTCCTTTTGCTGGAGAAATCACTCTTAAGTGAAGGACGCTCTCTAGGCTGAGAAGAGGGCAAGTTAGGGGACTGCTTAAAAGTGTCTGACTGGGACTTGGCAGCTCTGAACTTATCCACTAGTGTTAACCACTTCGCCAAACAATCCGGACTGGGAAATAGGGGTGTCCATGAGGAAAACCTTCTCTTTGTCACAGATTTCTGATGTTAAGCCACAGGTGGCGCTCTGCAGCCACCACGCCAGCCATAGAATGTCCCACGGCGCGAGCCATATGTTTGGTGGCTCTTAAAGCCAAATCAGTGGCTCTACAAAGCTCTTCCGGCGTTACGCCCTCGCCCTCGTCCATCTCCTTCAGAACGTCAGCTTGGTAAGCTTGGAGAATGGCCATAGTATGGAGGGCCATGCCCGCTTGACCGGCTGCAACGTACGATTTTCCTATTAAGGCGGAAGTGGTCCTGCATGGTTTTGAAGGAAGGAGAGGACCAGACTTCTATGAAGCAGCAGAGGAAGGAGAGAGATGAGAAGGCATACTGCGTCGAAGACGCCATGGGAAAACTCCTTTTCTCAATATACTGAAGCCATTCCTCACTGCGAGAGCATGCCCATCTCCTCCCTCCGCTCTTTTGAACACCTGATGAACATCCCTTGTTCTTAATTTTCTGTAAGTAGATTTTAAGAACCTTGCTGTATTTTTGTGTAATTAATTAAGAGAAAGTACTCCGCCATCTTACTCCGACGAAAGTGACTTGAACGCACATGACATCGTAAACACAATTTCCTACCTCGTAAAAAATACAAACTTCCCAGGAGGACTCGAACACACCATGGTTGTTTGAACTTACTCCTGGACGCGCTTTTGGAACCAGCATACCTCAAGTAAGCAAGGTTTGGGTTAATCAACCGAGATTTCAGGGTATATGGGATGTTAAGTTAACCTTGCTTTCTCGAATACCCCCCTGATGGTGTTGGACAGTTTGTTTGTGTTAGTCCAACAAGATCCAATCAAAATGTAGCAAACCTTTGTCCACTGTTATGTTACTGTTACATACATTTTAGTTCTGATGAGTCAAATTCATTCATTTTTGTTCATGAAGTCAAAGCTATCCTCAGCCTCTCCACTGGTCACTTTACATTTGCATTGTTTAATTATTAATACAAAAGACCACAGATACTCAGTTGGTTTTGAGCTATAAAGTAGAATGTAAGATAATTCTGCATCACAACCGCAAAAAAAAATTGCTGTCAGAAAAAAAAAAAAAAAACAGCAGCTTGTCAGCGGGGCAGTATCTTTAAATACACTCGTTGTGCCTGTAGTACAGGTTAAGGTTACCCTTTAGGCCACTGTGACAATCTGTCGTCGTACCCCTAAAGGTACCATTTTTGCTATTTTTTTATTTTTATTTTTTTAACAGTACAGTACTCATTAAGTTTTAACAAGTTATAATGCCAGTGGTGCTGTTTTCGTAAACAGACATCATGCCATGTCTGATGTAACAGGCTGATAGTCAAGCCTCAGGATGCTTGTGGAACATTTTAAATGACTTCTGTGTAATGAAAATCAGGACTTTGGAGTATGAACAGCAAAGCAAAACTGCAAAAGCTGACAGTCCAGGCTGCACTGATATTTGTCATACCCCCAGTGAACATAAATAAAGGTATAGGCCATGAAAAAGCTGAACAGACTACTGCTTTGAAAATGTTATTAACGTTGGCCTTTAGCAGAGTTATTAGCAATGCCCTTAATGATAAACAACAAAATACAGTAAATTAGCTTGCTGTCAGTTGCCTGCTACAAAATGTCTCAGATAAATGAATAAACTAGCTAATGAGAATATTGTTACCTCACAAGGATGAAGTCTGTTTTGCATTTTCAGTAATGTTTCACAGTAGTTAATCGCAGTGTGTGTCTGTGGTGTTGGCTTCAGCTTCACTTTTCAGCTTCTTCTGAAAATGTTGTGTTTATGACATTATGATTCTGTGCTGGTAATAGAAAGCCACTCCTCTGCCAAGCCTTCCATACTAATGAGATCAATCACCACCCATTTTAATTGTTTTTTCTTCGTCTTCCCATCTGTCTTATAGGAAAACCAAAATGTTCGAGAACTTAATTGCTCGAGAGGGAGAACAAGACTGAGACAGGATTACTTCAAAGGATCTTTCTGCCACCAAACAAATAACAGTTCTTCCCACACAATCAAACAAATGTCAATTAGCAAGCATCACATCCCCTCCCTCTCAGCCCAATTAAGAGGATAGAAGGCTATCACACAAATAGGCCACTGCTCAGAGACCTGTGAAATAAAGCTGGCTAAAGATAGCTGGGCTTTCACTGAGTCCAGGCCTTTCTAGCCATTTTCCAATTAAAGACCATGATCTACTAATGAATAAGCAAGTCTGACACTCAGAGGTCTACGCCAGTGGGCTGTTTGATCGGACGCCTGGCTTCTCGTTCATGCTTTTAAAGGATTAAAGGATGACTCCACTGAGGGAATGTGTTGTTTAGCTGTTTTCTTCGTCTTTTCACCACTTCCAGATTGAATTTGGCAGAGCTAGCACCCCACATCTGATTGATGCGTATACCTTTTTGCTTGCATATTAGGTGAAATGATTCATCTGAGTGTTGTGGACATCTCAAATACTGAAGTCAGATTTAACGTTGTTTACTTCAGTTCTGTTTTAGGACAGCAGCTGTCAAACTGTCATAAATGTAATCTAACATAAAGCAGGAAAAACAAAAAGCCTGTAGAGCTTTGGAAATGGTATAACAGTCTCGGGTTTGATTGCCTGCAGCAAATAATATATTCATAATGTTAATGCACAATAAAGTGGCTGACAGAATAATCCACAAAAACACATAGTACTGTTTACTGTCATTCCAATCTGAATGCAATAGACAAATATGTAATAAGAGGCAGCGTTTGTCATAATATTCACATTTGCGCACATTCAAGACAGGCAGCTTCTAGATAGGTTATGATTTTTACTTGCAATCAGTACATGACATACAATTAAGTATTTACAACAAAAATGGCAGCTTACACAAAGCGACAGATTTCAGTTCAAAAACAGGGTGAGGTAGGATCAAGAGGATTTGTATGATATGTTGGGAAATGTTAGAAAGTTCGAGAAATTGCGAATGTGAAAGTTGGTAAAAACTTAATTTTACAGTGTCCTTGTTACACGTTTCATGTAGTCACTGTAGTAATGACTATAAATTATGCATAATTACATGCAACTAACCCTACAACAAACCTAACCCTATAGTAAGTACACATAGTTAATTAATCTTACTCAGTACTTAAATGTATAATTACACTGTAACAAGGACACCTTAAAATAAAGTGTATCCTGAAAGTTAAATGGCAAAAGTTGTAACATATACGCTTAGACCTTACAACCAAAGTCTGGCTTAAAATAAAGGGCCTGTGTTACTGTCTCAGTTCATCTACACCTAACGAACCTAAACTCCACAAAGCTTAGTTACATATTTACATAGATAATGTGTAGTTTAAGTGCTTTGGCATGGTATTTCATAACCCTCCAAATGAAGAAAATCTTTGAGAAGAAAAGCTTGGCGCATTGAGACAGTTGTTGGCACAGCAGGAGTTTAATATTTTCCTGTGAAACATTGATCAATCATGCTCTTCAAAAAGAACCTGATTTCTGTGATTAAATTAAACAACAAAGTCTGATAGGCAACATTTTATGAAATTAAAAATTCAAATAATCTCAAACTTGAAGTAGTTACGGTTGCTAAATGAGTCTCTGCATGGGTGTGCGTGGGAAAGGCTTACTGTGCATTGTAGAAAAATGTACAGTTAAATCTGCAAATTTCCCACTTGTTATGGCCAGATGTCGAGTTCTATGGTAACCACATTCCACATTTAATACTAAAGGTCATATATTTTCTGAAAATATAATCTGTTTATAACTGAAATATTGCTTTAATGAACAGTCTACCGAAATTCTTTAAATAACCTAAAAGGAAACACAATATCAAATAAACAAATGTTATGACACAACAAGGCAAATAATAAATAACTAAAGACATTAAAAAATAAATTATATCATTCATGCCAATATAAGTGCTTAAGTGCCTGCATGTCCCAGACTGGAAACAAAATCTATATTAAGACAAACACCCTCAATGGCCTGTTCCCCTTTTTGAGTCTCTTGTTTCGTCACTTTATGCCTTCCCTTAGAGGTCTGCGGGACCAGGCACAAGTTTTGAATTTCTGAGTGCATGCGGGTGGGAAGATACTGATATGTGGCAGAACCTGATTTGACCAAATGCAACATGTTCCTGGATCAACATTTTTGTTGATCCTAGAACAACATTCCAATCAACCAATCAGATTTGAGGGACACGTTTACCGTTTATGCTATATTTAGGCTAACAACCAGTGTTAGGTGCTTCTACATCAGTGTTATTCACCTATCATTTCCTTCTGATTTTAGGGATAACTTATGGGTAGGGTTAGGTTTTGTGGTAGGGATATGGTTTGCACAAAGGAATGTTGTTCCAGGATCAACAAAATATGTTGACCCAGGAACACGTCTGCAAAATCAGGATGTGCTGAAATGACTCTTGGTTCCCGCAAAATATAATCGTCTAATATAATAACTGCAAGCACCAGTTTGTCACTGGAGATACAAGTGTTGCGTGTGTATGGAGACACACAAGTGTTGTGTGTGAATGGAAATAGGAAAAAATAGCTTAAAGACACTGGAGCAAGTCAGAATCTAATCAGACTAGGACTGAAAAAAATCCACATAGACCTCTTCCTACGAGATTTTGCTTGCGGGAATGGGACAAAACGTGAACGTTGTGGGTAGGAACAGGATAAAATATATAAAATTTTTGGCAGGAGTGAGCGGGAGCAGGACAGAATCTTGCGGGAGCAGGACTGAAAAAATCCATCACGTGCAGACCTCTACCTTCCCTTACAGATGGTGGACGGCTGAAAGAAGCCAGGCCAAGGAGGACATGTGCAGTCCGACTGCACCCTATCGAAGAAAAGAAGCCTTCAGTGGACTTCCACTTGGTCAACAGTCTGGAATGAAGCTAAAGGGGGAGGGGTCCTAGGCCTTGACCCAGCTGATAGGAACCCAGAAGGTCTCCCGCTCCAGTCTCTCCAGGATGCTACGTAGTTCTGCGCAGGCACTGGCAGTGTCCTCCTTAATCAGGACCCGATCCACAAAAGGACCATATTGTTGATCTATCTGCTGTGCAGACAGACGCATTTCCTGCAGGTCCTCCTCCTGAAAATGAAGAGATGAGAGAGTGTAGGGCATGATTATTAATAGTGAGAATGAAATGAAAGAGATGTCAGAAGATGTGTGCAAAAATATATAATAATCAAGCTAGCGATACCGTGCCTGTAGATTCTGTGATTTTCCCATAAATTTGCAAGCGAGACAAACCTTAAGCTGATTTTCAAAGCCAGACAGTCGTGGTAATTGTATTGCAATTATTACTAAATGACATAATTTCAAGGCTGATTTTTGAGAGGTCGGGAGAATTGTTGTTGATCAGTGCCACAGGGTTTCTTGAGAGTTGAGTGATGTAAACCTGTGATGAGACTCACTGTGATTCGCCCATGTTCACCTCCTCCTGGCGAGGTGCCGGCACTGCGGCGTCTGCGACTCTCTGGGATTCGTGGTGTTACGAAAATTACATAAGGCTTGAATTCGGCTGTCCTCAGGGCCTTCAGAGCCTGTGGCAGGACAAACAACAAAACCAGTAATGTGAAGGGTTAAATGACACCATCTATACATGTATAGTACAGTTTAAAATGTATTGTCAGTAAGATATTTTTTGAAAGAAATTACTACTATTATAAAGTATTAGTAAAGACATACAGTGCATCTGTAAAGTATTCACAGCGCTTCACTTTTTACACATTTTGTTGTTACAGCCTTATACCAAAATTGATTAAATTCATTCTTTTACTCAAAATTCTACAAACAATACCCCTTAATGACAACGAAAAGAATCTTTGCAAATTTATAAAAAATAAAAATCACATGTACATAAGTATTCACAGCCTTTGCCATGACACGCAAAATTGAGCTCAGGTGCATCCAGTTTCCACTGATCATCCTTGAGATGTTTCTACAACTTGATTGGAGTCCACCTGTGGTAAATTCAGTTCATTGGACATGATTTGGAAAGGCACACACCTTTCTACATAAGGTCCCACAGTTAACAGTGCATGTCAGAGCACAAACCAAGCCTAGAGTCCAAGGAATTGTCGGTAGACCTCAAATTTCTGCAGCATTGAAGGTCCCAATGAGCACAGTGGCCTCCATCATAAATAAAAGGAAGAAGTTTGGAACCACCAGGACTCTTCCTAGAACTGGCAGCCAGGCAAAACTGAGTGATCAGGGGAGAAGGGCCTTAGTCAGGGAGATGACTAAGAACCCAATGGTCAGTGGCCTGACGACACATGACACAGCCCGGCTGGAGTTTGCCAAAAGGCACCTGAAGGACTCTCAGACCATGAGAAACAAAATTCTCTGGTCTGATGAAACAAAGATTGAACTCTTTGGCCTGAATGGCATGTGTCATGTCTGGAAGAAACCAGGCACTGCTCATTACTTGGCCAATACCATCCCTACAGTGAAGCATGGTGATGGCAGCATCATGCTGTGGGGATGTTTTTCAGCGGCAGGAACTGAGAGACTAGTCAGCATCAAAGGAAAGATGATTGCAGCAATGTACAGAGACATTCTTGATGAAAACCTGCTCCAGAGTGCTCTGGACCTCAGAACGGGGCGAAGGTTCATCTTCCAACAGGACAATGACCCTAAGCACACAGCCAAGATAACAAAGGAGTGGCTACGGGACAACTCTGTGAATGTCCTTGAGTGGCCCAGCCAGAGCCCAGACTTGAACCCGATTGAAAATCTCCGGAGAGATCTGAAAATGGCTGTGCACCGACGCTCCCCATCCAACCTGATGGAGCTTGAGAGGTCCTGCAAAGAAGAATGGGAGAAACTGCCCAAATATAGGTGTGCCAAGCTTGTAGCATCATACTCAAAAAGACCTGAAGCTGTAATTGGTGCCAAAGGTGCTTCAACAAAGTATTGAGCAAAGGCTGTGAATACTTATGTACATATGATTTTTATTTTTTATTTTATTTTTAATACATTTGCAAAGATTTCAAACCATCTTCTTTCACATTGTCATTATGGGGTATTGTTTGTAGAATTTTGAGGAAAATTGTGAATTTAATACATTTTGGAATAAGGCTATAACATAACAAAATATGGAAAAAGTGAAGCGCTCCAAAAGTGAATGCACCAAATCATCATATCAGAATGATTTCTGAGGGATCATGTGACACTGAAGACTGGAGTAATGATGCAGAAAATTCAGATTTGACATCACAGGAATAAATTACATTTTAAAACATTACAATAGAAAACTGTTATTTTCAATTGGAACCATAGTACTGTTTTTACTATACTTTTGACCAAATAAATACAGCTTTGGTGAGCATAAAACTTATTCTAAAACATAAAATAATTTACTGACCCTATCTACCTGACTCTTTCATAACCTTTTCATTATTGTGGTTTGATATTTAAAAACTAAATCTTCACCAAAAGATTTTATCAGTCTAGTTTTAACCACTGATCTATATAGAGAACTGAATTGCTCATGACGTCATAAAAGTGAAGCTATAGCGCCGTCATATTGGTATTCCCTACTAAACTCACACTTTCTATTGAATTAATAGGAAATTATATGATTTTCCTGAGAAAACCCTTGCCTGACGAGACACCGCTTTTATATAAACGTCCTAAGCATGTACATGGTTATTATAGTCTGAAATAGATGTTGCTCAGCGTTGATCAGCGAAATAAAATACACGCATCATAACTTATTCAGACAAATAACGCTGACTGCTTTATTTCCAAGAGCATGGTAAACTCTGTATTTGAATACAATATAGTGCAATACATAGTAAAAGAGGCTTGTATTAATATTTATTGTATAAGCTATTCAAATCAATTTCTGCAGCTTAAATACATGTTTTAACACAATATATGTTAATATTTAATACTTCCTCCATAAATATATATACATAAAGAAACATATTTTACCCACATCAATGATTTCAATGGCCTATATGACTTATCCTGTCTGAAAAGAGACCATACACATTACAGATAACATCTGAAATGGTCTATTAATTTACATACCTATATCATAAAACTAATCCTGTGAGACTGAGACACTGTAAATCAGGTGATTTTAGGTCAATGTTTTGGCTGTAAGTCAATGATGCCCTCTGTCGGTAGGGAATAGTAAGATGGCCGCTCGAACACACAGGCTTCACTGCCTGATGGCAGTTTAGAAAGCAATGAGCAATCCAGTTTATATAGATCAGTGGTTTAAACCCAGTTGCAATGAACTTCTGAAGTCCATTTACAAAATCAAATATTAAGTAAATTATGAGGTCTTTTACGCACTGATACACTTCATGTTCAGTTTTAGCCAGTAGCGGTAAAAATTAATAATGTAAGTTAAATTTCCTGCCATGACCATAAGAAGGATTCTTGCCATTGGGGTAAAGTGCTGCATGTGGTCTTGCACAACTAATAAGTTTGTTGCAATAGGCAAGTAGCGCCACCTAAAGGTGAAACCAGTCAGTACATATCAGCATTGGAGAATGACTTCCTTTTGGCTAAGTGATGCATGAAAATTTTAAATATAGCCAAAACAACATGTAGAAATCAACAAAACATGTAATAAGACATATGCTTTTATGCATAATTTAAGTTGATCATAGAATGGTTTTGCTGTAAATTATAAATGATAATGTTTACAGTAGTTCTTGAATCAACACCCAGGGGAGAAGCTGCTGTAATTTACCTCAGGCTGCACGTCTACCAGACACATCTTGTTCTTGGCTTGAACAGAGCGGATGGCCTCTATACTTGTCCCATACAGATTCTCCTTATACTCTCCATACTCTATAAACCTGCAGACAAGTCAGGGTATGACAATAGGGCCATATATTTTCAAATGGTAGTAGAAGAGCAGCAGTACAAGAATACCACATCACAGCAGCACACACTTGTTATTCTGTGCATCTGCATCAAAAGCCTGCTTAGTCACAAAGTGGTACTCCACTCCCTCCTTCTCATGGCTCTTTTTGGGCCGTGTGGTGTCTGTGATGGAGGACAGAGAGCCAAAAATGTCATGTGGTTTAAAAGGATAGTTGAAAAATGATGCTATAATTTAGTCACCCTTCTGTACTTCAAAGCATGTATGACTTTTCTTTGTGTGAAGACACAAAGTAATTTTTCATGCAATTATAATAGGAACCAAATCTTCCTTTCAAGCTTCAAAAATTATGTAAAAGGACCATAAGTGGTCCATTTGTGCTTTTGCACCTAACCCTATTTCACTTTCATATATAAATGGCCAGGATATTCTTCCAAAATTCACATTTTGTGTCATCTGAAGAAGAATATGAGGGTGAGTAAACAATGACAATTTTTGCTGATTTAAAGTGACACACAGATCATTTCTAAAGTCTTTAGAAAACACTGGAAAGTAATGTAATGTAACTAGTGTATTTATCAGGAACTGTTTCTATCCTGAATAGGAAATGAGGCAAGACCTACGGGGCACAGCCACAGCGTAGCGATGGGGATTTTCTGCAATGACCTTTTGCTTCAGCTCATTGATGCGTGCTCCCAGAGAACCTGCGCAAAGTTAAAATGAGAGCATTTATAGTACCTTATTTACTTAAAGTGCAACGTACAAGAAAAATGTACTTCAGAAAATGACTGAAATCATACAGACATTCTTAAGCTGAGTAAAATCATTATTGCCACTAGAGGTCAGTGTATCATCAGAATGATATGTACTACAGTGTATCATCTGAATGTAGAATGCAGTGAAAAGTCGGCAAAGATTTTACTGATACATGCAGTGGTTTATGGAAGGTATAGTGTAGCTCCAGTCTAGCTTAAGGATAAATTCTATGTGTTTAATTATAATATTTTATGTTTTACAAGAATTATTTTTACAGGCATATTTTCTGGTATGCCGAGTTAGCTTTCTTGTTCTAGCTGCCAAGTGTCCCAAATCTTATTTATAACGGTGCTTAATAGGACACAAGGTCATATTGATTAAGCTGTTGTTTACTTTGTAAAATGGCGAGGACTTAGACAACCGCCGTGCCTCCAATTTAATATATTTTAGTTTTAGTTTTTATATCTCAGTTAATCAGTGGGCTGTTTATTGCACCAACATTAAACACTGCACAATATACACAGTATACAAAACATTGAACTGTAGTTGAAATGTTATGTTATGTTTTATATTATCTTACCAATGAGAACTACTAATCGGGGTCTCTCATTGGGCCTCTGCTGATAACGTGTGACTTCTTCATAGGTCAGGAACTCTGTGTCATTCTGGTCAGAAACATTGGCCTCTCCTGAAGAACCACGACGGTCCTTCCGACTTAGACGAAAACTTCTCCTTAAACCGGCTGAGACAGTCACAAAATCAAAAAACATTATTTATTACATGTCTAGGAGAAGAAAAATATATATATATATAATTACCAGTCACTTCACTTCCATTCAAAAGTCTGAAGTCAGTAGTAGCTTTATTTAGGAGTTTTAAAATACAGTGAAAACAGTAATACTGTGAAATATTATCACAATTTAAAATGACTTTTTTCTGTTTTGAAATACTATTAAATGTTATTTATTCCGCTGAACTTTCAGCATCATTACCCCAGTCTTCAGTGTCACATGATCCTTCAGAAATCATTCTAATATGATGATTTGCTTCTTATTATATCAATGTTGAGTATATACACTCACCTAAAGGATTATTAGGAACACCATACTAATACTGTGTTTGACCCCCTTTCGCCTTCAGAACTGCCTTAATTCTACGTGGCATTGATTCAACAAGGTGCTGAAAGCATTCTTTAGAAATGTTGGCCCATATTGATAGGATAGCATCTTGCAGTTGATGGAGATTTGTGGGATGCACATCCAGGGCACGAAGCTCCCGTTCCACCACATCCCAAAGATGCTCTATTGGGTTGAGATCTGGTGACTGTGGGGGCCATTTTAGTACAGTGAACTCATTGTCATGTTCAAGAAACCAATTTGAAATGATTCGAGCTTTGTGACATGGTGCATTATCCTGCTGGAAGTAGCCATCAGAGAATGGGTACATGGTGGTCATAAAGGGATGGACATGGTCAGAAACAATGCTCAGGTAGGCCGTGGCATTTAAACAATGCCCAATTGGCACTAAGTGGCCTAAAGTGTGCCAAGAAAACATCCCCCACACCATTACACCACCACCACCAGCCTGCACAGTGGTAACATGGCATGATGGATCCATGTTCTCATTCTGTTTACGCCAAATTCTGACTCTACCATCTGAATGTCTCAACAGAAATCGAGACTCATCAGACCAGGCAACATTTTTCCAGTCTTCAACTGTCCAATTTTGGTGAGCTCATGCAAATTGTAGCCTCTTCTTTCCTATTTGTAGTGGAGATGAATGGTACCCGGTGGGGTCTTCTGCTGTTGTAGTCCATCCGCCTCAAGGTTGTGCGTGTTGTGGCTTCACAAATGCTTTGCTGCATACCTCGGTTGTAACGAGTGGTTATTTCAGTCAAAGTTGCTCTTCTATCAGCTTGAATCAGTCGGCCCATTCTCCTCTGACCTCTAGCATCAACAAGGCATTTTCGCCCACAGGACTGCCGCATACTGTATGTTTTTCCCTTTTCACACCATTCTTTGTAAACCCTAGAAATGGTTGTGCATGAAAATCCCAGTAACTGAGCAGATTGTGAAATACTCAGACCGGCCCGTCTGGCACCAACAACCATGCCACGCTCAAAATTGCTTAAATCACTTTTCTTTCCCATTCTGACATTCAGTTTGGAGTTCAGGAGATTGTCTTGACCAGGGCCACACCCCTAAATGCATTGAAGCAACTGTCATGTGATTGGTTGATTAGATAATTGCATTAATGAGAAATTTAACAGGTGTTCCTAATAATCCTTTAGGTGAGTGTATACTGTATTATTAAAATATTATTTATTAATTATTATATAACATTTTTGTAAACAGGATTTATTTTTTGCAATTTTGATGCATTTAATGCATCCTTGCTGAATAAAAGTATTATAATTTTTTTAATCTCACCAAGTAACCCCAAACCTTTGAATAGTAATATTTAATGTATTTATATGACAGAATAATGTGACAATCAAAAAGTGCAATCTAAAGTGCAATCACAGTTGAATTTAATTGATGAAATTATATGAGCAGTCAACTTACTCTCTTTAAACTCTTAAAAACATTCACTTTGTATAGTAATGATAAAGGCCTTGCCAAATGACAAAATATTGAAACCAAGCAGTGATTAGCCATATCCTACAACTAACTGACACTTTCTGCCCCTTAACTCCTGTAATCTTCACTCCAACAGAATTGCTGATGTTATGAAAAATGTTGTGAAGGGTTTTTACATTTCAGGACATGGAGGTTAGTGGTGGCAGCTGTGTGGGAAGATTGAGGACTGTACCTGAGTAAAACTCCCAGGAAAACACCTGGCCACAGGAGGGTGCCACTGCATTACACTTCGAAGAGACTACAATGCGCATTAGACCACCTCACACTTGTGCAAAAGCCACACTCTGCCTTCAACAACTGACCCAAGATCAATTTAGACTTTCACTTCTGAGATCATTAAGAACTGACCATGAGTTGTTGAATTCTGCATCAGCACTACCCCAAAAGTCGTCCTGCTCAGAATGTGCGCAATTCATCACAACTTCTGTGACGTTTGTGAGGAAAAATCTGCAGCATGCATAGGATTTAAATATAGTAAAATGTAATAGAGAGAGCAGCACGCTTAATGGCAGCTGAAAGCAACAACAAATTATCAATTTGGGGATATCAAACCTTCAACCTTTAAGGGATATGCAGAACGTTTTAAATTACAGATTTTTTTTAGTTTTAATAATATTCTGTGGAGGCAAATCTGTAAATCTGACTTCTAGACCTTCCCCCATCATCTTTGGCACTTCCCAGTATTAATGCTATTAGATTATTGAAATGATTCTAGGTCAGTGGCTAAGGGCTGAGAGTTGCCATCACGCACTTTAGCTATCACACACTTGACTCAGTGAGTGAGTGCACAGCCAATCGTGCAGGGTGGAATGTGCAGAGTGTCCTATAGAAGGGCAGCAGCCTGACAGCGGATTTGGAGGGGTGGGGTTTTTTAGGGATGGAGGACTAAATAAAGCAGAAGGTAGCAGAGGAATACATTCACACAGAGACCAGGCAAGGGAAAGTACTACCTGCCAGAGGGGAGGAAGGTTAGGTAAATCATTCTCATCTATAGTTTCAATGTAAACTAAGATTTGTTCATATTTGAACCAGAGGACAAGTCTCACTAAGAATTAATTTTGCCTAACGATAGCATATTTTCACATGCTGACCCTGTTGTTGGTCTGTATGCACTACCATTCAAAAGTTTAGGGTCGGTGAGATTCTTTAATGTTTTTGAAAGAAGTCTCTAATGGCCTACAAGTCTGCATTTATTTGATCAAAAATACAGTAAAAGTGTAATATTGAGAAATATTATTACACTTTAAAATAACTGTTTTCTGAAAATAGTATAAAATGTCATTTTCATCATCATTTGGTACATGATCCTTCAGAAATCATTCTAATATGCTGATTTTAGCTCAATAAACATTTCTCAATATTATCAATGTTCAAAACAGTTGTGCTGCTTAATATTTTTATGGATTTTTTCAGGATTCTTTGATGAATGGAAAGTTCAAAAGAACAGCATTTAATGGAAATAGAAATCAGTTGCAATGTTATAAATGTTTTATTATGACTATGCTGAATAAAACTATTAATTTCTTTTAAAATAACTTTACTGACCCAAACTTTTGAAGGGTAGAGCATATATTTAAAGTTACATATTTGTCTATATGATTTAATCAGTTACTATTGCCATGCTCGATAAAAAAAGAAAAGAAAAAGAAAAAAGTATAAAAAAAGAAAAAGAAAGAGGACTGTCTTTGCACTAATGTAAATAATGCTATTTCAGCTTAAAAAAATAAATAAATAAATTGCAGGTGGTTAGTGAACAATAAGGTTTCTGTGCTGAAAAATTGCACCAGTGTTTCAGAAAGTGAAGATATGCAGTTGAGAAGCTGGTCGGCTCCACTAACGCATATAGGCCTAGGCCAGATTTCTGCTACACATTCTGAAAATAGTGTGATAGCCTGTGAATGAAATATCTAACACTATATGAACTGAATATCACTTCTCGTTCTTCACCCTCTTAACAGTTCCTCAAATTAGCGCTCATTAACAAATGAGACTTGAAACATGGTAGACATGTTTAACACTTAACTCAGAAGGATTCCAAACCCTGCCTCTCTTGTTATTATCAGAGTATGTGAGTGTTGCAGAGCATAATTTTATATTATTGTAATCATATTATTTAAAATTGAGGTTATATTAATTGTATTACGATGAAAAGAAGCCAAGAAAATGACAAAATCTTTTGTGAAAAATAATGACAGACAAATGAACCACAAAACCAGTCATAAGTCGCACGGGCACGAGTATATTTTGGGCAATTGTCAACAATACATTGGGTCAAAATTATCGATTTTTCTTTTATGCCAAAAATCATAAGGATATTAAGTGAAGATCATGTTCCATAAAGATATTTTGTACATTTCCTACCCTAAATATATATAAAAATTATTTTTGTAGTAATATCCCTTGCTAAGGACTTAAAGGTAATTTTCTCTCAGATTCCAGATATTCAGATAGTTTCTCGGCCAAATATTGTTAAACTATCTTAACAAACCATAAATCAATGGACAGCTTTGATATGATGTATAAATCTCAAATTTAAATAATTGTTTTTGTGGTCCAAGGACACAAATATGACAGGTGATCAATTCATGTTTCTGCCACAGAATAAAAAAGGTAATTACAGTATCTCACAATTCAGATTTTTCTCTCAATTGTGAGTTTATGTCTCAGAATTACGAGAAAAATTCAGAATTACCGGTTATAAACTATAAAAAGAAATAAAGTCAGATTTGCAAGAAATGTGAGGTATAAACTCGCAGTTCCGATCTTCAATTCCCACGCTATATGCAAAGTAACAGATAGGCTATGTGTAGCAATTTATTTATCATCAGCTGATTTCAAGATCAAAGACCACAAGAGGAGAGAGAGCGGAATCAGCACTGGTGAGAGAGTTCAGCATTCACCACTTTTAATGAAGATGACTATGTGTTGAGCTTCAGGACGAGATAGAGAACGTTGGGTTTAATTTGCGGCAGTTTGTGTGTCTGCTGGCTGAAAAGAGATACTCATCTACATATCTATGGAGCTGCATGTTGTAGCGGTGTATCGGCTACACCTTTTCCTAACCTACACCTTTATTTTTTACTGTTTTGGGTTGGATTGCGATTCGTCTCAAATACATTTTGGAGGGCATTTACACCTGGTCTTTACACAATTCAATAGCTATCTGATCTGAGGAAATGCATGAAATGACCATGGGTAAATGGTCAGGCCTACCAGTGAGTAAGAAGCAAGTAATGGAAACGGTAAGGGCACTGGCGGTGATTGCTGAGGAGAAATTGCTGTTGTTCCGCTCCACTCACATACTCTTTCTATTACTATGCAAAATCAAAGGTGTGAACAAAAACAGCAGCCCGCCTCACAGTCTCTCTTCCAGAGAAACATCAATTGCACCACTGCAAATTGGCTTCTTCACAGTGAAAGATTTGACTGACCTAAAATTCCCTTCACACTGCCAAATACCCCTCAATCCGGCCTCCCCTCACCAAGGGCTCGGCCATAGCTCTTGGCACAGAGGCAGGCAGCAATAGATGCTCACTCAGGCAGAAGGTTAGTACATTTCAGATTTAGCAGGCGCTGCCTGGGTACAGGAGTGGGCATGCAGGTTCTCACCTATGTACTGTCCATTGAAATAGCCCTCACAGTCACAGTCTTCTGTAGGGAGGCAAGCAGGGAGAGAGGGAGTGAGCAGAGGAGATCAGGAGAGAAGCAGGGCTGCAGAACTACAGTTACACAAGCAGGTTCAACGATTAGGCAGGCAGGCAGGCGGGCAGCAGGTATTTCAGCAGACTGTGGTGGCTGTGACCAACCAAGAGGCTTTGTTATTTGCCAGGAAGAAAATGATGGTGTGATTGAGTCCCACTCAACCACACAAGCAAATCCTAATATTTACACTCTAAGTAAACAATGGGTGTTTTATAACCTACAGTAAACGGAAATGAGGCCCTTAGATTGAAAAAGAGATGAGAAAAGGCGGTAGAAAAAAATTAATGGAATATAACATCACCTGACAGCTATAGACAATCTAAGAAAGAAAACATGGGAATACTTGCAGGTGGTGTAATCAGTCATTTTGTTTTTGTTGTACTGGTCTAAATGCTATCCATATTGGACTTATACTGACATAGTGTCAATGTAGTATTATGCAAAAGAAAGAGGTGTCAGTTACTGGTGCCATTGTAAATGTGTTATTTCCAGTCAGCCAGATTAATTTATTCCATATGCGAAAGTGTTACTGATAAAGTACTTGTATTTGCATGGTTATATGATCTCAACATGACCCCCATGAGGTGACTAGCCCCAGGTAAAACATAAAACATGGAAACCCAACGTGTGTGTGTGTGTGTGTGTGTGTGTGTACAGTAGAACAGCAGTTGTAGTCTCTGTCCAGGAATTAAAATAGATTAGGTGACAGACTGGCCTAATTTCCTAATCACTGTGGTACCAATATGTGTGTTGTGTGTGTATTAGAGTGAAAATGTGTGAACTCAGATCTAGAAGTCCCACCTTTATCACATCCCTGGTCATCTGGTGTCAGCAGTAAAAGGAAAAGGAAAATATATGATGACGACAAAAGAAGCCAACTGCAGACTTAATTTACTCTTACTTTACTTAATAAAGGAAAAAGCAGAGGAGGAGCAGATATAATACATGTAATGAGAGTCTGTGAGTGAAGGAGAGAGAGATTGGGGGCATGTTGCTAAACTGCAGATGTGTCTGTTCTCTAATCAGCTTTAGATTAGTGAACATGAAGCGCTTGGTTGGAGCTCAATAATCACCTGGCCACTTCAGACAAGCACACACATGAGCAAATTATGCCCCCCGTTAGTCAACACTGATTAAAAACTGAAGGGATTTTAGGTAAGGAAAGAAGAATCACTGAAATACTCACAGACAGTTTTTTTGGGAGATTTGGAGTTTTGAAGAGTGCCCATTTTTATTCTGTAGGCTATCCGCCTGAGGGAGAAAACCATATGAGGAGAACTTCAAACAGCTGAAAAACATCAAATCCCTTGGCAAATATATTTTGTACTGGTCTGACTTGAGCCATCATATACTATTGCGCAAGATCAAACAAACTCATTGGTGAAAGAAAAAATCCTATTCTTAGTATATCCAGCCAAAATACACCCCACTGAGATGAAAGACAAAAAGACAGACTGGCCCATCTCAGTCTAATAAGACCCACAGGGGGAATAATTTAGAATGAATTTAATTGATTTAGCCTAAGGAAACCACAACTTTAAGAGAGTGAATGTAATTTGTAACTAATAACAATGATGCAGCAGCCACATTGTCCATTTACCAAATGTTCAATAACGTTGGATCAACTGGATAACTGAATCTCCTCAACATATTACAGTTTATTGCATAGTCATGCTGATATTACAGACAATTGTTTTTAAGCAACCTAAGTTACCTTGTGTTAAAAAAGGCTAGTCAAGGTTGGTTTACCCATGTGACAAAATAACTGTATTGAATGTACACTTGTAGTGTACTTCAAATCTTAAAAAGTATATTTAAAAATAAAAGTACTTTGATGATTTTAAAGAAATAAAAGTCCACTTAAATGAACTTAAAGAGAGTGTACATTCATGACTGTTTCTTAACACACTTAAGTACAGTTTAAGTGCACTTTGTAATAATGTAAAATTAACGTTTTATTTTAAAGTACATTTTAAATCAATGTTTTAATAATCTTGTGTCATGTGTTGACTAACATGTAAAGAACTTGAATATCAACTGAACTGTAGTGTGTTATTAAATGTTACAGTTATTATTATTATTAGAGTTATTATTGTTACATTCCTGTCTCGTTCCCCGTTTTATGTTCAAAGACTCTTATGTTGAAGTGTATTTTCTGTTTCACTTTCTGTTTTCCTTGTTTCCTTAGCTCCCTTGTTTGTCTCCATAATTACCCTTGTTTATTGTTATAGTGATTAATTACTTAATTATCTGTCCCTTGTTATCTTGTGAATTTAAACCCCAGTGTTTTCTAGGCTCTTTTGTTCGTGTTTTCAGTTCTGTCCCTGATGTTGTGTTTCACTGATATTTTGAGTTAGTTTGTGTCTTTTTTTGGCAAATAAATAACACACTACATTTGCATTCAGTCTGTTCATCATTACAATTATATTTTCAATGTACCAAATAGCAACTTCATCATTACAAATGAGTAATTACAAATATTTAAATGCAAGACATAAGTTTCAATATAAATTACGGTTGCACTTTATTTTACAGTACATGCAGTTACATATACTTACCTAAGAAGTACAGGGTAATATAAGGTAACTGGTTAAGGTTAGGTTTAGGGGTAGGTTCAGGGTTAGTGCCTAGTTATTTCCCAGTTGGGAACAGGACTGTAAAATGAAGTGCTACTAGTATATTTTTGCTTATGCTGGTAAGTTCTGGTTTGGTACTGGTCAAAGTGTGGGACAAGCACAGCCAAGATGTTCACCAGCAAAAAGATGGTTGATCTTGCTAGTCAGGATATTTAACAAGCCGGGTAGCCAAAAGGTTTTTATATTTATTTTTATTTTTTTAGTGGGGCTCCTAAAATATTTTGCCGTTTCATGCAAACTAAACATCTCTGAGGTAGTAGGCTGTGTTTTATGGATGATTTGTCCCACCTCTCTTGAAACTGTTTGGATGGGATGAGTCCTGCACGCAGACTGCAATCTCCCACTCTCTTGGCCTGCCACCACGTCTGATCATCCTGACTGACCACCTGCAGGACGTCTCCACGTTTAAATGGAAGTCCTGCCTCCTGACACGGCGTGGCTTTGTCCTCTAATGGAGTGTAATCAAACAGTGCCCGCATGTAGACCTGAAGAAGACACACCGTACAAACAAGATACAAACTCAGTGGAAAAAACAAAAATACTGGAGAGATGCTGGGCGGATTACTGTTAAATTACTAGGTTTTATGTTTTTTTTTATTTATTTTTTTATAGTCAATCACCTTGCTCTCTTTCAGCTTGTCCTCCTCTTTGATCGCTGGGATGATCTTCAGTGTGATAGAGCCTTGTGATTGAGACTAAGAAAGAGAAAACTGCTTAAATGATTCTGTTATGAAAATAAACGGGAATGATTAAGGAATAATTATTTTGACTCAAGTGATTAAAAAGTAAATTAAATCAATTACATGATATGCCAATTAATTCATAAAATTATTCACAATAAATTACAATATTTGCTGAGAAAACCCACAAAAATAAAATAATATAATTTTATTATTAAGGGTAGGTAACTTTGGGCCGTTAAAAAACAAAACTGTATGAATTTTGCAGAAGAAGAACATTGTTTCGGTTGTGCTTGGTTGTGCATATGAATATGGTTATTTTTCATAACTAAAAAGTGAGAGATATCGTAGGCTTAATAGGGGTGGGGGGGGAATTCGATTCTTAGATGCGTCGCGTTGCGGACGTGGACGATTCTGAATCGATTCACAAATGTAAAAAAAAAATAATAATAATCGATTTTCTAAATGTTGATAACCCAATGTTGACGGAACACAAAAGGCGCAACTCTGAAGCGCCCGGACCGTCTGTGGCGTGCACATGACAGAGACGCGTGACGGCTGAGCGAGAAATTCGACCAGCACCCTCTGTATTAAAAGCTAGCGGAAGCACTTTGGCTTCTGTGAAGTTGAAGGGGAAAATTACCTGTACAAGAGCCACACTATATGCAAGTTGTGTCAAACTAAACTAAAATATTTTCGAAACTCGACAAACATGAGAAACCATATTACATGTTTCCAACGCTGCCAACCAGAGGACCACAAACTCTATCGCAAATTTGATGGTCAAGGATTCGCGTCCGTATGCAGATGTTAATTTAGTGTTCAGATGTTCCTTTCATAAAAGCTGTTTTTGACTGTGGTATACAGGAGGAAAAACAGTGTCTCCACAACCAGGCACAGTGCAATATCTTGCTATCTTCCGTTTAGCTCTACGAAGGCCCATGTTATTTATGTTACATTTCTTGCACGAGTCGGTGGGCGGGGCTACAGAATCAGGCGTTGTTCTTCTGTTGAGGCGGTGTATCACCACACTCTAATGTCACAGCCTGGCACATTCTGAGATCGAGCGTTTGTTGGGTCTGGTATCAATAAAAGCTTTTCTTTGACTAACAAGGAAGTTTTCAGCTCTGAAACATACAGGATATTCTTATATCACAATGAACATTTATATATCAAAGGCTGAATGAAAAGTTGATTTCTCAATTCATGACCCCGTTAAGGACAGACACAATTTGTTCAGTAAACCACTGTTTAATAATAAAAAAGCATATATTTAGTTCTCTGCCCTGCTGTACCGGTCCCGTACTGAACCATGACTTCAAAACCGTCAGTTTTGTATACCGTTACACGCCTGACGTCAACCTTTCTCACTCACTGTGACAACTAACCTATACCACTCCTACACCATGCACACATTGAAGTAGCTGGAGCAACTTGTCTCTATTAATATGATACGGATAAAGACAAGCACGGCGAGTGACGTATGTACGCAATTCTCAGTGAAAACCATCCTACTAAGTTTAAAATATATACACTTATAATAGGCTTACCATAGTGAGTCAGGGTAAGACAAAAACTGGTTTTGGAAGAAGGATTTATGATGTATTGACTTTTGTTAATTTTGAACAAAACAATAATATAGTATACATTTAATTATATTATATGGGACAATTACATTGTGGCATAAAATTCATTAAATAGACAAAAATGGCTTTAGTATATTAAAGTATTTAGTATTTATTATTATATGTTATTTAGTATTTTTACTATATTGTATGGATACATTTCATTATACAGAATATATCATATTTTATGTTCAACACAAGAACCAAAGTCATAGAGGTTTGGAACACAATGAAGGTGAATAAATGATAACAGAATTTGCATTTTTGGGTGAACTATCCCTTTAAGACATTTTGTCAAGCTTGAAATGCTTTGATGATAGAAAAATACCTTGATACAGTATTCAAGAAACGTGTTGTTAATTTTGTACAATTTCATTGTCTTTAGTTTAATTTGTTTTATAATGAATTATGCGAAATGAATGTGCAGGAAGTCCTTACCAGTAGTTGACTGATCTCATCTGGTCTCTTGTGCATCACAGAGCTGCCGTTGACTTCTCTCAGTTCATCTCCGACATGCACCAAGCCTATTGAGAGAGGAAGAATACCCGATTTACAGATTCACTACATGTTCAAGCTGCACCCGCTGTGTTTGATCCACAATACACTTTATAGGCATAGTTCAATGAATTTTTAATGACCAAGATCATTCCCACCACACACACAGCAAATTTGGATTCTATTCCCATGGCAACAGCTGAGCTGTGGTCAGGTGGTTAGTGAGTCTGTTTGATTCTCTTGACTGTGTCTCAGGAGACCCTCTTTGACCACACAGATGGGCCATTACAGCAGACATGCAGCTCAGTGCCCATCACAGACGTGAAAATAAGCATATCTAGCACACTCAGTAGTGATGCAGGGATATTAAGACACTTCAACGGGTTTAGAGATGAATACAGAACCTTTGAAGAATTCAGTTGTATTCCATTGATATACTTCCAAAGATAAAACACATTTCAGGAGTATATTTGGTCATTATTTGGTAAATATAATGGAATCCAGCATGGAGTAAAATGAGACCTTGTGATTAAAGACGCATTTTTTGAAGTTTCACTGACCACTTCTGTCTGCAGCCCCACCCTTCATGATCCGAGCCACAATCACAGCCCCTGTGGACTCATCCCGCCGAATAGTGGCACCCTGAGAGACAGAGAAACACCAAACAACAATGACCTAAATATTGACGGTGCTGACAGATGACATTTTCTGAAAAATCATATTCAGTGACCTCAAAAAGCCTATTGGACTTTTTAGTCACACAGTGTATACATTTTCTTGCATCTTTTGCTTTCTTGTGTGCTGTAATAAAATAAAATATATGTTTTAGATGAAAAACTTGTAGAATAAATAATAATTAAAATGTTACATTGGCAACTAACTGAAATAAATTAAGTTTAAGTACTAAAATTACTAAAACTAAAAATGAAACCAAAAATAAATCAAATGACAAAAGCACATAACTATTTAGTTTCACATTACTAAACCTTAAACTAAAATTTAAATAAAAACTGATCAGTTCAAAATAATAGTATGCAAATAATACTAAAAGCACAAGGGTTCAAGGTATTTGTGCAACTGGCATTGTTTCTTTCTCTCACCAGTGGCTCTTTGTTTTTAACTAGGCGGACGATCTTGACAGAGTCCTCATCTAGTTCATCCTCAAAGTCATCGGGAAGAGGAGGCAGCACAGGGTCAAAGTTTTTCTGCGCCACCGTGTCATGAACTGACAAAACCGCCTAACAAGCAGGAGGGATGTGAAAAACTAGATTTTGTTTCTGGCCAACCATTTTGATTAAGATCTAACAACGAAGCTGCTGTTTGTACCTTGAGATGAGGTGATGTCAGCAAATGTAGCAGTTCTTTTTCCTCAACACTCATCGGTCCACTTTGCAACTCCTCTGCCACCTACCAATCAATAAGGGTAGACCAAAATCAAAGCATTTAGCAAGCTAGCTATCTTTAAAAAATATAGTCTTCTAATTTCTTTTATTGCTTTAGCCAACTTCAAGGGACGTTTTGAGAAAATTTGTCCTCAGAGTATAGATACAATAGAGACACAAATTTAATTAACTTTCTCAAGAACGTGTAACACAGAAAGCTGCTGTGTCAAGCATTTTAGGGTTCCCTCATTTCCCCACAGATACCATTAAACTGTAGCCTCATGTATTATTGTAAAAGGCCATTAATCTTGCCTGAGGTGATGTGAAATGACAGACTGCAGCACTTACATCCTCTGCCAGAGTGGAGGCACTGTGGAGAACTGGGGTGGGGCTATGCCTTTCATACTGACGCAACTTCTCATGGATCTAAAAAAAGACAAGCACAATGCACATGTATACAGAGCTGGAGAAGATTCTTACGCATTTGCTACCATACCTTAAAAATAAGCAAAGGTAAATAATGCATGTAGTGCATAATTTATAACATATGATGCTCCATATATGAGGCGAATTCATTGCAAAGCCCCCACACACAAACACACCTTCATCAGGTAGCTGAGACTTCTCTCACTGAAGACATCTTTGAGGAAGACCATGTCCTCTTTGTGATTGGCATCTGGACGCAGCTGTGAGGTCAGCAGGGCAAGCGTCTCATGCAACCCTACATGTAAACAGGGGATCAGTAAGCATCATTGTGACTGTACATAAGTGTGTACGTTTACATTTATACATTTGTGCAGCGCACCTGCTCCTGCAGAGAGGACTGGCATGGCTTCTTTCATCGATAAGGAAGGCTTTGACCTAAAAAAAAAAAAAAAAAAAAAGAAGGTAACCATTCTAGCAGTATATGCACACTACACACTGTGTTTTTGAATCAATAGTTTTCATTGTAGTTTTAAGTTTACATAAAGGGCAAAAAAATGTTTGTTTCTAGGATGACAAAAGTAAAATGTTACAATTTTAGGTTGGTCTGCCTCAGCGGTCTAAACATCGCTCGTCACTGTCAGAATGAGTGACATGGCCAATCAAATCAAAGAAGGCGGGGCTGTGTCGGAAGACGTATGTAGCTAAACATTTAATATTTGACTACTGTTTTACCATTCAAAACATTCAGCGATCAACGGTAAGATCACCAGTGATGCAAACTACTTGACATTATTTATTTATTTTTAATGAAATGTCACCATTTTGAATTGAAAATATTACATTATATAGCCTATGTAAATCATAGCTGAATTTGATGTGACAAGAAACATTTAGCATTTTTACATATTAGGCAGACGAAAATAAGAGTGAATGTGTGCATATTTAAAAACAAATATAGGTTATTATTTGTAAATAGTTTACTTTGTCCTTATTTCTTTGTCTTTATTTCCTTAAATCCCTTTTAATCCTATAATAATTGAATTCCTTTAAATAAACCAATACAGACCAACAAAATCTTTCAGTATTGCTCATTTACAATCATTTCTATCACCAAAGGTGCTTACTCCTTGCTTATTTGAGTGAAACAGAGAAAAAACGGCGCATAATGCAAGGGAAGCTGTTATACCTTATATTTTACGTTATGTACGACTTCATAGGCGTAATTTACGGGTGGGACATGTCACTTTTTGCCAGGCTCGATATTGTCCCCTCCACTTTTTAAAAGTAATTGAAAAATAGATTGCGGAAGGTGTGTATTAAAGCAAAAGCACGATCTACAAATCGTCATTCTTCATAATCTAATTAATTAATAAAATAAAAAAAATCGCCAGTCAGAAGCTTTTCAACGTCCTCAACGATGACTATTAAATCTCGTTGTGAAGCTATCGCGAGACACGTGATATGCGCGTTATGGGAAGTAGTTTCCGTTTCTTATAATTAGTCTACAGATTCCTGTACGTTACCTTTCTATTTGCGATGTTCGTATTGTTTGGATACTGTTTCAAGGTTGAAATATTTTATTTGAGATTTTTAAGAAAATTAATGGGACAATATCTCTGGTCCACAACAAGTCGTATCACTACTGTAGTCATCAAAGTAATCATCATGGACGGTGGACGATGGTTCTTCTTCTTCAAGTAAGCTGTGAGGTGAGTTCACTTGAGGTCAGTAGCGTAGCGTCTGGGCTTGCAGGCAGGGTATGCACGTGCAAATGGGCCCGGGCCAATAGGGGGCCCGCCCATGGGCAACTTTTAATTAAAACGAGGGAATTCATTTTTAATTTGTGGCCACAATAAATATATATTTGTATGCATGTTATGTGTAGTAATTTCTCCATAATTTCTTGTGTTCGAGTTTATTAATTTTTGCACCCCCCGTCAATTTCGCAAAAACTCCCATATATAATTACTGTACTCCTATATATAATTACCCTACTGTAATTAAGACATATATTCAAGAAATGTATTAAAAACAGAAAGACTCTATAGTTTTAGTCTTACTCAAAGGCCATTGGGTTCCTTATGCACGTCAATCCATTCCCGATGGATTGCTTATTATTTATTAAATATAGGTAGGCCTAAAGGCAATTCGTGAACGAAGCCGCTGGCGCTTCTGATGGACATTTTCCTTTATGACAGCAGATATAACTCGCAATACTCTGTCATTTTTAGCCATATAGATAAGTTCAAGACATAATTATGAACTATAAGCTGTCTACTTTTATTTGTGTACACTCACAATAACAACAAATGCTGTGGATTCAGGGAACGGATTATTTTGCATGCACTCCACTCCAAGTCCAAACGCTGTCTTAATTTCAAAAATGTATTTTGTTTATTAAATGCAAAGTTTTAATTTCAAAAGCATTTCTAAATTCAGTTCATATTTCTAACAAACAAAATTCCAAGCCAAAAAAAAAAAAAAAAAAACTTACCACCATGCAAATTCAGTGCTTGAATAACATGCCTATGTCTCCTTTCGTTAAAAATAATGGCTAGTGCGGTGGCTGGGATATACATAAACCCAACATACGTGGCATCATTTTTGGAGGGGGGCGTAACGTTTAACAACGGTTATTATTACAAATCATGATTAGGCCTAAGTGTTATATGAAAAATTAAGTTACGTAAGAAGTAAATAGTTTATTTTGTAAACTCATCTCAATACAGTAGTAATGATCGAGCACGTGAAGGAGTTTAGGCTTGACGTTAGCTAGCAAATGTGATCATTATTGGTAAGAATCATACAGATTCATATAGTTTTGAGACCTCTTGAAAGTAAAAATACAATGAATTGGCTTTTATTGTTAGATGTGTTGTGAATGTTACGTTTTGCTTATTGGATGTTTATAGAATAATTTGTGAATGTGATGCATGTGTACATCAAAGTGAAAATGAAGTGCATTTCCAACTCTGAACTCAGTCCCCAACTAAAGTCGGTTATTAAATAAACACATAGCAAAACGAGTTGTGCGGTGTCCCCACCACTTTTCAAAGCAAAGTTACGCCACTGTACGACTTTCATAAACACCGCATCCGTAGAGGCTGCCATTGTTGTTTCGCGGGCTATGTGACGTCAGAACTCGTAACTGGGAGTACATCGAACTAGTACGAGTTCACGGGTGGGAAGTCACGGGTTTGACTGGCGTTCCAGTGCACTTTTACGGGTAGAAGGATGGAAAAACACGGGTTACGGATTGCCTGAAACGCGGCATTATGAACAGGTTCTTTTTAATGAATCAGTGAATTATTCATAGCTGTAAATTAGTTCACAACTGACTCTCACTGAACCGCAAGTCATTTTTTGGTCCTATAATTTTTAATTATAAAAAATTCCGGCTTATAGCACTTATTTCATAATTTATGAACTTTGCAACATTGTCACAGTAATTGAACTGAACTTTGCTGCACCAAATACCAGAGTGTGAGGATCCAGACACCATGCCCTGAACACTCAAAAAACAGCATAACAGGAATTTCACAATACCATCACTGTTGACCAGAAACAAACTCACAAAGGTGACGGGACCAATAGTTCCTTGTTAACCCTATTAAAATCACCTGTTATTTTTTCTTTGTTTTATCTTTAATCCACAAAATCATATTTTCCAATGTATGATTCATCTACCATCTGTCTCTCTAGCTGGTGTCTTCAAGGCCATAGTAATCTGTTTAAATACCTGCAGTGGATCGGTACATCAAATCCCATCACTTTTAAGCTTGCAACTTATATTTCATTTAGTTCTACTGAGCTAGTGTGCATTGCCTTGATAGGATTAATGGATATTTAGCCATGATAAAGTGCTAGAATAGAGGAGAGAGAGTGACTGGAAGAGATGAGGGATGCTCTTCTGTGGGTGCCGAGAGGCCACAGCAGCGGGAACTCAAAGCTCAGAGTGCTGCCACAGCTTCCTCTTTTATACTCTTTCTCCCTCACAAACACTCTCCCAGAGCAATTCAGACGTGCAATACTTTCAGAGTGCCTAGTGGAACAGAAATAGCATTTCCACAAGCACTGATCCGGCTAGAAAGAGGACAAGAGACAAAAAATAGAAACTCTACTGCAGTTTTTTCATCCTCATAACACTCAACGTATAAGGGGTGTTGTAACAAGTTTTATCAGTTGAACCAGTTAGAAATGAGCTATAGTAAAGCTTGCCTCTATGATAAGACTGAGAGTCTAGAATGAATACTGATGTAGGTGGACATGTCAAGACTGAAAAGTGTGTTCATTGTATATATGAACACACTCATACTTTAGCTGGCTGAAATCAAACCAATCCACTAATCCTACAGATTTGATGTATCACACTGATGAACGCATAGATGAACATATGTGACTGCTCCATATAGTGACACAATATAACAGCGTATCATATGCACTTTCTGGTGTCTGTTAATTTTTTTTTTTAAACCAGCATCCGAAAAGCCTGTATAGTGTGATGGCACAGTATGCATAATAATACTGCAAATCAAAAATAATAAATGTGAAAAAAAAAATAAATAAATAAAAAAATAAATAAAATATATATATATATATATATATATATATATATATATATATATATATATATATATATATATATATATATATATATTATCAAATAAAAATAGGGGCTGATAGATAGCTGCAGGCTATAATTCCATAAAGCTGCATTCAATTCTCAGCAATATCAGGAGAGTGAATGTTAGCTATAAACAGAATAATCCAATCATGACTACCACAGACAGGAATCCACAATCACTTTTGCTTTAAAGGATGATGTCATTCCCACTTTATGCTGTTCTGGTAATGATGTAATTGGCAAAAGAGCTTTGTGGAAGCAATACACAGGGGAATGAGGTGTGTTTTTAAAGGTGTGTTCATGTTTTTCTATATCGGTGGGGACTTCAACCTGAATGCAATACACACTCATGGGGAGTCACTGTGGGGACCTAAATTGAGGTCCCCATGAGGAAACAAGCTTTTAAATCATACAGAATGCGTTTTTTTGAAAATGTGAAAATGCAGAAAGTTTTGTATGATGGTAGGTTTAGGGGTTGGGTTAGTGTAGGGGGATAGAATATAGAGTTTGTACAGTATAAAAACCATTACTTCTATGGAGAGTCCCCACAAAAAGCAAACCAGACGTGTGTGTGTGTGTGTACATGTTTTTCTGTCCTGGTAGGGACTTCAACCTGAATGCACACAGACTCATGGGGACTCGTGTCACTGTGGGGACCAAAATCGAGGTCCCCATGGGTACAAAAGCTTATAAATCATACACAATGAGTTCTTTTGAAAATGTAAAAATGCCTGTAGTTTTGTGTGATGGGTAGTAACCGTGTGAGGGGATAGAATGTACGGTTAGTACAGTATAAAAACCATTACGTCTATGGAGAGTCCCCACAAAGATAGTGCGCCAGACTTTTTTTATTTGGTGAGGAAACAAACTTATAAATTATACAGAATGATCTCATCAAACATCTCCGTTCAGTCCTCGTGAGCTTTTTTCTGTGACACAGAGAGCCGAGTTGTGTTGTGTCTCTGACAACGCCAGATCACTTTCACTTGCATCCTCACAAAACTTTGTCAGTTGTATGTGTTTTAAGGTTTGCCCGTTTGAATCGGATGTGTATTATGCTGAACTAATGCCTGATATATTGTGACACACGAACACTCACAGACAATAGCTCACATATCACGTGAAGATCGCATGCAGAGAGGAGCGCAGAAACTCATTGTCAATGCTGTCCTGTGATTTATCACTAAAGTAGCTTAGAAATTCAACCGTTATAGCATAGATTACAAACCACAGCTTCATAATTAATAGAGATGATATGACTAATTCACACAATCACTCTCATTAATGCATTCAAATAAATGTAATGTAGGCCTACTGTGCTAATGTATCTGTATCTGATGTACAAACAAAAGAAATCTCTCAGAAATGTTACAACCCATAGACAATAACTGCTGAAAGTGAGCTGTTTCCTTCAAGATTTTAAAATCAAAGAAATGCACTTTTTCATTAGAAAAAATATCCCGCCTTTAATAGTTGAACATATTTACAGTACAAACCTTATCAGTGAACTATGGGGTAAAAAAGGAAAGCTAAAAAGAAAAATCGTTCATTAATCGTAATCGAGGTAAAATGTTTAATTCATCGAGATTTTAGGTCAAATCGTTCCAGCAAGGGCGTAACAATACTCTGTCACGATTCAATACATATCACAATACTGAACTCACGATACAATATTATTGCGATGCTCCAATATTGTAAAAGGTTACCAAAAAATTTAGCGTTGATTAAAATGCTAAATTTGGTATTACATTGAGGGTGGAAATGAATAGGCTTGGACATGTACTATTCTGTACTAGATACTTGTACTATTACTGGTAACCCAATGCACAGGACAATGGTGACACCAGAATAAAAATATTCATGATTCTGGAACTGAAAATACAGAATTATTTTAAACGAATATGCTTGCACTGTTGCTTGCTTGTCACTGACTAGATATATTTAAAATAATGTAGGTGTTACATGTCTAGCCTGTTTCATTTGTGTTTTTTCCTGTCACATGTTCCTTTGTTCAGTTTTCCCGCCACTCCTGCGTTCCCATGGTCACCGTCATTATGAGTTCATTTGTCCCAGCTGTGTCTTGTTAATTAGTCTAGTCATCACCTTTTTTCGCCTGTGTATTTAAGCCCTCTGTTTGCCCTCGGTGTTGGTTGGTTCTTGTTCCTGTAAACTGGTGTTTTAACGGCATGTTTCATGAGTTTGCCATTAAAAGTTCCTGTTCCAAGTTCTCCTTCACCTTTGTGAGTTTGATCAACACTAAGTTTGTAACAGTAGGCCACTTTTTGCTGGTGACATAAGACATTTGGTATTATTTGGACCCACAAATATTTTCCCATTGCATTATTATATATTATGTTCAACATTATATGTAGTACTGACATTCCAAAAATTTTCAAAGTAATCTTCTTTTTGGGCGAACTATATACAATACAGATTGTTGCATTTTTGTATTGCGATATATTGTGACACAATATAATGTTACACCCTTAATAGATGGGTTTAGGCAGGGGAGGGTTACTGTAAAAACCATTACGTCTATGGAATATCCTCATAGTGATAGGTGCACCAATGAGTGTGTGTGTGTGTGCATGTGTGTTGGTACGAACAGCACAAAAAAGCTAGTATTGAGGGAATGAGTTTTATTGTTAGAAACTTTTAAATAAATTATATAATCATCAAATGAATACCAGTTTAATATATATATATAAAAATCTTACTGGCCCCAAAACAGTAGCATTGTTATCTAACTGTAATACAGTACTTATTGTATTTCATTAAGAATAATGTCTGGTTATGTATGCGTTTAATGTTTGTGTTATATGGCATGTTCATGGACCTAAAAAGATAAATATGAGTTTTGGCATAAATGCATGTACACGTCATCATGTGTGCTATTTCTGTCCGGAACAGCTTAGAGCCCTTTTAGTTTTTTTTCGGCTTGGATGTTAAAACACACACACACACTCTCAAAGACCTCTCTGCAACTTTATTGGCTTTGAAGGTCTGTTTAGGTCACACAGTCTTCAGCAGATAGTAAATCTGTTTGGCCTTCCTAATTCTCACGGATGTGTGCTGAATTTCAGAACATCAAATACTGGTTGATAAAAACTTTAAGGATGTATAAAATGCATGTAATGTAGTTAAGTGAATGGTGCTGTCTGCCTGCTGTCTGGAGGATATTCCCTGACAACAGACAATGATTGGAACCAGAGCAAAATATCTGATCTTATGGGAAGCTTATGTTTCTACAGCCATCTGCACAGGGTACTTCCATTTAAAAATGATTTAACATTTTTAAAATCATTTGAAAACAGTCATAATTCCAAACTTTACATTCTTCCTCATGAACTAACTTTAAATGGGAATTTTGTAATTTTTTCAAAAAAAAAAAAAAAAATTCAATGTACTGGGACATCCTGCTTTTTCAACAATGGCAGACAATTGCTTGACAAATGCAGTTTATTTTACTATTTTATAGCAACCTTTCCTAATTGAAACTGAAAAGTTGAAAAGAACAGCATTTATTTGAAATAGAATCTTTTGTAACATTGAAGTTGAAGTTGAAGTTGAAGTTGAAGTTTATTCGTCATTACACATGTACAAGTACAGTATAACGAAATGAAGTTTGGAGCAAGCCTCCGGGCCGCAGCCGATTATTCAGGCGCCGCCCTAAATTGTCTTTACATTGTCTTTTACTGTCACTTTTGATCAATTTAATGTATCCTTCCTAAATGTGTGTGTGTGTATATGTATATGTATATATAATATATATATATATATGTATATATATGTATGTATGTATATATATATGTATGTATGTATATATATGTATATATGTATATGTATGTATATATGTGTATATGTATATGTATGTGTGTATATGTATATATATATATATATATATATATATATATATATATATATATATATATATATATATATATATATATACATATATATATATATATATATATATATATATATATATATATATATATATATACATATACATATATACATATACATATATATATATACATACATATACATATATACATACATATACATACATACATATACATATACATATACATATATATACATATACATATATATACATATACATATATATACATATATATACATATACATATACATATATATACATATACACATATACATATACATATATACATACACATATATACATACACATATATATATATATATATTTAAAAAACCTATTGACCCCAAATTTGAATAATAGTGGATACCTTTAAAATAAATAAATACATTTGTTGCCACGACTTACTAATACATCAGCATATTTTACTAATTCTCGTTTTAAGTAAATCATGCACACATATATAATATACAGAATTACCATACAATAATTATTTCTCTCGCCACGTTGTACTAATTGTTCCCTTGTTTTAGTGAAATCAAAACAAGGGGATAACTTAGTTCAACATGGCCACTACTTCCTAAAACGAGGGAACAAATGAATAAATCGTGGGAGCGAATTCTTAATTTGTTGCCACAATTTAACTAAAACGAGTGAACAAATTAATTGAACTAAAATGAGAGAATGAATACTTAATTCATGGTGACGATATATATTTTGTGTCATTTTTGCTGACAGTGAATTTTAGGATTTTAGTGAAAGTTTAGCAATACACTAGCACGATCTAACACACTCACTGAACCTAAAGCTACAAAACTGAATTTAATTTCACTGATGGTGTCTGGTGACTGATGGGAAGGTTATTACAAATAATCATAATGAATTGTGTGCTTACACAGCTGAAAGCAGGTGCTTGGCAGAATGGTGCCTGCTGTCTAAGGGCAGGTGGGATACTGCTCCTTTAAACTGTTATAATGGTGGAGGGATGTTTCAATCAGGTTATCTAAGAAATGGATAGGTTTTCACAGACAGAGATAAAAGCATGTACATGATAGAGGAGTTTTTATATCCCTCAGGATGAATTTTGATCTAGTGCTGGGAGGGCAAAGTGAGGTCTGAGATAAAGAATCACATTTTGACAAGGACACTTTAAAATAAAAATAAAAATCATCCTGAAAAATCTCTATGGATTATATAGTATGACCTTGTTTACTATAGAACCGTAGTTCTCAGCCTTTTTGACTAAAAGCCCCATATTGTATAATTTTACTTATCAGCAGTGTTGGGTGTAATACATTACCAAGTAATTACTGTAATGTAATTGTTATAAGTTGGTTGTAATAACTAATGTGAAAGGGAACAGGCTTCATTGATAAACTTGGAGAGAATAAATATCAGGTGGCGACAGGGACCAGAGGACTGAAGAGCTGGAGGGACCGAGGATGAAGGCGAAGCCGGAGGGCAGAGGGTGGAGGGCGGAGCTAAACAAAGGAGCAGGCAGGACGATGCCTGACCAAGGCTGAGCCGGTGGGACGAGGGTCCCCAGTGAAGCTGTAAGGGCGATGGTTTCTGGTGGAGCTAAGGTGGAGCCGATGTGTGGACATGCTGAGGTGGAGCGATAGACTCAGGGGCTGGAGGCAAAGACAGGGGATCCTCTGGGCCGGGTGGAGCTGGTGGCCTGAAGTGCTGAGGCAGATCCAGACAAGGTGTAGGAGATGCAGAGCGGCTGAAGGATACCAGTGGAGGTGGGGTCGAGGAACTGGCAGTTTGAGGAGGTGGGAGAGGGAGGCTGGGCGGGCATACAAAAAAGACAAGGGACTCTGAAGAAACATGGGGCACTGGAGATACAGGGGGTGCTGGAGATACAGAGTCATTGGGTATTACCTCTCCAAACCAGTCAATTAAATCCTCCAGAAAAATGGAGGATTTAATCAGGATCTAGGATCTAATCAGACAACTCAGGAAAACTAGGTCAAACGATAAGGCAAACACTTTTCCCTTAAAAAAGTTATTACCTTAAAAAATTACGCTTAATTTTTCTGTAATTTAGTTACAGTTACTTCTGATGTAATTGCATTAAATACTATAGAATAGATTATAGAACAATTCTATATAAAACAATTGTGGATTTAACATCAAACTTTAATGTGTAATGATCATTTTGTAATGTAACCTCCCTTTAAATTATTTGGTCAGCTCAAGAATAATTTATGCAATTTTATTATTTGAAAGAATTAAGAGCATCATGTCTATCCTTGTATTGTTCAACTGGTTAAGGGTGATAATGGGATTTAGAAAGCAATTAATAATTAGTAATGTAATACTTTTTAGAGAGAGTTATTAGTACACTGTTGAAGATGTAATTAGTAGCTAGTAATTACTTTTTACCCAACACTGGTAATCAATCTTCTTCTTTTTTTATTAACAGAAACTGAGCGTTGTTATTAGGTAAATAAATTAAATACATTTAAGTTGACTTAAATTGATTGTGTCCATTTTTAGCATTAAAATTAAGGATTTATTATTTTATAATATGCTTGAATATACTTTTTAAGTTATCTTGTGCTCATCCTTGCTCAGAACCACTGATGTAGAACAATATTATGCGGACCAGCGAGTCCTTATTCTTACTTTTAAAGTCTTTAGGGACTCTGAAGATGAAAGTGGTGCACGTTTATGACATATAGGGGGAGATTTCATAGTGCCAAATGAGATTTATGAATAGTAATCTGACCCTAGGGGTGAAAGGTCAGCCATCACAACAGAAGATACTTTTGTTAGAGATTAAACACACAACAAGACATAATTTTAAACGTTTTCCTGGACCATCTTCAAAAAAAATGTCATTCATCTGAGAGTAATATAAGTTGCCTGGATGCTGTACTCATGTTAGACTCTTTTGCAAGATCAAATTCATTATTAGTTCAACTGCCTGTTGGCATGAACCAAACTCAAATATGTATTGTTCTGGCACAAATAGCGCATCTTAAACCCTGCACCCACCTCCAAACAGATTTAGACCATTAGAATTCAACTAGCAGTGACCTAATTCTGTTTCACTTACACTGTTACAATAATATGCAAACCCATACAGGAACGCATGCACCATAGACAAACAATGCACAAATAGATGGACTCTTGCTATCAGTAATGGAAACAGGTGGGCACGTTTTCCTCAGCAGTGTTGTGAAAGCATCAGTACTTTCTCTTTCTCTCTGCTCAGATGCCTAATGCATCCTCTCTCTCTCTCTCTCTCTCTCTCTCTCTCTCTCTCTCTCTCTCTCTCTCTCTCTCTCTCTCTCTCTCTCTCTCTCTCTCTGCAGTGCAGTGCTGATTTGCACATATGCCACTGATTGTCTCTGAGAGAAAAAAAAGCCCCTCTAGATGAGATAATCACCGGACAATCGCACGCATGATCTCGTGCAGTGCGTGCTGGGCCTTGCTTTGTGTTTAGCGCCGGTAAAATGAAGCAAATGAACGTGATTAAAAGAGCAGCCTACCTCTGGCTCCGTCTTCCCCTCTGTTTTCTGTGTCTCTGGATCTGTCGCTCCCAGAAGGTTGCCTTACTGATCCTTTCGCTGTGACTCTTCCTCCGGCTGCCGCCCCTGCCGTCTGTCGCTTCTCTTTCTGTCTCTCTCTTCCACACACATACACAAACCCCCTCCCCTTTCCATCCATCCTCCCTCCTATCTCCTCCCCTTCTCTCCTCCGTTCACCCAGTACTGTATCCCCCAGTTATTCTCTCTCTCTCTCTCTCTCTCTCTCTCTCTGTCATTATGTCACCATAGACAGGAGCAGGTGGGCGTTGTAAGACACGTAGGGGTCATATTGCCTCCAGTGGGCATCTCTCTTCCCCCCTCCCACCCTCTGTCTTTTTTCTCTTTAGATTATTGTGTTCACTTGAGTAGCTCTGAAAGCCTGAGCACTCATTCACTCACAGTCAGATGGAAGAGAAACAGAAAAGAGGCTCTCCCCATCCCCCTTCTCTATCCCAGTGGCATGCAGCATGCTTATATGTTGCTGTTTCTTTGTTGTACATGTAGATGGATTAGTCCAGTCCAGAGCTTAGAGGTCTGTGTTCTTCTGAGTGGGTTTCATTGCACGTACAGTAGGGTTCAGAATATGAGTCCATATCGAAATCTATTTTATTATTATTATTATTATTATTAAACCTGGATGTGAACAGAAGCTTTTAGAATTCTGATCAAGTTAGAAAATAAATATGATTCTTATAGGCCATGAATCAAATAAGTAAATTTGTGACATTTATCATATTCATATATACAGATGCATTTTTCATTCATTCATTATTCTTTTTTTATTTCTTTTAAATTGTCTAATTTTTTTTTACTGACAGTTACTGGTAATTAAATTTTTAATAAAAATTGCATAATTTAAAATGTAATATTCTAATTAATGAAAACATTTGTATTAAATTTAAAAACTGGTAGGCTAATTTAAAATGAAAACATTTGTATTAAAAATTGAACGGATAGTATAACATATAACGAATATAATGATGTATTACATTAATAACTGCAAGCATTATTTGTAACGAAAACATTTATATTAAACAGATAATATACAGTATAACAAGTCCATTAAAAAATAGGGCATATTGTACCGTGTTGATATGAAGGAATGTGAATTTTCTGTGTTGAGTTTTCACAGGTGTTTGACCTATTTTGTACCTGTGTTTTGGGGTTGAAGTTCTGTAAACTTAACAGAAAAAGGTACTGGTCATTTTCAGTCAGGACATTATCTGTTTTTCTACTGATTGTTTTCTTGTAATTAAATGTGTAATGAAAAAATGTTGCATTAAATTAAAAAGAAATAAAAATAATAATGTTCACAAGTAGTCTTTTGAATCCTAAGGTGTGCGTGATTAAACTAAGCTAGTAATGTGAACATTATAACACGAACATACTTAATACCAAATCTCACTAAATAGAAGATTAAATACAGACTTATAGGTTCAAACCCAGTGTGTTTTTGATAAGGCCACATGGTCCTCTCTGACAAAGTTACCTTGCAAAAATAACATGGATGTTCTTCAGTCAGAGCCCTTCATTTTTGGGTACAGGGGTCATAAGGGTTGAAAGAGTTGTTTTGGGACTTCTGTCTAATTAATTCAGAGACACCTGTTACAACTGATTTGACTCTAAGGAAAAAAGATTTACAAGAGCCCTCTGTCAGTGCGTGCGCGCGCGCACACACACACACGCACGCACATCTGGTGCACTATCTTTATGGGGACTCTCCACAGACATAATGGTTTTTATACTGTACAAACCATATATTCTATCCCCTCACACTAACCTTACCCCTAAACCTACCCATCACACAAAAGTACAGTCATTTTTACATTTTCAAAAGAACTCATTCTGTATAATTTATAAGCTTTTGTACCCATGGGGACCTCAATTTAGGTGACACAAGACCCCATGAGTCTGTGTGCATTCAGGTTGAAGTCCCCACCAGGCTAGAAAAACATGTGCACACACACACACACACACACACACACAGAGAATAAAAGGTCACATTTAAATGTAAATGTTTTCCCAATATCTAAACCTGATTATGTATTGCTGAATGTGTATTTTTAACTTTTCAAAATTTAACAAATATTAATGAATTAAAGAATGTAGATAGATAGATAGATAGATAGATAGATAGATAGATAGATAGATAGATAGATAGATAGATAGATAGATAGATAGATAGATAGATAGATAGATAGATAGATAGATAGATAGATAAAAAGGACAGCTGAACAAATATAACTACATCGTTATATTAATTTATTTCCTTGTAATATACAGAACAAGAAAAATCACTTTTTCCAAGAGCATTTTTATTTTACAAAAGCCTTATGTACAGATATAAAATATTACAGTGATACATAAGTATATATATATATGAAGCAAACAGATGGTTGAGTAAACAACAACGTCATGTTCTGATTTAAATAAATATGATTATTGGCACAACTACAGAGGAAACATGATTAAGAACTCCTCTTCAATGCACAAGTCTCCCATTCAAAAGACAACATTAAAGTCAGGCACAGAGATCGATTTCTGGTGACATGCATTGTCCTGGCATAAAATAAAAGAATGCTTTGGAGAAGATGTCCACAAAAAAAAAAACTAAATGTATCAGAAGCAACATGTAACTTAAAACACAAACGCACAAACATAGACACATGACATGCTCTCTCCTACAAAGTGCAATTACTGTATCAGAATATAGATTAGATGCAATCAGATCTACTGGATTACACTCTATATTCTGCCTTTTATTGATGCTTAAGACAAATTAAATATAATGTGCCAAAATGTGGTTCAAAATTACATCCTTTACAATAAAGTATTTTGGGTTGAAAACCACAGTAAAATGCATGACAGACAACAAAACACTGAATATGATATAAATTGTGCAGCAGAAACATGGTAAGAAATGAATCTCTCATTACATCCATTGACATATAAGACATGTCAGTCAAGCTTGTAGTAAAAGAAACCCAATCATCAATGCACTTATAGGAAGTGAGCATTTTATCCTGGGTGAGAAGGATTTAGGATAAAAATGGTAAAATATTAAAAACATTTGTGTGTATACTTTGAGTCTGTGATCAGCTATATGGTTTTGACAGCGTTAACTTTCCTGAAACATTTTGATCCAAGGCCTTTTTTATAATTCATGTTGTTATTGCACTCTTTTTGTCCTATTACTTTTCACTGGCTTTCCCTGCTTATCTCATCTCATCTCTTCTCATCTCCTTGTATGAAGTAGGGGTTTTCATGACCCACCAGATAAGAGTACCGTGTGGGGTTTAGGTCCTTAAAGGTCCTCATGCCATCTGTTCTGAGGTCATATGAGCCCGACTGCAGAAGAAATAAGTTCATATTAGCTACATACAGGTAAACACAACCCACAACCCTTTATTCGCTCAGCCCATCTCCTCTTATAATACCAGCATGCAGGAAAATCACAATTACATGCTTAAAAATTCATGCAAAGCTTATGATAGCATGCAAACAAAAATCAAAATCAAAAGCAAGATCTCATCCAGAATGTAACAGCAATTTGCCTCAGAATCAGAATGTATATACTGCCCTACAAAACAAAAAGGCAGTAACTGCATTTTTGGTCAAAAATGAGTTATTATCTTTTTCATGACATTCAAGGCATCCTTTGTTATGTGACAAAACATCTTATCTCAAATGTGTGTCGTTTTGGAGAAAAATGGTAGTCATTTGTACAGTAACTTAAAAAAGCCCTAGTGAAACCAAGCATGAGTACAGTAACATCCATTACTGTATTCGTTATGTTTTACCTAACAAAAAATAACCGTGTTGCTGCGCAGTGAAGTTACTGTTTCCATGGTGAACACACACAGCTGATTTCGCGGCATCCTCACGGGACGGTTTTAACATTTGCGATTTCACTCTTCTAACTTCACACAGATTTAGTTTGAGATGGCACAGGGAAAGAAGATGGTCGAACTGGCGTTGAAAAGAAAATTCCCAGAGAATGGTAAGTAACAGTGACAGATTAAACATTTAGAGGCTAGGCTATCGCAATATAAACACCTGTCAGCCGCCAGGGCAGGACTTCCTCTCAGAGGTCCATTCAGATAGCATTATGCTAATTGACAGGCGATGTTTTAAATCGCTTTGCTTACCTGCCCCTGATCCTCCCTGCTCCTAGCTGTAACTTTATCCTCTGTAACTTCACATCATCGCCGATGCCATGTCATCATTTTGTTGTTCATGTCACAAAGTTATAATCCAACCAGCGGTGGAAAAATATTCAATAACTAATACTCACACATAATAATGTGGTCCTATTCAAAATAAATTGTACCCATTTGGGCCTTGATACAGCTTAGCAATGTGAGACTTTAAGCAGCCGTTTCAGCACCAGAACAGCTTCCGGGTGGAAAATATTGACCTAAAATGGTCAAATTAGTTTGGGTTTGGTATATCCATGTTCAGGAAAACAAATGGTTCCAGTTATTTCAAATACAGTGTATCTAACACACCCAGAGCCCAAGTTGTGGCAAAATAGTTTTTAGAGAATCTGTAGTTACTGCCTTTTTCCTTGGTATGGTGCCACGTTTTTGGTAAGTAATACAAAGCAAGAGTACAGTAACTGCAAAATAGGGGTAAAATATCAAATTAAATATGAGGATTGAAATGTACAAAGAATAAGCTAACATAAAGTAACAAAACAACCACATGTCCAATAATTAACCTACAACTACTAAGGCTGGATGACAGGATAACTTTAAAGTCATTTTTCTCAGTTCTGCACTCTGCGTAGTTACTGCCTTTTTGCTTTGTAGGGCAGTATAGTGGCGGTAAGTGGTGATGTCATTCACACAGCGAAAAGAAGAAATAAAGATAAGAAAAATAAAGTAAAGGAATATTCCTTTCAGGTTAAACACTTGAAGTCATGGTTGATGTTGGTGCTGCATTCAGTATTTTGGTTATGCTAGTGATGCAGAATTTACACACTTAAAAGGTCAGTTCACCCAAAAATTAATATTCTGTCATTAATTACTCACCCTCATGTCGTTCTATACCCTTCGTTCATCTTCGGAACACAAATGAAGATATTTTTGATGAAATCCGAGAGCTCTCAGGCCCCTCCATAGACAGCAATGTAATTAACACTTTCAAGGTCCACAAAGGTAGGAAAAACATCATCAAAAGTCCATGTGCCTCCAGTGGTTCAACCTTAATTTTATGAAGCGATGAGAATACTTTTTGTGCAAAAAAAAAAACGAACAAAAATAACGACTTTACTCAACAATTTCTTCACATCTGTGTCAGTCTCCTACGCAGTTTACATTGTAAATACAGTGCAGTGCTTCCGGGTTACGTCAGAGCTATGCCAGAACGCCGGCTTACCATTGGCCGACGCTGTTCACGTGAGCACCACGACGCATACGTGTGACGCTGACGCAGGAGCTGGGCAACGTAAACTGCGTAGGAGACTGACACACATTTTTGTTTTTTCTACACAAAAAGTATTCTCGTCACTTCGTAAAATTAAGGTTGAACTACTGGAGTCACATGGACTGTTTTAACATTGTCTTTACTATATTTCTGGACCTTGAAAGTGTTCATTAAATAGCTGTCTATGGAGGTCAGAGAGCTCTCGGATTTTATCAGAAATATTTGTGTTTCAAAGATGAACGAAGGTCTTACAGTTTTGGAACGATATGAGGGAGAGTAATTAATGACTAACCCTTTAACCTTTAAATTATATTTAATCCAGAATATTCCTTTACTTGGAAGAACTTGAACACTAAAGTCCCTTTAAGGCACATCAGTTCACTTGGTGGCCACATTCGTAACAAAGCTACTTTCAGCTATTTCAGCTTACATTTCAGTAGCATACACTACTGTTCAAAAGTTTGGGCTCTGTATTTTCTTTAAATGTTTTTGAAAGAAGTCTCGGTTGCACTTTATTTTACAGTACGTGCACTTATAGTGTACTTATATAAGAAAGTACTGGGTGATATACAAGTTAACTACATGGTTTAAGGTTAGGTTTAGGGGTAGGTTCAGGGTTAGTACCTAGTTATTACCCAGTTATCCACTTGTTAAGTCGTGACGTAAGGAACACCGTTTCTGGGTCCAAGCCTCAACTCGTTTCACTTGAGAATACCATTGATGGCCATTTATTAGCGCTATTTATTCATATTAAACATCAGTAGTTAAACATTTTAAATACTTACAGTCTACACAACAGTCTCTATGCTCACAGCATCACAGACATTAATATTTTAACGATTTATAAAAGATGAATCACTGTCTGGCCATCTGGAATTTTGGTATGGAGATAAAGGTTATGATTATAATTTTTTTGTAGTATTACACCACATTGTGTGTGTATATTAGCACCGTTTATTGTTTTTCTTGTGGTATGAGACCCAGACCCGGAAGTGCTGCCGTGTGAAGTCAGACTTAACAACCGGATTGCAATTACTATAATAAGTACATAGTATGTACATGGGGAACAGGACTGTAAAATAAAGTGCTACCGAAGTCTCTTCTGCCCACCAATGCTGCATTTATTTACAAACCCGATTCCAAAAAAGTTGGGACACTGTACAAATTGTGAATAAAAAAGGAATGCAATAATTTACAAATCTCATAAACTTATATTTTATTCTCAATAGAATATAGATAACATATCAAATGTTGAAAGTGAGACATTTTGAAATGTCATGCCAAATATTGGCTCATTTTGGATTTCATGAGAGCTACACATTCCAAAAAAGTTGGGACAGGTAGCAATAAGAGGCCGGAAAAGTTAAATGTACATATAAGGAACAGCTGGAGGACCAATTTGCAACTTATTAGGTCAATTGGCAACATGATTGGGTATAAAAAGAGCCTCTCAGAGTGGCAGTGTCTCTCAGAAGTCAAGATGGGCAGAGGATCACCAATTCCCCCAATGCTGCGGCCAAAAATAGTGGAGCAATATCAGAAAGGAGTTTCTCAGAGAAAAACTGCAAAGAGTTTGAAGTTTTCATCATCTACAGTGCATAATATCATCCAAAGATTCAGAGAATCTGGAACAATCTCTGTGCGTATGGGGTCAAGGCCGGAAAACCATACTGGATACCCGTGATCTTCGGGCCCTTAGACGGCACTGCATCACATACAGGAATGCTACTGTAATGGAAATCACAACATGGGCTCAGGAATACTTCCAGAAAACATTGTCGGTGAACACAATCCACCGTGCCATTCGCCGTTGCCGGCTAAAACTCTATAGGTCAAAAAAGAAGCCATATCTAAACATGATCCAGAAGCGCAGGCGTTTTCTCAGGGCCAAGGCTCATTTAAAATGGACTGTGGCAAAGTGGAAAACTGTTCTGTGGTCAGACCAATCAAAATTTGAAGTTCTTTTTGGAAAACTGGGACGCCATGTCATCCGGACTAAAGAGGACAAGGACAACCCAAGTTGTTATCAGCGCTCAGTTCAGAAGCCTGCATCTCTGATGGTATGTCCAGGTATATCCAAGTTCTAGAACAACATATGCTCCCATCCAGACGTCGTCTCTTTCAGGGAAGACCTTGCATTTTCCAACATGACAATACCAGACCACATACTGCATCAATTACAACATCATGGCTGCGTAGAAGAAGGATCCGGGGACTGAAATGGCCAGACTGCAGTCCAGATCTTTCACCCATAGAAAACATTTGGCGCATCATAAAGAGGAAGATGCGACAAAGAAGACCTAAGACAGTTGAGCAACTAGAAGCCTGTATTAGACAAGAATGGGACAACATTCGTTATAAAAAGAAGAGGGGATGCCACACAGTGGGAAACATGGCCTTGTCCCAACTTTTTTGAGATGTGTTGATGCCATGAAATTTAAAATCAACGTATTTTTCCCTTAAAATGATAAATTTTCTCAGTTTAAACATTTGATATGTCATCTTAAAAAATGAAATTTGAAATTTCCACATCATTGCATTCTGTTTTTATTCACAATTTGTATAGTGTCCCAATTTTTTGGAATCGGGTTTGTAATAAAATAAATAAATAAATAAATAAAAACAGTAATATTGTGAAATATTATTACAATTTAAAGAAAATGTTTTCTATGTTAATTAATCTATGATGCTTGAAAAAGCATAATAATTTGTTGATTTGCTGCCCAAGAAACATTTCTTCTTAATTATTTCAATATCTAAAACAGTTGTGCTGCTTAATTTATTTATTTATTTTTTGTGGAAACCATGATACATTTTTTCATAAATCTTTAATGAATAGAAAGTTCAAAAGAACAGCATTAGAAATTTAGACATTAGAAAACATTAGAAACTAGTTTTTACAAGCAATTGAATGTGTTCTTGCTGAATAAACATTAATTTCTTTTTTTTTTTTTTTTTTTAAATCTTAATGACCCCAAAGTTTGAACGGTAGTGTATTTCAAATCAGTAATAACATATGACAACTATCTTATCATACTTTGTACTCCTTAAAGGCACAATAAGTAATTTTCGCTGCTAGAGGTCAGTTATTCAAAACAAAGGCATATGATGCCGTTAATAAACGTAGAATCATGGGAGTTGTAGTCTTGACTCTTCACCCCCACAGCCGATAGAAAGGAATCCAATGGATTCGGGCAGAAATCATGTTCATGAATGAGCTAATGTATTAACGAGGCCACCGGAGCGAATGCTAATGAAAGACACCTGCGATACACACCGGTTTCGAGGCCAGTGGAGCTTTTATTATGCACTGCAGTCGGCCGCTTCCACTTTTTTCATTGTGTACTGTATGTGGGGTAACACAGCGCTGTTTTACATGGTTAAAATAAAAATAATCATGCAAAAGACATTTGAATGTGTTGAAAGTTATGTTTCAATGTTATATATATAAAACATTGTTAGTGATTTTTGGATATTTTAATCTAAAAAACGTACATATTGTGCCTTTAAGCTCAAATGACTTTTTCAGGCTAGTCCAGCTAATGTTGCATGTAGAGTAAACAAACACGTGATTGGTTATTTTAACTGTCAGGCTTGACTTGCATTCCTACAGCCGTCAAATTAACCATTTCAATAATGTGACTGCTGTTTTAACTTTAAGGCAGAACTACAGGATGTATGTTCATGTTGTGAATTCATATATGTACAAGTGGACCATCTTTGCCTTTTACAGTCCCTGACGACGCACCATTACACACTTTAACAGCCCAATTTTTGTCGGTGACTTACCTTTCCTCTAATCTTCTACGGTCATAGTGTTTGGAGTGAGGAAGAATCATGCCCATATACGGGATACCACATACACAACACAGTGACCACAGATACGTGCACAAACACACACAAAGAGGTTTGTTTATGAGCTAAACGATCATAAAACTTACACATCTACTGTGATAATATTCTGACTTCAAACATTAAAATAATGAAATCTACTGAGGGATAGCCCAGTTTCCCAAGTGATGTATTACTGTTAGCTTTCCTTTGCTTCACGCTAACTGCAAAGGCACTAATGCAATAGACCCTCTTTATGTGTGGCCTGGTTAGGACTGTATCTGCTCATAATGGACTTCAGTCATTCAGTCAAGTAAAACTTGGGTGAAAAAGTAGGATCATTTAATTTTTAACATTTAAATTAATAGTATGTTAGTGGAGTTCAGCTTGGCATCGTAAAGAGTAAAGATTTGAAAATGGATTTGGGTCTGATTGAACAATATGTTTAGTATTGGTTAGTGATCTGTCTATCATGCAGCTAATGACACTAATATTAGTGTTAGTATACGGTTACATGCAGGGTTAATGAAAGAATTGGAGGAAACTCTAACTTACAGTGGGTTAATTTCTACAATTATTACAAAGAATAATATATAAATTATATATAAATTTACTACCGTAAAATCTGGGGTCAGTAAGAATTTGTAATGCTTTTTGAAAGAAGTCTCTTCTGCTCACCAAGGCTGCATTTCTTTGATCAAAAATGTAATAAAAAGTAATACTGTTTTACAATAAAAAAAACTATTTTCTATTTTAATATATAGTTTAAACTGTAATTTATTCCAGTGATGGCAAAGCTGAGTTTTCAGCATCATTACTCTAGTCTTCAGTGTCACATGATCAGTGATGCTGATTTGGTGCTCAAGAAACATTATTATTAATATACAATGTTGAAAACAGTTGTGCTGTGTGATATTTCTGTGGAAACCTGACCCCAAACATTTGAACGGTATAGTGTAAATGTATAAAAATATCTCAATTATTTATTTGATTTGATTTTACAACGATTTATTAAATAATTTTAAAAAGTCCACATATAAGCTTGTCTTTGAATCAGTACAAAACCCACGGTAAGTTAAAGATCAGTGTAACTTCTCTGTGAATCAGTATGTTTAACAGGTTTACAACTTATTTGTGAAGTTTTGACTACTCACCAATCCATTACTCTGGCCTTTTTTGCCCGGCCCTTCAACCATCTCCAGACTGTTGCCAAAGGCATCTTTGCTGGAAGTAGATGTGAGAGTGACACGGGGAAGGTGGCTGATATCCTGAGAGGGCCATGTGGCCTGGAATTCCTCAGCAGGATACGGGCTGTTGTAATGACTGTCATTTGACTTCCTGCTGTGAAATAATACACACACAAATTGTTAACAAGTGAGAAATGTACATCCATACCCAAGCATAAAAGGCACAGAAGAGAGATTCAAATGCACGTCTACCTGATCTGACCTCTCATAAACACTCACCTATGGTTCACACAGATGTAGATGAGAACAGCCAGAATCACAATGAGCAGAAGTCCTCCTAATACACATGCCACCACCACTAGAGCCAACAAAGAGGCTATGTAGAGAGACAGAGGTCATTAGACACAAATATACACACAAAATCAATAATTTAGCAAAGTATAAAATAAACTAGCAGATCCATGTAATGAATGGAGTAAATTAAAAAGACTATTGCTTTATTGGTTAAAAAATAAGAAATGTTGTAATAATAATATCTTACTGTCATCACAGTTGAAACCAGAATAGCCAAATGAACATCTGTTAAAAAAAACAACAAAAAGAAATGTTGTGACTGTTGCAATATTGCCATGACACAAGGGGGCAGTAATTTCTATTACAAAAACTGGTACACATGCACTCAACCATCAGATAGAGCTTGTCAGTTTATAACAAGGAAGGTAAGTAGTATTTCTGAACCATCACGTTTGAGGTATGTTTTACTTAAAAGAAAACTGCTATTTTAAGGCCTTACAAGTTGGTGAATGAATGAACAGTTCTATTAAAAGTTAACATTGTTGTTTAGGAGATAATTGCATTACAGTTAGAGCGTGTGTGTATTAAGAACAAAGAAATGAAATGGTACTCACTGAACACAGTCATTTCCCTGTGCTTTGTAGCCACTTGGGCAAACTGTGAAAAGATTAAATAGTTGGTTTTGTGTTTTGGCATTTTTTTTTTTTTACTTTTTTTTTATTACATTTCTTTATTATTTCTTTTGGTGAGTGTACTATACATTCTGAACCCTGACCAGGATTAATTTGTCTGTTACCATGGATAAATCCACGTCAAACTCAAAGGTCACCAATGATTATGACATGCACACAAAAACACATATGGTAGCCCAAGGTTTTTTTTTTTTTTTTTTTTTTTTTTTTTTAACCCAAATGCAAAGGGAGTCCTAAAGAGACACACTCACCTCTACAGCTTTTGGTCTGGTAAGGGCTGGGTACGTAGCCAGGTTTGCAGGTACAGCGAGCGATCCCATCTTTGGCCTCACAAACTGTAGTGTCGACATCACAAGGAGCAAGATCTTGCTGGCACAGATTGCTTACTAACAAGAAAGAGACAGTGAGAGAAAAAGAGAGTATAGTAGTGGGAAGTTGTCTAGAGAGATGTGTAAAAGAAAGTTTGTATCTAAAGTCCTTTAGGTTTTACAGCATTTTTTTGCATTTTTATTTTAAATGGTTCTGTGATGCAAACATGGATTTTTAAAGCATAAATATTTCATAGTCTAATTTAAATTTGTGTATTTTTATTTAATATGAACACTATAAAACATACATAAGCTACATGCATAATAATTATAAAATAATAAGCATAATGATTAAATATATATATATATATATATATATATATATATATATATATATATATATATATATATATATATATATATATATATATATATAAATAATTTTTTGTTGTTGCGATAATTAATTAGTTGTAAATGGTAGCATTTGTGGTATAGTGGTCATGTCCGCTTCTCAAAAGTATTTCCTGTTTAATATCACAATTACAAAACCACAATCATGGCTAAACAATTCTGAACACCCCAAGTTTGGGCACTGGCACTTAATTGTATTCCTATTTGACAAACAATTTTTGGCATTTAATACAACTGCAAAGAAAAGTTTTAAGAATCTTTGTGGAAATTAGCATAAAATGTAGATATACAGAATGCAAAGAATGTTTTGTATATAAAGAATGATTTCATATGAATTTTTTTTTTTTTTTAATGATGTGAAACAAAATATTGTATATTTCTGAAACCAATATACTGTATTGTAATCATTTATTATGTGGACATTTAAAACACATTTCACTATGTTCATACAGCGAAACTTATATGCTAAATCTTTTCAAGATACTCACAAGTGTATTGAGCATTAGCAAGAATGCTACAGTTTGTCGTTCCACAGTCCGTTGCAGTTTTTATAGCAGTTTCAATGGCCAATACAACTGATTCCTGGGTGACTGGAGAATTGGGCTCAAAATAACTGTCTACTGAAGCCACTACACTGCCAGGCCTGGAAACATTTACACAGAGATTATTAACTGGCAAATATGATACAAATGTGTAAGAGCTATGGGTTAGGAACTGTTTGGAAGGGCCACTTACGTCAACCTAAGGACTGTGCTGTAAATGTAGTTTGGCTGGTTACGCAGAACTTCATCTACCTATGGTGAAAGGGAAGAATGAGTAATGATTTAGACTCACTGAGACTGAAGGATATTGATCCAGGATATGGATTTTTTTTTAAGTATTTACTTTGGCAGTCCCAAGTTCAATTAAGCTTTAATGGAATGACTATTAACTATAACAATCTGTAATGCCAAAGCAATATATAGCAATATTTTAAATTATATAGAGAATATAGCTAAAAATATATATCAATTATATAAGAAATGAACTGAATATAGCACTATATTTTGTTATTAATGCATTTGTAATGGTACATTCCTAATTCTGCATTTCAAAATTATATATAATTTCTGTCATGACAAACCTTGACAAAAGTGTTTGGTGTGGTAATGGATATGGCAATGTTAATGTGTTTGGTCTTGGTGGAATAGATCTGCTACGCTGCTGCAGAGCAAGTTAAGAAACTTGCTGCTGCCAATACATTCACAGACATTGCTGTGAGCATGCAAGACATGCTGCTGCATATACACTCACCTAAAGGATTATTAGGAACACCATACTAATACTGTGTTTGACCCCCTTTCGCCTTCAGAACTGCCTTAATTCTACGTGGCATTGATTCAACAAGGTGCTGAAAGCATTCTTTAGAAATGTTGGCCCATATTGATAGGATAGCATCTTGCAGTTGATGGAGATTTGTGGGATGCACATCCAGGGCACGGCTCCCTGTTCCACCACATCCCAAAGATACTCTATTGGGTTGAGATCTGGTGACTGTGGGGGACATTTTAGTACAGTGAACTCATTGTCATGTTCAAGAAACCAATTTGAAATGATTCGAGCTTTGTGACATGGTGCATTTTCCTGCTGGAAGTAGCCATTAGAGAATGGGTACATGGTGGTCATAAAGGGATGGACATGGTCAGAAACAATGCTCAGGTAGGCCGTGGCATTTAAACGATGCCCAATTGGCACTAAGGGGCCTAAAGTGTGCCAAAAACATCCCCACACCATTACACCACCACCACCAGCCTGCACAGTGGTAACAAGGCATGATGGATCCATGTTCTCATTCTGTTTACACCAAATTCTGACTCTACCATCTGAATGTCTCAACAGAAATCGAGACTCATCAGACCAGGCAACATTTTTCCAGTCTTCAACTGTCCAATTTTGGTGAGCTTGTGCAAATTGTAGCCTCTTTTCCTATTTGTAGTGGAGATGAGTAGTACCGGTGGGGTCTTCTGCTGTTGTAGCCCATCCGCCTCAAGGTTGTGCGTGTTATGGCTTCACAAATGCTTTGCTGCATACCTCGGTTGTAACGAGTGGTTATTTCAGTCAAAGTTGCTCTTCTATCAGCTTGAATCAGTCGGCCCATTCTCCTCTGACCTCTAGCATCAACAAGGCATTTTCGCCCACAGGACTGCCGCATACTGGATGTTTTTCCTTTTCACACCATTCTTTGTAAACCCTAGAAATGGTTGTGCGTGAAAATCCCAGTAACTGAGCAGATTGTGAAATACTCAGACCGGCCCGTCTGGCACCAACAACCATGCCACGCTCAAAATTGCTTAAATCACCTTTCTTTCTCATTCTGACATTGAGTTTGGAGTTCAGGAGATTTTCTTGACCAGGACCACACCCCTAAATGCATTGAAGCAACTGCCATGTGACTGGTTGATTAGATAATTGCATTAATGAGAAATTGAACAGGTGTTCCTAATAATCCTTTAAGTGAGTGTATAACAGACATGAAAAAACCCACCTAGCAGATCTATACAGGTAGAGCTGGGGAAGGTGGGGGCTTTCTGAAAGCGTGCTAAAGACTAACAGCAAGTAATGCTAAGCATTTGAATGTTAAGCAGCAAGCTCATTGGCTGCTGATGCCACAGCAACCAATCAGTAACACAGCAACCAATGTAGATAACGATGTGATCACTAACAATTTGAGTTAAGGACTCATCAGCCTGCGCCATCTAGAGTTTCATGACAGAACTTTGTATATATGATGCATAACATCAAAGTACACTACATTTATGATTAAATTAATTAACTCTATCCAAATTTGTATTAATATATTTATTTTGAAGAGTTATTAGATTAATAATTTTATTCCATGCCTTCTTACTTAATAGTTATACAGCCAGACTTCATAAACTGGAGTTTCAGTGTGTAGAAATATATCTTTGCAAGTAATTACTGAAATGTTAAAGCTAAAACACCAGATTGTAATGTAAGTTGTGACATACCGCAATAATGATCTCATTAGCAAATTTCCGAATTCATCTGATTGGGTATCATTCATTGCACTTACAAATGTTCGGTTCACCCTTAGTGAACTAGGGAAAGATTTAGCTGGGAATAAGAGAGAGTGAGTGTGTTAAATTGCTTGCACAGTCTGTCTATTTGTTGTGAAAACAACAATTGTTCTTAATAATCACTATGAACACATGAGACTTATTTTAATAAATAAAATACTTAAATACTTAAATTAAAAGACATAGACTTTCTGTAATGTCCCATGGTAAGAAAAAGGATTGACAGAGGCTTGGCATCACACAGATACTTACTTTCCATACAGGAATTATTTAAAGGAATAGTTCCTGTTAGACACTGACAGATGGAATTCACACAGACACTGAGTGGTGGGCAGGGCACTGAAGGACAGGTAGCTAAAATAACAAAGGGAGTGGGACAAAGGGAGAATGGGAGAAAATATTAGGCATTTGTGAAGATTTACAATTCATGCAACATTACACTGCAATCCATCCACAAACACACAACCCATTCATTCAAACACACCTGGTGTGGTTGTGGTGTTAGTTGGGTTAGTAGTAGATAAGATGGGTCCAGTCGTTGAGTTGGTTATGGGTGGTGTGGTAGCATTTCCTGTTGTAGATTGAGGTGGTGTGGTAGCATTCCCTGTTGTAGTGTTTCCCAATGTGGTTATGGGTGGTGTGGTAGCATTTACTGGTGTAGTCATGGGTGGTGTGGTAATGTTTCCTGTTGCATTGTTCCCTGGTGTAGTTGTGGGTAATGTAGTAGCATTTACTGGTGTGGTCATGGGTGGTGTGGTAGCATTTGCTGTTGCATTATTCCCTGGTGTAGTCATGGGTGATGTGGTAATGTTTTCTGTTGCATTATTCCCTGGTGTAGTCATGAGTGGAGTGGTAAAGTTTACTGTTGCATTGTCCCCTGTTGTAGTGAGGGGTGGTGTAGTAGCATTTACTGGTGTGGTCATGGGTGGTGTGGTAATGTTTACTGTTGCATTATTCCCTGGTGTAGTCATGAGTGGAGTGGTAAAGTTTACTGTTGCATTGTTCCCTGGTGTAGTCATGAGTGGAGTGGTAAAGTTTACTGTTGCATTATTCCCTGTTGTAGTCATGGGTGGAGTGGTAAAGTTTACTGTTGCATTATTCCCTGGTGTAGTCATGAGTGGAGTGGTAAAGTTTACTGTTGCATTGTTCCCTGGTGTAGTCATGAGTGGAGTGGTAAAGTTTACTGTTGCATTATTCCCTGTGTAGTCATGAGAGGAGTGGTAAAGTTTACTGTTGCATTATTCCCTGGTGTAGTCATGAGTGGAGTGGTAAAGTTTACTGTTGCATTATTCCCTGGTGTAGTCATGAGTGGAGTGGTAAAGTTTACTGTTGCATTATTCCCTGGTGTAGTCATGAGAGGAGTGGTAAAGTTTACTGTTGCATTGTTCCCTGGTGTAGTCATGAGTGGAGTGGTAATGTTTACTGTTGCATTGTTCCCTGGTGTAGTCATGAGTGAAGTGGTAAAGTTTACTGTTGCATTGTTCCCTGGTGTAGTCATGAGTGGAGTGGTAAAGTTTACTGTTGCATTGTTCCCTGGTGTAGTCATGAGTGGAGTGGTAAAGTTTACTGTTGCATTGTTCCTGGTGTAGTCATGAGTGGAGTGGTAAAGTTTACTGTTGCATTGTTCCCTGGTGTAGTCATTGGTGGCGTGGTAATGTTTACTGTTGCATTGTTCCCTGGTGTAGTCATGAGTGAAGTGGTAATGTTTACTGTTGCATTGTTCCCTGGTGTAGTCATGAGAGGAGTGGTAAAGTTTACTGTTGCATTGTTCCCTGGTGTAGTCATGAGTGGAGTGGTAAAGTTTACTGTTGCATTGTTCCTGGTGTAGTCATGCGAGTGGAGTGGTAAAGTTTACTGTTGCATTATTCCCTGGTGTAGTCATGAGTGGAGTGGTAAAGTTTACTGTTGCATTGTTCCCTGGTGTAGTCATGAGTGAAGTGGTAATGTTTACTGTTGCATTATTCCCTGGTGTAGTCATGAGTGGAGTGGTAAAGTTTACTGTTGCATTGTTCCCTGGTGTAGTCATGAGTGGAGTGGTAAAGTTTACTGTTGCATTATTCCCTGGTGTAGTCATGAGAGGAGTGGTAAAGTTTACTGTTGCATTGTTCCCTGGTGTAGTCATGAGTGGAGTGGTAAAGTTTACTGTTGCATTGTTCCCTGGTGTAGTCATTGGTGGCGTGGTAATGTTTACTGTTGCATTGTTCCCTGGTGTAGTCATTGGTGGAGTGGTAATGTTTACTGTTGCATTGTTCCCTGGTGTAGTCATAGGTGGAGTGGTAATGTTTACTGTTGCATTGTTCCCTGGTGTAGTCATAGGTGGAGTGGTAATGTTTACTGTTGCATTGTTCCCTGGTGTAGTCATAGGTGGAGTGGTAATGTTTACTGTTGCATTGTTCCCTGGTGTAGTCATTGGTGGAGTGGTAAAGTTTACTGTTGCATTGTTTCCTTGTGTAGTCATGAGTGGAGTGGTAAAGTTTACTGTTGCATTGTTCCCTGGTGTAGTCATTGGTGGCGTGGTAAAGTTTACTGTTGCATTGTTCCCTGGTGTAGTCATTGGTGGCGTGGTAATGTTTACTGTTGCATTGTTCCCTGGTGTAGTCATAGGTGAAGTGGTAATGTTTACTGTTGCATTGTTCCCTGGTGTAGTCATGGGTGTAGTGGTAATGTTTATTGTTGTATTATTTCCTGGTGTAGTCATGGGTGGAGTGGTAACATTTATTGTTTCATTGTTCCCAGGAGTAGTTAGGGGTGATGTGGTAGCATTTACTGGTGTAGTGGTCAGTGGTGTACTGGTGTAGGGGTTTGCTGTTGTAACATTACCTGGTGTAGTTTGTGCTGTAATTGTGACATTGCTTGGTGTTGTAATTGGTGAAGCTGTGCTGTTGCCTGGTGTGCTAATGGGAGGAGTAGTGTCATTGCTTCTTGTGGTTTGGGGTAGAGTTGTGCTGTTGCCTGGATCAGGTAAACGAGTAGTAGTGCTGTTGCCTGGATCAGGTAAAGGAGTAGTTGTGCTGTTGCCTGGATCAGGTAAAGGAGTAGTTGTGCTGTTGCCTGGATCAGGTAAAGGAGTAGTTGTGCTGTTGCCTGGATCAGGTAAAGGAGTAGTTGTGTTGTTGCCTGGATCAGGTAAAGGAGTAGTTATGGTGCTGTGGCCTGGATCAGGTAAAGGAGTAATTATGGTGCTGTTGCCTGGATCAGGTAAAGGAGTAGTTGTGTTGTTGCCTGGATCAGGTAAAGGAGTAGTTGTGTTGTTGCCTGGATCAGGTAAAGGAGTAGTTGTGGTGTTGCCTGGTGCAGTTACAGGATGGTTTGTAGCATTCTCTGGTGTAGGTACAAGTGGACTTGCAGTGCTGGCTGCTGTAGTTACAAGTGCAGGTGAAGTTGTGGTATTTCCTGATGTACTCACTGATGAACTTGTAGCATTTACTGGTACAGAGCTTGTCACGTTGCCTTGAGTAGATAAAGGTGGAGATGTGACAATACCAACATGCGTTGACAGCAGCGGATTTGTGGCATTGTTTGGGAATGGTATAGTTGTATTCCCAGATGGAATGCTTGTTGCTACTGTTGTTGGCCACAAACACAAAATCACAAAAAAGGATGATTGCATAAAGTTTTAAAAATCTAATATAAACCAGAATCAGTGGCACCTGAAGCTGTACAAGTGTGCTCAGTGTGTACAACATGTAGTACTATGTAGTGTATTGCACTATTTGGTATTGCTACAGAAATAATCATGTGAGAGTAAACATTAATAAACAAATATCTGAATTAAGCTGTAGATAAATAACAATGACCTATTTTGTCAAGACAAAATTCCTCAAATAAAGTGTGCCAATATTTATGTATGGTTATAACTAGAAGTTGCTCATGCTTAAAGCCCATCCTCACTTCATTAAACATATGGCAGTAAAACCAGTATAAAAACAATACAAAATTATTTGAACAAGCAACAGAAGAAGTTGAACGATGCAGATGTTAAATTGTTTTCAGAAGCATGCAAAGCTTGAATGACAACTGAACTTTGAATGACTTGAATGAGAAACGAAAGGATAATGTTTTATTGGAATGTTTTATATAGGAAGTAGAGAATGTGGTCTTACCATCAGTAGCAGTAGAGGTAGCATTGATTGGGATAGCTGTGGAATCACTGGTTGAATTTGTGCTAGATAAAATTGGTGGCGTTGTCAAGGTAGTCATGCTTGTTGTGGGACCCACAGTGGACGTGGCTATTACATCTGTGAAAACACAGACAAAATTGGTCTGATGGCATGAGATGAGACATGATATATATATATATATATATATATATATATATATATATATATATATATATATATATATATATATATACAATGAATACATACAATCTTGGGACACAAATGTCTGTTTCTTGCAAAAGGCACATTCATTGAATTTCAGTACTATTTACTGGCAAACACAAAAACTACACTCAGTATGCATCAGCATTACCTGGTGTAGTTTGTGCTGTAATTGTGACATTCCTTGGTGTTGTAATTGGTGAAGCTGTGCTGTTGCCTGGTGTGATTGATAATAATTTCAATAGTTTTAAAGGACAAACAGTCATATAGAGTGACTGGCTCCTGCAGCTATATGCTGCTTGTGTTAATCGTGTTTTTTATTTATTTATTTTTATTATTATTGCTTTTATTGTTTGCTTTTGAAATGGTCAGAAATCCAAATACACACAAATAACTATTATTCGCATTTGCATAACTGCCCATTTATTTATTAACTTTTTTCCACTCGCCTACACTCTCACAGATAGATCACTGTTTACCCAGCAATAAAGTCGCATATTCATGCTTAGTGGAGAAGAAAATCAAATGGATTAAAATAGGCTATCACCACTTCTTTAAAAAGAACCATACGTCAACCTTATTAAACAATGTTCATGTATGTCTTAAGAATGTTAGCAGAATTCTCATTTATGAGCATAAGTCATAATGTGAAATCAATGAAATAGTCTTTCAAACATTTATATGGATTTTTTGAATGTCTCGCATGTTGGGTGAGCTTTGTAAAGGAGAATCAGGTTTAATGGATCCTTTTAGATACTACATCAGTGAGCCATGTCTCAAAGGATGTAGGTTTATAGCTAACAAGGATAGGTGCTGACAGACGTTCACTATCACATAAGCAGTTCTGGAATCTGTATTTCCTGAGGATTTAAGGGGCTTTTAAAAGTAAAGATTCACCAGACTCAGAGGCACTATGCTCAAATCAGAAACATCTGTTTCTCTTCATAGTTTACTAAAGTTTACCACTACCAAAAAGTAAATATATTTCAAGTACTATGTAGTTAAAATATAACTGTATTTTAAAAATAATTGTATTTAAATATTATACAACACAAATCAAAGGTATTACATGACATAACATTGCAGAAAAGTCAACAACATTTTTTAATCCTGTATTCTTTTATTTAAACAATGGCATTAATAATAAATCTTGTGTGTTCTCCCAAGGGCAGTGCATGATTTAGGGTGATTAGCCTACTACTTGCTAATCCAGTCCAGACAAAAAAAGAGATGAGTGGGTTACGTAAGGTCCAGTTCCAGCTCAAAGCATCACCAGGAAACTAAGTCTGAATAAGGAATGAGGCTGTCTTGGTCAAAGAGCACATAAGACTTTACTTCTGACTAGAGCAGAGGTCAGGTCAGATGTGATCTTAGTGGAATTTACTAAGTTAATTGGACTTTCTACAAATCTTTTTCTGCAGATCTCTTATTTGAGGCTAGTAGTGGTCTGGACAGCAAAGGTTCATGTTTTATTGATCAAGTTTTATTTATATATCAATTAAAATAATATCAATGAACATCATATTTATATTTATTTATTTCAGGGGATTTTAAATGTACACTAAAATGTATACATACAAAATATTGAAAAAGTATAAACAATTACTTAAAGCTTTGCAGTACAAATATTAAATTCAATTTCTTTTTGGCTATTGGTCAAGGCTTAACTGCCATCAGTAGAAAGTACATTTTGAATAAGCATTACATAGGCAGTTTTCTTTTTCATTAACAATAGGACTGTCAATTTACAGATAGTGATAAAAATATTGGAGATTAATACAATATTTTTTTTTTTTTCACAAACAAAGCACTCGCGTTGCTTCATAAAACTGAGGTTAAACCACTGGAGTTATGGGGTAATGATGTCTCTACTACCTTTCTGGGGCTTGAAAGTTGTAGTTTCACATGTCACTGGAGAGACAGAAAGCGCTCAGATTTCATTAAAAATATCTTTGTTTGTGTTCCGAAGATGAACAAATGGCTTGCGTGTTTGGAACGACATGAGGGTGAATAATTAATGAGAGAATTTTCATTTTTGGGTGAACTAACCCTTTATCAACAAAACAAATAAATTAACAAATAATTTAAAATCAACTGAACAGAGGAAGACATGTGACTAATAAAAAGAAACTGAATGTTCGTGAAATCTAAAACAAACTGAACATGTGACAACGGTAACAGTATAGGTCATTAACTTTAAGGTAAATTAAAGTTAATCATCTAATGAATGACTACTAGTCTGCTGAGAGTACTCACAGGATATGATTATTGGGGTCTCCCTAGCATTCAATTACAGCATTCATTTAGGTCAAAGGAAGACAAGTTGCTTCTGTCCTGTTACCAGAGTAGTCAATGTCTCAACACCCTGTCCTCTAACCAAATTCCACTATTGCCATGTACAGTAGGACCTTTATTTCTGAATTTATGTGCGTGTGTGTGGCAGGTATAAAATGACCTTGGAGCTTGTCCACATAAAACCTTGAAGCTTGTCCAATCCCTCTCACACAGAAACACACCCAGGTTTGTGAACTATGTGGCAATAAGCTTAAGTGTAAGATATAAAGCCAATATTAATTATTTAGACCAAACATACACGCTGAGGGGCGGACAGTGTAAGAAAAACTAAATAAGCTGGGTTATGTGTGTGTGTGAGAAAGAGTGAAACGTGGGGGTTGACAGGCAGATCTGAGATGCCTTGAGGCTGGAGTCTTCTGCAGTCGTGGCTCGCTGCTTCAAAGCAGCAAACTTGACGCCAGGCAGCAGGAAGACCTAAAAACTGTGAACTGCTTTCACCTCTACCTCCCACAGATAAACACACACTCACACCCACCCACACAATCATCTATCATCCTGGCTCTCTAAAACACACGTAACCTTCTCATTCTCGTAACCCAACAACAAAAACAAAAAAAACATGTCTGACATTCTCTGACGCACACTGATTGCCCTTTCTCTCTGTTTAATCATCTCCTCCATTCACACCATGTAAGAAAAGGGGCTTCGTCTGAGTCACTAGCCAAAGCTGAGTTTTGGGTTTTGGACAATAAGTTGTTAAATATACTTTAATTAAAATTAGATACCCTTGTATGTATTTAGCGTTTGCAGTTTGAACCAAATATGCTTTTGTTCAGCAGTGTCAATAGTATTATATTTAGTGCTGTCAACTGATTAAAAAAGAACTAGATTCTGTGATTAATTACATTTTAATACGTTTTTAATATATTTTATAATGTAATCATTTCACAGTTAATCTCCAAATGAATGTAGAAACAACATAAAGACAGTATATTTAAAATAGCTGTTGTAAAGGCCAGTATCACTGATACTAATACAGCTACTGATGTCTCAATGAAATTTTTTTTGTTGTTGTTGTTGTTTTTTTGTTTTCAGATTTTAAACATTAATTATAGCAATTCAACATTACAGTGTAATTGAAAGCTATCAATTTTGTAACATTTATTTAAAAATAGAACAACTTTTAATTTAACTTAAAACAATCCATACATAAACCCATAATAAATGTCATATTTGTGCTCTGTAAAATATACAGAAATTTAATAAAGTAATCAAACAGTCTGCACTGCATAAATAATGAATTAAATATAGTTCTAGGACCACTATCATCAAATATGATTGATTGACTATTGTGCATATAGCATATAGTTTTTAGCATATAGTTTGGATTGGAGGTATGGTTCTGTTCTGGGCAGGAACTCCCTGTGCATCCATGCAGCCTAGCATGGATAAGAGCAGGGAGAGCAGCAATAACCCCGCTTAGGGTAACAGAACAGAACTAACATGATGTATTGCAGATATCATTAATGTTGATATTAAATGTACAAAATAATTCAGGAATTTAGTCTAATTCAAGGGGAATCAAATACCAAATCCTGACTGGATGGGAGGAGAAGCTGGGGATGGAGGAGAGTAAATGAGCTCTGGAGAAATGCGATAGCTGCTGATTGTAATGAAGGAGATTATATGCGTATGCTGTGATATACGTCGTATTCTTATAGGTAGATGTGATCAGCTGACAGACAGCTGATAAGAGTTTGACTAACGTGACCTGCCTGAACCGACGCTACGCTTGATATTAATCCTTATTAAAGCTACAAAAGTTCTTTAGTCAGTAAATTTATGTTTGTAAATTTCTCTATTACCTTTGTTCTTTGATTAACATTAATGACAGACAGCATTAGTGACTGCTGTCACTTTAAGACATGCCGCTGATGCACATGATGTGGATCTCACACGCGCCCCATTTTCTCACAACACTTTACGTTCATTTAAGACTTTATTTTACTCATTTAAGACTACTCTTATGAGGATACTCGACAAAACTGACATTGTTATTGTTCATTCAAGTGCAAAAGAGATCTCGAGCGCATGATACTGGTGTGCGTCTTCCTGCGTTGTGTATGTGTCACATAGTCAGGACATTAACAGACAGCCCGTTCTCTTTGTCTTGTCGTGCTTGAATGGTTTAAAAGCATTTGCATGAATAATGATCATATTGTAATGCTAGCCAAAGGATGACAGAAAAAATGGACATTAAACTGGAAAAAATGTATCGCATGAGTTAACGTTGACACCACTAATTATATTACATTAAATTCATATATTATGTTATGTTAATATACCTAGTTTTACACATATATAGTATACTAAGTTCTGTTATGAAACTCTAGATGGCGCAGGCTGACAGGTCCTTAATTCAATCTGCTTTCAATCACATCATTCTCTATAGGGTACATCTGATTGGTTCCAGCTATATCAGTAGCCAATGAGCTCGCTGCTCAACTTTCAAATACTTTGTCGGCATTTGTTGCAGTTGTGGACGGTGCACTTTCAGAAACCCTCCACCTTCCCCAGCTCCACCTGTATAATATACTACGGGTAATTCATGTACACTATATTTTACAGCAGCAGCATGTCTTACTTGCTTACAGCAGTGTGTTTTGTATGTATTAGCAGTAGCAAGTCGATTCACATATGAATCGCAATTCTATCTTCTACCAATTCGCATTGATTCACAAATGTCAACAATCGATTTTCTAAAGTGTTATATTTCTTTAACTTCCCAGTACTACTTAAAGTTATTGACATGTTAAAGTGCTATTAATCACAAAAAGGACGCAATGCGGTGCTCGCACTGACAGACACACAGCCGAAGCTCGAGCACAGATGCCGAGCACAGGCCCTGTCCCAAACGCAAGCACCCCCTTTGCGGTCGCTATGCGCTGGTTAGAGCTCCACAACAGACTTCTCGACGGTCAAAGCAGCATTACGTCATAAAAGTGTGGACTCGTAGAAAGACTGCAAGTGTTTACGGTGCCATTTGGGACAGGGCCTCAGATCTCGAATTCTTATTGCACTTGCATGGTCACGTACACACACACACACACACACGCACGCAAACACTTATGTCAAAATGTACATCATATGGAGTATTCATAACAGTCTTTTATGTCATACACAAACATAAACAGCAGAAAATCGAATGTGTAACAGTATATTAGATTCATGCATTCATCAGCCTAACAAACTGTTGCCATCTGTTTCATTAATATTAATAATAAAAATCATTCATTGCTTTTGACTAAATCACTTTTGTATCTTTAATATGCATCAATTTATATTTAATCCATATAGTGAAGACTATACAGCGTTTTATTTTTACATTTGATTATTCAATTTATAGTATTTCTTAATACATGCTAAATAAACTTGAAAAACTTAAAGTTTATTTAATTTGTATATTTTATATTGTATTCATAATTTGCTTCTTTGTTTCTATTTTTAATATCAAAATAAAATAAAATTGCCTGCCTTGCTTTATCGGGATCGCTGGAGCCTATTACCAAAATTATCTGGCAAAAAAAAAAGTTTTTAGCATATAAAAATTGTGCATCTTTCAGTCACAGGCAGCTGTGTATCATGAGGCTTTTTAAAAAAAATATTTATAGTGATATGACCAAAATAATTTACATTTCCATAGAGGATGACACATCAAAAATCACAGAAACGTGCGTGTGATCAGTATTTAACTACCGTTCCTCATCATTGTCACAAACTCAGCTGTGACAATGTTGTTCCTCTATCTTATCTTTTCTTTCTCTTTCTTATGGTACAGACATGTTCTCCTATACTCAGTCTGTTCCTCTTTCACACTGTCCACACTTTCACACTTATCTGTATTAATGTCAGTAGCATTTGGAGATATGTGACCTCTGTTTAGGGTTCCTGCCTGGTGCTCTAGAACTAGTTTCTTGGACTGAAACTTCTGAATTCCAGTACTCAAAATGGCACCAGCCATCCTGACCATATTTAAAGCAGAATCACATCTGGTTTGTCAGATCACAGATATGAACTGAAGTCAGCTCAAAATCTATGTTAGGTCAACCAGGTGTAGTTTAGCTTAAAATAAGGGCCCAAACAATTAAGTCTCTTGGCCCTGAAAGGGATTTCTTGAACTGCTAAAAACAAAGTAATTTTAATTGCAGATGTGTTGTTATTGTTAACTAACACTAAAAACTACTAAAAATATTTTTGGGTGAATTGACATAAAGATGAATTAAAATAAAATATGAATATTAGATGGGAAAACATTTAAAAATGAGAAATGTTGCCTTTGCAACTAACTGAAAAAACAGGTTTGAGTTTAAGTAGCATATTCAAATTGCTAAAACTAATATTGAAATCTGACTGAAGCAGCCTGACTGATGTACTTTTACCGCCTACAACACCCTAGCAACCACATAAAACCTTATAAACCCCTAAGCAACACCCTTGCAACCATTCACAAGACCCACATACCATTTTGTTTAGAAAATGTAAAAAAATTAGTAGCTCTGATTTACATATAGCCATTGATACTTGTTTTAGATAAAGGTCCCCTTTCTTTGTTCCTTAAACACACTTCCTCTTTGTATGATTTTGCCATTTATAAATACAACAAGCCATTATAATGCCACATACTCTCTCCTTACTCTCTCTTGCAAAGGCTTACAAAGCTTTAAATGGCTCTTAGGTAACAGATGGTTCCTTGGAGAAGCACTTCTGTGCTAGAACATACTAGACAAACTCACACTCAATCATATCCAATTAAAGCACAGTCAGCCTATGCCGTCCAATTAAAGGGGCAGATTTACAACCTCTAATCCCAATGAGAAGAGAAGAGAAGAGAAGAGAAGAGAAGAGAAGAGAAGAGAAGAGAAGAGAAGAGAAGAGAAGAGAAGAGAAGAGAAGAGAAGAGAAGAGAAGAGAAGAGAAGAGAAGAGAAGAGAAGAGAAGAGGAATTAATGTTATAGGAAACCTAGAAATATCAAAAGAACCTATATGTCTGTATGTATATGGTGAATAAATCTGTAATTAACTCCTTGTAGTTTTAGATGAAGCGTATGGTTAATTTACAAACAATGCAGCATTAACTATATTGGCTGTACTAGAGAGATTCTTTATCCCTCAGACGGCCAGATTAGCATTACAGCACTTTGCCTGGATTAGAGCACACTCCTAAACAAAGGCCTTATTCCACAATCCTCCCAGCCCCACTTAATCAAACCTCAGAGGACCCAATAACATAATTTATAACATTCTTTTTAATAAAAAATAAACAGACTATTTTTCACTTTTATTTCATTTTATTCTGCTACTATTGCAACAAACAAATAAACAATGAAAAAACAAGGAGTGTCCCCAAAGACCCTGTTTTGTTTAGAGCAACTTTATTATAGATTAAGGATATGAAATTGCTACATCAGAAGATGTGTCCAGGCCTTACTACTCATTTGAAAACATCACTTTAGAACTAACAGCACATTGTTTCTGAGGCAGCAGATTTCTGTTCTAGCTTTTATACTATAGTTCAAGAAACAATAAGTTAATATCGAATAACTTGCATATTAGAAACAATCTTGCTTTTCATGAAAAAAACAAAAACAAATCCCAAACAAAGCCATGTCAGAACTTTAGCAGCACACTAAATTTGTGTTTGTTTTGGTAATTTTTTTTTTTTTTTTTTTTTACTAATTGGTTTAGCAAATTATTCAATGACTCATTCATACATACAGTCACTTATTTAATCAGTGTTTTTGAATTAAATGATTAAATGAGTAAATGATTCAAATGGCAGTAATATATGCAACAAAATTATGTTATTATATTCTGTAAATAATGTATATTGGGCCATAACATCCTCAGCAGAACATCGGTAAAACTCCATCAGTAATATGATACGCACAATGATTATAGGTTACTGATGATGTAAGGAAGATAAATATAAATACTATCTCTCTCTCACACACATATTTGTCATTTCCCTCACACATGACATACTGTCATCTATCTGCCATTCTCTCTTTTCCTTGCTCTCTGTCTTTGACAGATCCCCTGGTAGGACACAGCTGGATTTGGTGCCAGACAGAAAGGCAGGACATACCCACAGGCTATTCCTCTAGAAGTTCACACACACACACACACACACACACGTTTGTTTTTGTGAATTGTGGGGACATTCCATAGGCGTAATGGTTTTTATACCGTACAAACCGTATTTTCTATCCCCCTACACTACTCCTACCCCTACCCATCACAGGAAACTGCACATTTTTACTTTCTCCCAAAAAAACCTCATTCTGTATGATTTATAAGCCTTTTGAAAAATGGGGACATGGGTAATGTCCTCATAAGTCACCCTCTCCTTGTAATGCCCATGTCATACCCATGTCATTATACACATTTGTGTCCTGATATGTCACAAAAACACGTGCGCACACACACACACATTAGGACTTAGCACCTGAGGCAAAGGTACATGTGATGCCGTATCTATACACAGTTCATTATGTTTAACTAGGCCTCTGGTTTGCCATAATGGTAATTTCATAACTTGAAATTTGAGTGAAATTTATGAAATAAACTTATCAGTCTGTGATCAGTGAGTATCGAATTAAGGCTTAGGTAGAGTCATCACATCAGAGCTGCAACACAAAAGCACATATCCTGAATGAAACAAACGATATTTGATAGCCTATTTCTGTGGTAGCTGCTTAACTAAAGTGTGTGATGAAGCAAATCCCTCAAGTTCTCACTCACACCCATGTGTGTGCGTGTGAATGAACACTGGAGAGTCTCAAAGTCATGTCTGACTGTGTGTGTGATACAGTGACTCACCACAGACTAACCCTCACACCACACAAAATGCCAAAATTAAACAGAAATGTAAAAATACTGTACGAGTGAACATAAAATAAACTCATCTTTTTAATATCATGTGTTTTATGATAGAATTACAAAGAAAAGTTTGCTCTATCCGTTTTAAAGTCAGTGTTAAACGTATTTCATACTTATGATACACAGAAATCCTGTAGGTTTAGAATAATCCAATAATAAATTATTGCTATTGCTTGCTTCATTAAATGTAGCTACTTTGAAACCTACAATTTATAATGTGAATCATTCAGTTACTTATTTAAAACGAGTTTCCCACTGACCACGACTGTGACCAGTGACATATTTGCATGTGATTATGTTTTATGTGAGAAAGACCAATCTTTAAATAAATACAGAGTAATAATAGACCCATTTTAATACTATATTTAATCTACTTGTGGCGGTTGTGTTCGTATTAGCCTACTTCAGCGTGGTCATGTGACTTTAAATTAGCCATAAAAATGTTCACATGAAAGATACTGTGCACTTTAATTTATAGTTGACAACTATGTAAAATGCGGCTAGATTTTACAGTCACAAAACAGCACTATTACTTTATAATTTATTTCGCTTCAAACCCGATTAGACTGCGAAAACTATTTTGTGCTCAAAGTCTTCGACGGAATCTTTCAAATGTGCCTCACGTTTTGTCTTTTACAAACGGAGACCAACATTAGTAGGCCTAGTATAAAAAATAAGTTACATTTTGCACTCGAGACTGTCCATGGTCCTTAAAACATAACCCCTACGCGAGTCAAATCAACACTAGTGGGTTAGTCAGTATTAGTGGGTTAGTGGGTATCTAAAATAGAACATTAACACACAAAAACACGCGGGCTTACCTGAAGTCGAGATTAATATTAATAGGAAGAGCTGATGCGTCCGTAACATAGTTCTCTACTTAAGTGACGTTCATACGAATACAAAAAAAAATTATAAAAATAAACATATATTAATAGGCTTACGCAAAAATAATAAACACAAATTCCTCAGAAGAAGAACTGTTCCGTGGCTTTATGTCGGTTAACTCGGTGGCTCTCGGAGGTTTATTTCCGTTGGAGGACACAGATCCGCTACAGGTGGCTTCAAAGAGCCCAGCGAGTTAAATACGCCTGCAAGGGGAGGATAGGCTACTTTAGGCTACAACCTAGATTGCGCAACAGGACTCTTGAAATCAGTGTGGCATATTCTTCCCCCCCGGATAGATTCCGTAGCAAATGGTTCAACGTCATGGGTCTGTTGAGAAAATGTAATTTAACTGAGCTCCATTATAAAAAAAAACAAAACAAAATCAATGGTTAACTTCCTATTTTCCTATCTTTACGTGTTGCTTTATTTGCATTCGTTTGGAACATTTGCATTAATATGCAGTTTATTTGCAATAGCATGCGTGAGGAATGAGGTCAGAAAATCCATTAGGACTCATGTAAAGACCTCTCAAAATTTAAATTAATTTCCATAGAGAATCGAGTGTGAAATTAATCTTAAATATGACTGGTTTAGTGTCAGTAGTGGACGTTTGCCTGTAATACAAATTTCTTTTTCTTTTTTAAATTTACTTTAGTATTTTCACTTTACTTTAGGTGTACATTTTCAAATCCCTTAGTCCAAAAACCACAGATTTAAAACCTGATTGCATTCTTTCATTACAGTTATATTCCGTCTGATGCATCTCAGATCAATCTGACGTTACTGTTTCCTTTCCTTTATACTCTGTCCTGCTTTGTTCACAAATTGCAAATCTACATTACTGAGAGTTTTGAAAATTGCACTAAAGCATGTGTATAGGTCCCTTTATCATTTATTCTATCACTTTATGATGGAAACACTTAATTCAGATCATCAATCCAATTAAAGCAGTAATAAATAGAGGAGGTGATATAACCTTTCAACCTGTATCGTCATATTGGTCATATACTGACGCACACATAGGAGTTGGTCAGTTAGAGCACACCTTATTGTAAAAACATTTTACAAATTATTTTTCAAAAAATGAACAAGCCTTCTAGTATGATATGTATTTTGTGAGGCTATAAAAAGGCTCCTGCTTTAAACTAAATCATATCTGAGGATGTCAACATTACAGGCATATTTGATGTTTGCAGTTGCCATGATGAAGCATATAAACCCTAATAACAAATATGAAAATTTAAAACCACACAGAGGAAAATAGTATGAAAAAAGAGTCTGACGTCAAAGTTGTATTATTCTGATTCATTCCGAAACTCAGTTAGAGCTTCACAATAAGGGTGGGAACCACTCAAATCTTCAATGGACAGTTTGATACGGTTTTAAAAAGAATGTCTTGACATTTACTGCTCAAACTCCTTCAATTTGTATCAAGTAGCTACAGACACTCCCTTCCTTCTTATCACTTTGGAAAATTTGTGGATTGCCAAGGACGGGGTGGCAACATAGGCCTTTTGTTTAACCAGCAGCGATAAAAAGAAAGACTGTGAACACTCCAAGTCCCAACAGATAAAACTTAGCCTTGCCAAGACTCGGTGTCAACTAGCATGCAAGAGCAAAATTAAGCAAAGCAATGTAGCTTGACTAGAATTTGTTCTAGTCACATGTATGCATTTCAATTCACAGTAAAACAAAAAGCATACAACTTATTTTTATTTTTAATCCTCAAGGCACCTATGTATAATAAACAAATACAAATAGTAATTTTACAAGAGTAATATTGTATCTGTAGAAGATCCATGATCATAATATCACGTAATGAGAATATCTTGGGTCCTCCATGATCTCTCATCTTCTGAATGTTCTACACACTTCATTTAAACATTACCAAAAGCTTCCACTTCTGTATAATTTACTGTGTGATAAAGACTTAACTGTGCTGGCATTCTGTCTATAGGAGGGCAAAAGTTCTAGAGCTATAGCCTACCGTATTGTTAACATTTCGAAATGGTCATAAAGACAAGTGAGGTCTGTGTAATGAGGAGGGCTTGAACTCTAATCTGTGTAGGAATGCAAAGTCACTCAGTGTTGAGCATATCAGTCAGTGTAGCAATGGCCCCGACAGGGATAAATCACACGTCAGATTTCTCCATGTTGTTATTACTGATAGAGCACCTATGGCTTCATTTAAATCATGGTATTTTTAAATGTTTGATTACAAACTTTCTTCTGCTTTAAAATGTTTGGCATTCTTGAGAAAGGCTGTTATTAGTGAATCAAATTATTAGATTTCACACAGAGATACCGGAAATTGAATTCACACTGCCAGTGCAGCCCGATCTCCTGAAACTGCGTATCTATAGCACAAATTGTATTTATCGTGCAATTTATATGCAAAAATGTGTTTTTGCGTGCATATGATACATAGTTTTTGCGTGAATATGATACGCACTTTATGGAGTTTATGCGTGGACTTTAATGTGTGCAATTTGCTCATGTAAAAGGCTCACTTCTCAGTCTGGAGACACCAGAGGTTCTTCTGGGATGTGGGATCTGGGATGACTGGAAGAGTAATAAGCCAGGTGTAGACCCTGTCATTGACCTGTATGTCTACGGATCGCACATGACCATCGGCACTCGGATGCACTTTAACCACTCTGCGAACTGGCCAGAGTGCCCTGGGAAACTGGGGCTCCATCAGCAGGACTACAGAACCTACTGTCAGATCATCTGGGGCACCATGCCACTTCTGTCTACATTGGAGGGTTGGCAGGTAACACCTGATGAATCTTGCCCAGAAGTGATCAGCTATAACTTGGCAGTGTCGCCATCTCCGCCTGCTTAGTCCTTCACTCTTAGGGTAGACAACTGAAGGTAGTGCTCCATCCAGCCACCCCATTAAGAGGACATTTGGAGTCATGGCATCTACATCAGCAACACTGTATGAGGTATAGCCCAGAGGTTTGGTATTCAGTATAGCCTCGACCTCTAGCAAGGTAGTTTGTAGTACCTCTGAAATGGGTTGGACTCCTATGACAGTATACAGCGCAGTCTTGACAGACCTGATCTCGTTCTCCCATGTTCCCCCAAAGTGAGGAGCTGCCGGGGGGTTTTAAGTGAAAAACAATCTTCTGCTTGGCCAGGAGTCGTTGGCGGCCAGAAGACATGTTGTTGAAAGACTCACGGAGTTCCTTCTCCCCTGCCTTAAAGTTCGTACCTTGGTCAGAACAGAGCTCAGCTGGAGTCCCTCTGTGAGCGATGAAATGCCTAAGGCTCATCACGAAGGAGTCCGCATCCATACTGTGCAGGAGGTCTAGATGCACTGCTTGGATGGTAAGGCATTTATAGATGATGCCCAATCTTTTCTCTGAGCATCGTCCTATCTTTACTTGAAAGGGCCCAAAGCAGTCGATGCCTGTAGAGTAGAATGGAGGCTTGCATAAGCGTAGACGGGCCACAGGTAAATCCGCCATCCTTGGGACCACAGGCTTAGATTTCCATCTTCGGCACTCCTTGCACTGGTGTTGCACCCTCCAAACTGCCTCCCTGCCATGGAGAATCCCAAAAACCCAGCGTATCTCTGCAAATACTCGCTCAGGGCCCGGATGACAGAGATGTAGTCCTGGATAAGGGGTTTCGTCGCTGGATGCAAGGGGTCCAGGACAATAGGATGTGTGAACATAGGGTCTAAACACTAGACACATCGGAGTCTCCCTCCAACTCGTATGATTCCCTCATCGGGGTCCGGCTCCGGGGACAGGGTAAGGAGATGACTGCTTCAGAGCACTGCTTTCCCTGACTTGAGGTGACATAACTCCTCTGTGAAGCACTCAGCCTGAACTCTCCGGAAGATAGTCTGCCAATAGTCCTCTGCTGTCAAGGGCTCATACCGGTCTGCCGCCCCATGTACCTCCTGCGCTACAGCCTCGACCATATCCTTCCAGGACAGGTATGACTTGCCTAGATGGGTCTCCTGTCTATCCATTCTAGATATGACTCCACACAAAGCAGACTTCTGTACTCCGTGACATCCTGTTCTGGTACCTCTCCAGGTGAAGATGGCCATTCAGCAGGTCCCTTGAAGAAAGAGGGCCCTTGGCTCCAGCGGTTGGGCACAGCCAATTCTGCCAAGGTCTTCCTGCGGGTCACATCATCTGCTGGGTTCTGCGCAGAGTCAATGTAAGGGTGGATCACCTACAGTGGTTCTGACTGCAGGGTTGCCAAATGACTAAAGAAACGTTATCAGCAAGATGACAGAAAACTGTAAATTTCTCGTCTTTACCACCCACTGCAGCTTATACCAACGACGGAAATAAGCGCAGTTACAATAGCAAAATATGTGAGATGGGAGAGCGTTGCTATAATGTGACTATATTGTATTGCAATAGGTAACACTTCAAAGTCAATACCAAATCAAAACTAGTTAGCAAATCATTTGTAATTGAAAGAATTTAATGACAAAATCTAGTTATGGTTACACTTAAAATAGTTACAAAATAAATGTATGAGATGATAAAAACTTATACCATTAATCGTACCCAGCATGAATGTTACCTGAGGGATAGAAAGAGGGGGGAGAGAGAGACAAAGAAGAGAAGAGCCAAAGAGAAGGCCCCCAAGAAGAGAGAGCCAGAGAATCAAAGAGCCAGAGCAACAGTTACAATCTTCTTTTTATCTCTTCCTTGACCATGTGACTGAAACCCTAATGTGATACATTCAAACTGACCAATCAGACCAAACTTCCCCCACTGTACTACAGGTGTGACAGCTGGCCTACAGGCCTTCAGCATTTCTTTGTCTTTAGGAATTCCAAATGGCCCTTCTTGTAAGAAAAATGGGGGTTGAAAACAGCAATTTCAAAAATCAAATATCTTTGATTATTTTCAATCCTTTCATCAACATAGCGCCAGGTACTCTCCCCTGTAAGCTCCTAGATCTCGGCCACACAAGTACTCACGAAAACCACGAAGCAACATGACTCTGACTGCAACCAAGGATCCAAAGGATTGTCTGGTCCGTCTTCAATGTCAGTTCTCTCTCTAACATCTTTGCCAATTGGGCAGCTGTCAGGGCACCGCAGAGCTTGAGGTGGGGACTGGAATGCTGTTGCCGGGCCGCTACCCTGGACCTAGCTGCCAGGAATGCCAGGTAGACCTGTCCCTAGATATCTTCTGTTCTCAGGTAAGAGAGGGTTGGGGTAATGAGATGCATGACAGTAAGTCTAACTCCGATTCCAACTCCTTCCATGCCTTAAACAAATCTTGAGGGATAAGTGGGTCATCCCAGTCACGTGGCTTGTCCCACATGGTCTAGATGATCAGCTTGGCACGGGTCGTGTAAGGTGTGATGAATCCCAGGGGGTCAATTGGAGGGTAGTCAGACAAAGTAAATAAATAAAGACATAAATAAATAAAGCTAAATACAATACAGCTTCTGGAATCTGTGCATGCGTTCACATACATACGTGTAATGTCTCTGCAGTGTCTTAAGTTTGCTTATGATCTGCGATTTCTCTCTTGAGAAACCACGCTTGGGATTTTTTTTCTGATTCAGTCATAAACTAGCACATTGCGTACCATCCCACTAAGCTGGCGAACGATCTCAGCTTCAGCATCATCACTACGACACCCATTTTTTTTCATACAGGACACGTTCCGGGAATGATCCCAGCAATGTTACTAGGTCCCCATCCCGGGATCAATCCTGGGATGTGTTTGCATTCACAGAAGGCACTTTAACAATTCTATGGCAATTTTCTGGAATCAACACTGTGTGAAAGGCCTTTGTACATTTACACAACAACGATGTGCTAAATATGGAAATGTTTTCCCTTCGTGTTATTTGCATACAGATGCATACAATGATCCGCGTTCTGCGAAAATGATTAAAAACGTTGTATTCTGCCTGCCAGGCCAGTAGTTGGCGATGTCCTTTTGTAATGAAACAAAACATGACCAAACATGTAATACGCATGCGCATGACCTCACGGTTTTCACAAATTGGCATTTTTGTAGTTTACACGGAGGCGCTAACGGTATCGTTTTCAAAAACTTGCACTTTGAAACCCATTTTCAAAACGAACAGCCAAAACGCATAAAACCTTTCGCGTTTTTAGTTGAAGACAGTGTTGTGTAAACAGCCCCTTAATCTCTCTAAAAATGCTTGTTGGAAATGTTCAGAAGCTATCAGAAAAAAAAACCATTTGAACAATTATATATTCTGAATCAGCTATGAGAATTGGAACAACATTTAGAGTAACTGGAACAAGTTCTTAGAGCAAACGCATCACTTTTGTTGGACTCGCAAGCAGGTTAATTAGGTTAATTCAGTGCTGGTTATATGGGATTGAGGAAGATGACTAAATTCAGGCTTTATGGCTTTACTGACCTTTTGCTGGCCTAAAATGTAAAGGCTTTGCATGATGTTTACACACAAGAAGTATACAGAAGCTCATTTTGCCCTACACTTTATAGTCTTCATTATGTACTCATGAAAATGTGAGGCAATGATTTCAAACAAGTATTATGATAGGCAGGCAAATGATGGGAAGCCAGACAGCTGGCCAACATCATTACAAGAATGGTTACAGAACATGGGACATTTGGAGCATATGAAAATATTTTTATCTAGTTAAAAAAATAGATGTTTACATGCAGAAATGGTACATTTTATAGGTTTTTATAGTAGGTAGCTTCCTGAAACATGACCTTTTTTTGGAAGAGCGTTAATTATGGTTATTTGTTAATTAAAACGTATTAATTTGGCCTTGTATATTAATTGAATGTACAAGTTTTATTATATAAATTATAATGTAACATAATTTTAACGTTATAAAATAATACTTTATCTGTTCCTGAATCCTGTATTCAAGCAACATTTTTGTACTTTAACACATGATTTATTTACGAACCACGTGGAGTTAGTTGTTACTGGTTATTGACATAACAGGAAGTAAAACGAGGAAATAGGAACACAAATAATGTATTAAATGCATACAAAGAAGTAAATGGAAGTTCCTTAAAATATATCACATACCAGAAGTGTCATTATTCTTTTATGATGCTTATTGTCTCATATCTCGAGCATAAATGCTCTCAATAATAATAATAATCTGTGACGCACATCTGAACCATTGCTTTGATGTCTTTTTAGGTGTTCTAAACATCAGTAAATGTGTAAGTGGTAGTTTCGCAATATTACCATGTTTCAATATGCAGCTTGTTACAGATACACGGGACAGAAGGTTTTATGTGTGGCCAGTCATTCATCAAAAGGACAGGACATAGAAAACTGCAGTACATCCTTGGACCTTTAAATTAAAGCAGGAAAAAAGGTTATGGTAAACTTGTCAGGCTTACAGCTGCAATATTGATTCAAATTTAGAGACCCTACAAGAACCTAAATCAAGGAAAGTTCTTTTCTTTTTTACACTGTATAATCCCACAAAGAGAATTTCATGTTCTCAATGGAAAATGTAAAGAAAAATGTAAACACAAATTTAAGCTTTTGGGGTGAAGCTGAAGGTTGTTTTGTTTTTTAATATAAAATAATTAAAAAGAATAAAAATGTGACCCTGCATGGACCACAAAACCAGTTATAAGGGTATTTTTTTCTTTTTAATTGAGATTTACACATAATCTGAAAGCTGAATAAATAACATTATTAGGACAATGTTTGACCGAGATACAACTATGAAAATATGGAATCTGAGGGTGCAAAAAAAAATCTAAATATTGAGAAAATCGCTTTTAAAGTTGTCCAAATGAAGTCCTTAGTAATGCACATTACTACTACTAATACATTTTTATATATATTTACAGTAGAACATTTACAAAATATCTTCATGGATCTTTAACTAATGATTTTTGGCATAAAAGACAAATCGATAATTTTGACCCATACAAAGTATTGTTGGCTATTGCCACAAATATTCCCGTTTCAAGATTCAAGATTCAAGAGTTTTATTTGTCACATACACAGTTATATACAGAATATACAACCGGCAGTGAAATGTAAACAGGTCCGCTCCATGGACAGTGCAAATTTACAGTTAAAAACACAAGGAGGAAATTATAATAGAAATAGGATAAAAAAGTACTATATATATATATATATATATATATATATATGCTCTCAGTCTCTCAGTTTTGGCCATCAGGCTTCGTAAGCGCTTACCAGATGGCAGCAGCGTGAAATGAGGGTTTGCAGGGTGATTAGAGTCCTTGATGATCTTAGTAGCTCTACCTTTGCAGAGTTTGGTGTAGACGTCCTGCAGAGATGGGACTTATGACTACCCGTGCGACTTATGACTGCTTTTGTGGTCCATGGTCACATATGCACTCTGAGTTCAGATCCACTGGGAGGTTTGTTCCAGGACAGGGGAAGCAGGAAGAGATATTTTCACAGTAAAAATATCACTTCTTCCTTACTGACATTACAGAATAGCAAAGAAATAACAAACAAGCAGCCCATAAACACCTTTCTTTAGAAAAGCATCCTAATACAGTTGACAAAGACTTCACCCTGTCTCTGTGATGCCAAACTAAGGATGCAATCTTAAACACCACATTGAGTTAAAAGTGTTCAGTTCTCTTGGGATATTCTGTTATTAAAAAGATGGTGCTGAAATGAAATAAAAGCACAAGGAAGTTGAGTACAGATATGAGCAGCTTTGTCATACGATTCTGAGCAAAATACAGTCAAACTAAAGTCTCAAAGTATAAGGAATTGCTCTAATGACATAAAACGATCTCAGAAATATGGCAAAGTATGAATAATAAAGAACAAATGGATCAAATGAATTTGAACTCTCACACCACACACAACCTAAATCATAACCTTGACCCAGACTTGGAGGCTAATACAGTCATACAGATGCTTGGGCTGAAATTCACAACGATTCCCTCCATCCAAGTAACAACTGTTTGATCAGGTGTGTTCAGGACATTATACACCTTTATGGCTTCATGACATGCGGACAGGTCACCATGGTGACAAAAGCCATCCTGTCCTTCATTGTAATTTTTTTTTTTTTTTTTAGAAAAGTTACTTCATTGGTCTCTTTGCTTATTGGGACTGATGCAAATTTAGACACCTGCAACTTGCCTGATAAGATGAGAGTACTGAAGTAAAGTAATTTTTAAGAGTTCATTTTCACAGCTGACTTACAGTGGCCAGGCCTATCTAACGTGTGACGTGAATGACTACAAACAAACAGTGCATGGACTTTAAACCTTTTCAGTGACAGCACAATGTGTCTGTATTATTACTAGGGCTGTCAAGCAATCACATTTTTTAAAAATCAAATTAATTACATGATGTGCTGAGAAATTACCCCCAAAAGATCATTTAAAGTCATTATTGTGTTAAATGAGAAAAGCATCAAAAGATATATAGCTAAAAAGAAATCATTCAACATAAATTTATTACACTTTATTATTTGGTTCACTCGATTGGCTCAAAACATGGATTCATTCTTCTCATTCATTCTAAATCTTCTGTGTGTGTGTCATTTTTCCATAACTAATTATTTAAATTAATGCTTTACATCGACAGCCCTAGTTATAACGCTATAAATGTGACAATAGTAGTTCTCAAATCATTACAGATTTATTCACATTAATACATGGATCTTTAAAAATTATAGTAATATGCTTGAAGAAATGTAAAATAAATAAAACAAAAAGTATGATGACATGCCCATCCCTGTCTAACATATTTTTCATAATTTAATAATACAGGCATATTTTTCATACATTCAAATTTCTTCACTCCTCAAACAAAAGGAACAAAGCATCTATTTATTATGAAGCTGAATTTATTACCCTGACACAAACAGGGCCATAAACGTCTCTATTGACTATAATTGTGTGTAAAACTTCCTTAAAGGTGCCCTAGAATGAGTTGAAACAATATTTTAAACTGTTCTCTGATATCTACATAGAGGGTATGTGGGTTATTTAAGGGCAAAAATTGTCCAGATATGGTTTTACGGGTCCATTTACAACCCTAGAAATTGTCCCTAGAATGAAATGGTCTGTTTTTGCCTTATTTGGAAGGGTCATGAATAATAATGTTGAGCTCTGCTCTGATTGGCTCATTTCAGTAGCTCACACAAGTGCAGCTATTCAGCAAACACAATCTCAAACAGCACAAGCGGCTCGTGAGTCGTGACAGAACACAGACCGACTGAATGACACTTTAAACAGAAAATCTCAAATGGAGATTGCTGAAATGCAGCTTATTTGTTTATTGGTGTTTTCAGATCATCCGCACGTGCACGCGAGAGATTGCACGTTTAAGTAAAACACCGGATAGAATACGTGTTCTTTTAACAGAAAAGCTCCATTGGGGGATTTAAATTACTGAAATCTAGCAACCGCAAGCACAACCACTCAAACGCTCCTCTTTCTTTTTCCCCCCGACAAAACCAAAGAGTGCTTTTTGTTCACGTTTTTATTTTTTAAACTACATTTTAGTCTCGTCTTTTTTCGTCACCGATATTGCATGTTTATATAGTCACAATAATCATTTAAGGACGTTTGTGTCATCTCGTCTTGTCTTAGTAATGGAAAAAAGGTAGTCAATGAACATTTTTCGAAATTAACGAAATTGACACTAGTCAGAGCAAACTAACAACTTTGAATTATATAGTTTCAGTATCCTGTTATAGATAAACATCAATCATGCCTGTTGACAGTTCTGTGGGAAGGCTTTCCTATAAGCCTTAAGAGCATAAATAAGAGCGTGGCGCTAGCAACGCCAAGGTCATGGGTTCGATTCCCAGGCAAAGCAAGAACTGACAAAATGTAAAAATGTGTACCTTGAATGCAATGTAAGTCGCTTTGGATAAAAGCGTCTGCCAAATGCATAAATGTAAATGTAAGGTTTATGAAAATTCCTCGCACAGCCTGGAACATATTTGTATCCATGATCTGCCATTTTCACTATATTGTCCTCATCTTCACAATACCTGCAGAACTTCTGATG
>CM031945.1:11121262-11131262 GCA_018749465.1 Paracanthobrama guichenoti
GAGTAGTCTTCTCCAGGGACTTCCTGTTCCCCTTCTTGAAGGCCATCTTGGGAGCCCGGCCATGTTCGCCATGCATGCTGGGGCCCGCCTGGACTGAAGATGACGTTGTTGAGACCCCGTGGTTCCCAGCTGAGCTGAAGTCATGCACCCCGTAACCATCCGCCCCGTGACTATGCGTCAGCCCCAAAGGCCCAGATGACTTCTTACGTTTGCGTTCACTCCCCTCACCAGCGTTTTTTGACTTGCCCCGTTTGCGACCAGGCGTGGCCGCATTTCCCTGAGAGATTCCGTAGCTGCCGTGTTCTCCGTCACCTGCTGCGCCCAACTCGTGCTCCGCTCCATCCACACCCTTTTTTATGCCATCTCCACACGTCCGCTTGTGCTTCAGCAACCGGTCCGTTCTGGAAAAATACTAAAGAAGGAACAACAGTATAAGAAGAAAGTACAGCCAAACAAGAACTGGTTAAAACTGCATGAAACACACCTGTTGGCAAGTGTCACACTTGTATGGCTTTTCTCCACTATGAGTTCTCTTGTGTCTTTCCATGTGATACTTCTGAATAAAACGCATGTTGCACTGGTCACAGCTGAATGGCTTCTCTCCTGGAAACCATAAAAGCAAGAATAGAAAAATAAGTTGCAGACCAAACAGGATTCAAAAAATGTACATCAAAAACAGAACCTGCTATGGAGCGTGATAAACATGCTGCAAACAAATAAGACAAATGAGGAAATGAAAGCTGAAGTTTGTACAAACTTGAGGAACTTACCACTGTGGATCTTCTCGTGTCTCTGTAAGAGGTATTTCTGAATGAAGCTCATGTTACACTGAGTGCAGCGGAAAGGCCTCTCACCTGTAAAGGAATTAGAGTCAAGCATTGACCGTGTTCGTAATGACTAGAGATACAACATGATGGTTTTTAATTTGACTAATAGCACCCCTAAGTATTTGTACCCTGTACTGGCACCAGTGTGCATAAGAGTAAAATAATTACTTCAGAAAGCCATTTGACAGAAATCAGTAAAACAACCATAGAAATATATGAAGCAATAAGCTTGTTGAAAACTGAAGACCTGGCTGCCCTATTTGGGCGCTATTAAAGCAGTGGTCCTCAAAACCTTTTTGACTCCCAGGTCCCCTTTGTCAATTACTCAAAAGTTCCCCCATCTAGGCAGGTACTTCTGATATAATAAAAATAATCTCCAAAATATGTCGTCACTTTAGTGTTGCACATCTTTGTGTTTTTAGCATTGCATTTAAGATTATATAACAATCTCAAAGCTCTTTCAGAGCAGTGCCATGACAGGCAAGAAAGTGAGGCTGTAAGGGATCAACTTACCGTGTTTTCACAGTATCATGTTGCATCCACTGTTAAAAGCTGTATAAAGTTCCTAGAGCACTAGATTTTCTTGTAAAGATATTTTTGCATCATTTCATCCACACAACATTAAATAACAGTACAACCCACTTAAGAGATTTATGTCTATCCCTCAGCCTATGTAAAATATCTATTCAAAATATTTTGCTATTGTATGAACATCTTTCCTCAAATGTAAAAAATGTTTGCTATTCTACAAATCTTTTTCCTTAAATCATTTAGAAATAAATCGAACAGTTCACTTGAGTAAGTTGTTTTGCCTTTTTTTTTTTACTTGACAAACCAGCTATTTTAGAATGCAAGTACCCTTAATCTCTACTTAATACTTGCTGTTAATCCTTGGACCAAATTGATTAGTGATGACACTGTGCACAGGCCAATGTCTGACTACTGTGTAGAACACGTGCTAACTTATGCAAGCTCCTGAATGTAAGAGTAAACTCATGCTGACCTGTGTGTATAAGTACATGTCTGCGTAAATGATAGGAGCTTCGGAACGCTGCATTGCAGTGCTCACAGATGTGCGGTTTAGAGTTTGGAGACAAGCTCCCTCCATCTGGATCCAGCATCATTGACTGCAGACAATAAGACAATGATCAGCATTAGACAACACTAATATTATTACATGACGGTTAAAATGTAAAAATAAGCACAGCGGTGAATAATAAATAAGTTGTATGTAAAAGCTTTGCGTGTTTGCACCTTCGACTCTCCTCGTTTCCTCCGCGTCTTGCCCTCCTGTCCCTCGCCGTTTGACCTTCGACCTTTCCTCCCTGAGGATTCCTTTACCAGCCGTCCTGACAGCTGGAAGGATAACAAAGATAGAATGGGATTGGGAGCGGACTAAATAAAAGACAACAAAAAACCCATTCATTCACACAACATTTGTGAAATGCAAATCTGTTTTTCGTTTTGTATGCATAGTAGGTTGAGACTTGGGTTGCGTGAATGAGAGACACTGCATGTGTGACACTCTGTGCCTTTTTCTTTTTATGAAACAAAAGCACATACAGAAATCAGCCAAAATGCTCTAATATGCACAGAAGAAAGTCTAGTTTGAATATTTAAAAGTATTCCCTACTGTGCATGTGGCAGAAGGCATGGTGGTAAATCTCTCATTTACGAGCCTCTATATCCATCCCTGGAGAATAAGTGCCACTTTCCTCATTCTCGATTCAATCGATGAAAAAGAATCACGCGGATTATTGACCAGCTGCACATCTGAATATTGTCTCACATTTAGGCAGTATAAAACAAGAGATTGCAGAGAAACGCACACAAAAACTCATCCTGAATGAGATTTATATATGAATTATCCTTATTGTCCTTCTGAAGGCTATGGCATATTTGACTAAATAAAGGAGAAAACTAGAGCATGTGTAATAAAAAAATTTCTGAAAAAAAAATATATATATTATTTATTTATTTGTTTTAATAATTTTTTTTGTAAATTTGCTTTTATTACACATGCTCTAGTTGTTTTCTCCTTTATTTAGTCAAATATGCCATAGCCTTCAGAAGGACAATAAGAATAATTCATATATAAATCTCATTCAGGATGAGTTTTTGTGTGCGTTTCTCTGCACACAAAATATATAAAATAAAACAACAACAACCTCACTCTTTGCTCTATTCTGATGTCTTTAAAGTGACCTCTTTCAACACAAAGAAGAGCATGAGGAAGCGCTACTGGGATAGGTTAAAACCAACCAACCAGAAAACAAAAGAAAGAACAAAGACGTTATGCGTGTTATTTCTTGGCGTTCTGCTAGAAATAATTGTGAATTAGCATGAGTCATCATTTTATTAATGTAATCATAGCTGCCTTTGGCTACTGCACAAAGACAGAGCCAGATGCAGTGTCTCAATGCTTCAGCCCGACTTCCTTTCAGCGATCGGTACGGATGAGATGATCAATAAGCCTTTATAATGATTAAATGGGATCATTGCCCTTATAACCCTGGAAAGGGCTTAATTATCACAGTATGAGAAGCAATGGTGCTGTTTTGCATTTCCACACACACATCTGCATTACTCGTGTTGCATTTGACCTAGTCAAACCCCTCACTCATCCACAGAAAGGAGATGACATTACTGACAGGAAGGACAATTTGTACCCTTGGAATCTGCGTTGAACTCGGCTTGGGATAGAGCTGTATGACTTCCATAGAATCTAGAACCTGATAAATCTGGCTTAACTCGAATCTAGGACATTTTGATTATATTAATCTTAAAAACACCAAAACAAATAATGTGACAAAAAGCGTGGCACATATGCAACACCCTCAACAAAATAAAAAATAGGGCCATTTATAGGGCCAATAAAATCTACAGGACCCATTTTAAATCATAAATAATGCTATTCTTTACAAGGAAAAACATTATGAAAAATTATTAAATATTTCATACACTTTAAAAAGTTTGTTCTTTATTTATTTGCTCGTTCATTTAATGCCATGTTAACACCAAAAGGCTGTGTGCATGGAAAGAATAGACTAACTTAAAATATTTTATACTAATTTTAAATTCCTAAAAGCATCCCATAAAGAACTTTCTGGATAAAAGTTGTGATATTAAAAAGCAGGAGGTCCAGTAAAATATTCTTAATGGAATCTTGGAAATGACACAATGGTGGTTCTTTACCTTTTAATAAAAACACAAGTAAAAACTACCATCTTGTCCAAATGTAACTTTAAAGGGTTAGTTCACCCAAAAACGAAAATTATCCCATGATTTACTCACCCTCAAGTCATCCTAGGTGTATATGACATTCTTTCAGACGAATTCAATCAGAGTTACATTTAAAAAAAAAAAAAAAAAAAAAAAAAAAAAATGACCTGGCTAATCCTTTATAATCACAGTGAATGGAAGCCCAAAAAAGTTCTCCACACAGCTCCTTACTTGCGTACTCTAAAACCTGATGCAACATATGACGTAGTGCAAGCGTTTTGAACTGCAAGAGGCGTTACACTTCGTAAGGTGAATACGGAAGGCGGTCTGGCGGAAGCTAGATATTTTACTTTATAAAGTTTTAAATATGGATATTTTTCTTACACAAACCCATTGATTCACTTCAGAAGGCCTTTATTAACCCCCCAGAGCTGTGTGGATTACTTTTATAATGAATGGATGCAATTTTTTTGGGCTTAAAATTTTGGGCTGCCATTATAAAGCTTGGATTAGCCAGGACATTTTTTTAATATAACTCCGACTGAAAGAAGAAAGTCATACACCTAGGTTGGCTTGAGGGTGAGTAAATCATAGGGTAATTTTCACTTTTGGGTGAACTATCCCTTTAAAAGGCAATTCTACAGACAGACATGGGCACACTTACGTTTCCCAGACTGAGGTCGTGCACCAGCAGGTTCTGATGGTTGCCCAGCGAGACCTCCAGCAACTCTCCTCCACTTCGTACTCCGGCTCCACCCCCCGGGTAGAGAGGAAGCCTGTAATCGTGCTCAGAAAGCTTCTCCTGTTTAATGCCCATGGCATGAACATAATCGCCCACACTTCCCATCATCCCTCCTATGCCACCTCCGCCACCCATGCCTCCAGCACTCAGCCCTCCTCCTCCACAGTCCGGCGAGTCCCTCTCCTTCTTCAAGATCATCTCGTGGGGCTGTAGGTCAGCCATAACTGTTTGACTGGCCAGGCGGGTGAAACTAGTAACAGGGGGCAGGTGGCTGAACATGAGCATGCCTGGACCGAAGCCTGGCTCCATGCCACCGTTGGAGCGAAGGAACTCATTGCCAAGTTTGTCCTGGATCAGGCTCATGTTGAAGGGGCACGGCTCAGAGTGTTATCACACAGACACTGATGCTGGAATGGGGACTATGGGGTCTGCTTCAATGCAAGGCCACCTCACTCATCCTAAAGACATCAAAAGAGACAAAATAATTTTACATTTTTCACATACAGTACATTACTACTCTACAATGCTGACAATTGTGTACGATTAGCCAAGTAGCAGAAGGAATTTGTTTTGTAAATTGCATAATACATTGATTTTACTCACTTTTTTTGCAATTTACAAAATAATAATACATACATATACACACCGATTGGGCATAACATTATGACCACTGACAGGTGAAGTGAATTACTGATCATCTCTTCATCAGGGCACCTGTTAGTGGGTGGGATATATTAGGCAGCAAGTGAACATTTTGTCCTCAAAGTTGATGTGCTAGAAGCAGGAACAAGCGAGTTTGACAAGGGCCAAGATTTGAGCGAGTTTGACAAGGGCCAAATTGTGATGGCTAGATGACTGGGACAGAGCATCTCCAAAACTGTAGCTCTTGTGGGGTGTTCCCGGTCTGCAGTGGTCAGTATCTGTCAAAAGTGGTACAAGGAAGGAACAGTATCATGAACCGTCGACAGGGTCATGGGCGGCCAAGATTCATTGATGCACGAGAGGAGCGAAGGCTGGTCCGTGTAGACCGATCAAACAGACAAGCTACTGTAGCTCAAACTGCTCAAGAAGTTAATGCTGGTTCTGATAGAAAGGTGTCAATACACAGTGCATCGCAGTTTGTTGTGTATAGGGGGTGCATAGCTGCAGACCAGTCAGGGTGCCCATGCTGTCCACTGTCCCCCTGTCCACTGCCAAAAGTACCAACAGTGGGCATGTGAGCATCACATGGAAGAAGGTGGCCTGGTCTGATGAATCACGTTTTCTTTTACATCACGTGGATGGCCGGGTGCGTGTGCGTCGCTTACCTGGGGAACACATGGCACCAGGATGCACTATGAGAAGAAGGCAAGCCGGCGGAGGCAATGTGATGCTTTGGGCAATGTTCTGCTGGGAAAACATGGGTCCTGCCATCCATGTGGATGTTACCTTGACACATACCACCTACCTGAACATTGTTGCAGACCATGAACACCCTTTCATGGAAACGGTGTTCTCTGGTGGCTGTGGCCTCTTTCAGCAGGATAATGCACCCTGCCACAGAGCAAAAATGGTTCAGGAATGGTTTGAGGAGCACAACAATGAGTTTGAGGTGTTGACTTGGCCTTCAAATTCCCCAGATCTCAATCCAATCGAGCATCTGTGGGATGTGCTGAACAAACAAGTCCGATCCATGGAGGCCCCACCTCGTAAGTATCGTGCTGCTAACATCTTGGTGCCAGATACCACAGCACACCTTCAGGGGTTCTAGTGGAGTCCATGGCATGCCTTGACAGGTCAGGGCTGTTCTGGCAGCAAAACGGGGACCAACACAATATTAGGAAGGTGGTCATAATGAAACACTACAGTTCAAAGTTTGGGTTTGGTAAGATATGTTCTTGAGAACATCAAGTATGTTATGCTCACCAAGGCTGTATTTATTTGATCAAAAATACAGCAAAAAACAATAATACTATTACAAATTTTCTATTCTCATGCGTTTTAAAATGTAATTTATTCCTGTGATGGCAAAGCTGAATTTTCAGCTGTCATTACTCCAGTTTACTAGTTCAAATTGAACCTTCAGAAAATCAATTTTAAAAAAAGAAGAAAAATTACTCCAAACTTTTTGAAACTTGTATATTTAGACGCCATTCAAGATATCAGTACCAGCAATTAAAAACAACAAAATGTTATTTTAAAGAAAAAAAAATTACCAACTGTAATCTTGCAGTTATTTTTGAATTTTACTTCCTTGATATTTTAAAGCTACATTGTTAAGAGGATCAAATAATAAATCTTGACTTGGCAAAAACTATAAAAGCTACAAGAGTGTAAATGTGCTATGGAGAACAAAGTAAGCCATAATAGTTAAGACCAGAACTCGCTGAACACTGTAAAGTTTTCATTTCACTGAGGATCGTCAAAACCAGATCACTGTGACAAATGTTTGGAAGAAAACAATAATAGTTTAAGGTTTGCCAAATTGATGTGATGTGCAGATCTTTGAGGACAAACTTAGGAACAGTAGCCATATGCTCTTTTGATCCAACTAGTGCTTAACTGGATTAATCACAGAGGTTTGTGGGTCAGACACAAAAGACATGTCAGCTGCTGTAAAACTCTGGAAATGTGCTGCGGAGATCAAATGTTTGATCTCATATGGACCATTTTATTATTCATTCTTTACTCGTATTATAGAGTCATTAACTGGCTAGTTTCACAACACATCAACATCTATACATATTTCAATTGTAAATAGATACAGGTCCAAAGCACATGTACAAGACATCTCTCTGTCCCTCTCATTCATTTTTCCCAACCTAGAGAAGATTAGGATTACATTTAACGGTAATTTACTGACAAAGATCTCATTTCAAATAGCTGAAAAAAATGTTTTAAATGTTTGCCAACAGCAAAACTAGAAATGTTTGCTTTTTTTGTAAGTTAAACCAACAAGCAGGACCAATTACAAAAGAATGTAATGACTAAATTTCTATTTTCAAGCTGAAGAAACCAGTATTTACACATGCACAGACAGTCATTTTAAGATACCATATGCAAAACAAACTGCCGAGTGTTTGCTAGCACACTATTTTGAACGTTAAGGATTAAGATCATGTTTTAAATATAAACACAGATGTTGTGCCCCGTGAACCTTTCTAACATTAGGAATGTTAGTGGATGGTGGCCTGTGGGATATTCCTCCTAAACTTTTAAGTCTTGTGCCAAATAAAATGTGTGTGAGATATTTGTTATGAGGCCTACGTTAATCTAGTGCCGTGGTTATTTTATGTGTAAGTGCTAGCTTTAAAGACTGAGCATCCAGCACTGACTTATGGTCTGCTCGGTTTCCTACAATTGACACACATTCTTACCGGTGCAAATTTAACTAGCCCTAATCTACTGTATATATTTGTGTATATCTACCTACATGGTGTCATATGACCAACCAATCAGTAATGATACTATATGTTTGAAATGTAATTATAATAAAACATATGAAGTGACTTAAGCACACAAACACTCTGAAAGCAATGACAGGAGTCAAATGATACAGTAACCGCTCTAACTGATCAAGTGAGTTCATTCACTGAAAGATACAATCACATACATATAAAACGATGACATGCAAGTCTCACAATATCATTACATTCAACTCTGACTTGTACCTCCTGTAAAATATGAACAAAACATTTGCAGAAAATATATTCCATATTGGTAACCAAACAGTTTTCATTACTACTGACTTCTATTGTATGGATAAGAAATCTCTCTCGAAATATATTCTTTCATGGTACAAAGTCATGCAGGTGACTACATGGAGGTAAGTAAATTATTATTAAAAATTTCAGTTGAACTATCCATTTTTAAATGGGGCTTGTATTATTCATAGCTGTCTGTCAATAAAATAATAAATTAATAAAATAAAAAAGCTTCTATCGGTTTAAAAGAAATCTCATTAATTTAGTGGTATTACAAAGGTAAAAGAAAGAATTGAAGTAACCGCTGTATTTTACAGAAATGTTATTGGTAAATTGACGAGCGCTGCAGATTGGTCTCCATGCCGGTCTTAATGCATGTGCGCACATTTGATGGGAGTAGCCCACGTTTCCAGGAAGTCAATGGCCAGTAGCTCTTCTTTAGATTCATGCGACATCCGATGATTCATACCATTAATTTCCCCTTAAAGGGCTGTTGGATTGGATCTGAACCAGATGCCCCGCATTAGTCAGAACCTCGCCATCCGTGTCACTTCACATTCAAAGAAAAGATGAAGTCTAACTACTAGGATAAATAGGAGCCCATTCAAGACACAGATAGTTCATGCCCAGCAATGAGGCCAATTATTAGAGGTTCAAAACATCTAGCCATCTTATAAAAACACGTGGTTCCAATTTTATATTAAGTGTCTTTATACAGGTGTTATTTCATAAAGATTAGATAGATATGAAGGGGTGTGTGTGTGTGTGTGTGTGTGTGTGTGTCATATATATATATATATTTCTGAAATACATAACTGGGTCACAGTCTCCTATGATAACAAATCACTTTAAATGAATGTGTATTGTGGACGCATGCAATTTTTCTGTGAAGCTGCTTTGAAACTATGTATTATGAAAAGCGCTATACAAAAATGTGAATTGAAAAAAAAAAAAAATATATATATATATATATATATATATATATATATATATATATATATATATATATATATATATATACACATACATATACACACACATACTGTATCAGGTTATTAATTCAAATGTTAGTATATAGTAGTTAAAGACACTAAATATAAAGTGGGTCCAAACATGTTGTGGAGTAATAAAGGAACACTTTGTCCTTGTAGAGGCGTCTCGTATCTCACGCAGCTCGCGTCTCTTTGTTGTGAGTGCGCGCAGACGGCACGCGACGCAGATGGTATGTAAATAGCTCGTGCATACGTTAGCCAACCGAGCTAGCTCATAAATCAGAGACATACATCATTTATTTCACACACTCAAGTCAAATCAAATCGAAACTCAACTCAGGACGCACTGGCGTCGTATTAGAGAGAAAAACAACGTGTCTCGTGGCGCGGGACCCTGAAATCTATACTGTGAACGTGGGAGTTTTAAGTTTTTGATAGTAAAGCAGGACCGTTATGGTGGGATCCATATTAATAACTTCATGCCGACTCACAAAGGGCCTCGCCGCTAACGCGCTAGCTATCCGGCTAAGCGAC